>JAPKLY010000438.1:76350-89430 GCA_026898435.1 Prunella vulgaris | reverse complement strand
AAATACCTTTTTCATCTACCTTAATAGGATAGATGCTGTAAATAAAAGGAAGGCCAATAATTATCTGGCTAGTAATGTTTTCTGCAATAAGAAAATCATTAGGAATGTAAACTTTATTAGTGCAAATATAAGCATTTTTTAATTTATAAGAAATTTTTAAATTTCCTCCTCCTGCATGGGAAAGAGTTTGAGTAGTTTTTTCAAAAAACTTAGTGGGAATTATTCCCATTTGGATAACACTAATATCCGCACCACTATCGATCATGGCAATAAAATCTCTTTTGTAATAATTGTTTATTAAAAGAGAAATTTTTACATACCATTTTTTGGATAAAATGAATGATCCTTAGGATCAATCTGTATTTGCCAAAATCCCGATTTCAAATCAAATTTTGAAAATACTAGTGCATTGACTAGTCTATCTAATAAATCCTTTTTGTCTCTAAACATAATGCTCACAAAATCCTACATTGGTTTTGATTGTAGGCTTTAATCGTCTCATATGACGGCACATACCAGATATTATAGATATTCATGATAGTCATTTACTGTCTTCTCTACTTACAGGTTACGAATTCTTTTCTTTTTCACTAGGAAATATTTATATATCAAACAGCGTGCAATTAAAATCGACGGAAGAGGCAGTGTATGAACTCTTTTCTTTTTTACTAGAAAACCTTTTTACAACAAACAGCGTGCGATTGGGATACGCGGAAGGCGCAGTGTAGGAGATGCATAGAACATTACCGTGTAAGGTGATTTTCTATTTTTTGTGTTTATTTTTTAAGAGGAGTTTTAACTATTTAAATCACTTAATTGTGAAAATTTATAGATTTTCAGATTTTTTTTTTAAAGGTCTATAAGAATTGTAGTGGTAGAGGTGAGGAAATATGAGATTCTAGTATAATTGGTGAAGGCTACATATTTAATTAATGACAAAAACGTATATAGAATATTCTATCATGTAAAATTATCCATTTCAAAAAAATTGAGTTTATTACTGGGTCGGGTTGGATTTGAGTGTTTTTTTTTTTTCCAAAATTCGTGCAACTATAAATTCCAGATTTTTCACTCTCAGGTGTGTTACAATTCGGGCACATGCGTGTTACTTTAAGACAAAATGTGTGTTACAACTTACAATCAAACTAAATGTTTTTTTTTCATTTGTTTCTGTAAAAATAAATATTTTTTCCTACAACGTAAGAGTAAAATGTTTGTTATTATAAAGAAGAAAAAAATAGTTTTTCATGAATATCTATTTATTTGTATAAAAATAATTATTTGTTCTTATAATGTACACATATAAAATAGTAAAAAGTGTGTTACTACATGGATTAATATACATAGCTTTTAAAGGATGATGATTAAATTAAGAAACACATATTTATTCTTAACAAAAATACATTTTTTCCTATAGTAACACATGTTTGCTCATATAATAACACAAACTGTGTAGTAAATATTTGTTGGAATTAGAGCAAATGTGTGTTACTACCAAGGGTGTAAATGGTGCTTGGTGGTCGTCGGGTGGTCAAGTGCAGCCAAGCGCCAAGGAGGCCTAGGCGGGGCCAAGATTTTTTATATTTTTTTATTTTTTAAAATTTTTTCTAAACATATATTAATAAAAATATACATTATACAATAAATTATAAATTTAAAACATAATTAATATCTAAATGCATTTTTCACAAAACACAACAAGTCAATAAAATGCTAAAAATTATCACAAAATGACATTTTTCAACTTCTAAATAAAATACTAAAATAACAAAATATATCGTACGGATAAATTAATAAGTAGTTCAACTAAGAGGAACATCTAAAGACAATTGTTCTTCAACTCCACGTACATACTCTTCATGATCGGCTGCTTCTTTCTTTTTCTTTTTCTTTTTTTGAATTTTCTCTTTCCTGTTCTTTTAGTTTGTTTAAGCTTGTAAGTTTTAATTAATTTATTTTATTTAATATTTATTTACTCAAATAATCACATTTGTCTTTAACTTTAAATTTTTTTTAATAAACCTCCGCCTACTCCTATGTTGTTGTCATTTCCGCCTACTCCTCCTCTGTGGCCACCATTTCCGTCTATTCCTTATGGCCGCCTAGGCGGGGCCTAATACCCTGACCATTTTTCTCTGCCGATTTGGACTAGGCGTCGGCCGCTGGGGGCCGCCAAGCGCCTAGGCGGGGGACCTAGGCGATCTTGGCGGAGGTCATTTGCATCCTTGGTTACTACAATTAATAATAATAACTAATAGGGTCAATTACAGGTAAGGTCTTTTCTTGAGTGTAAAGTGCATTTAAGGCCCCCTATATCATACACATTACATATAGGAGCAAAGTAGCCTTTTTTATCCATATAGGTGCATTAATGCTAATGGGACATTGCATATTGTAGCCCGAAAAACAAATGTGAGACGACCTGCTGGTTACTGTTTAAACAGTTACATTGAAGAGATTATTGATGTGACGGAGTTGTGTACCGATGAGTATAGTATTGTATCATAGTACATATATGTGTACTCCGAATTATGGATGTGTACTAGTGATGTGATGTTATATCAAATCATACACTGTTCACGTCACATCTCATAATTTCATATTTCTAGTGACCAATAGTACAATATGTGTGTGTACCATTGAACAAATTATTGTACCATAGTTATTATTGTGATTTTTTAAAATTTTCCGGACAGTCAAATTTCATGCCAGACTCTTTTCCGGTAAACACATGTGTTTGTACCAATTAAACAAATTATTGTACAAACAGTGCCTTGTTTCCAACTATTAAATTCCTCAAAAATGAATTATAGTATCTGATTAACACACTACAAAATCCACTCGAATCTATAACACATAATGAATTAATTTGCATTGATTAGTTTTGCATCTATTTCTCTATGGTTTTGATATGCTTATGTTCATATTTGACCCTAAAATATTATACTTTGTGCATTTAACCCTTTTTAGCTAGAAAGTTATGTTTGTGAAAACGAGCAAAACCGGCAAAAGATGAGCAAGTTCGTAAAATTTCAGAAATTGTGAGTTGATCCAATGAAGTCAAATTATATACCATGTTGAAGAGTTTGAAGAGAGTGTCGCAACGAAAAAATAATCGAGTCAATCGGAGCTCTAGAACTCAAGATATGAAGAAAATAAGAAGTCAAGGGTAGGACCGAGCGGCTTTGCGAAATTTGGATTTTTAGGGGCGTTTTCGTCTCTTTGCGCATTTTAATGAAGGGCACTTTGGACTAAGCATTGTGGGCACTATAAATACTCAAGGATCAGATTCTAATAGGAGGATTATTCATTAGTTAGATCATTAGGTAGTTTTAGAGAGGGAGATTAGAGGTTATTAGTGGGTTCTTAGTTAAATTTCATACTTCTTTCTACAATATCTTTTGATCCAACCATTGGATTGTTAATCCGTTTGTTCCATTAGCTTAGTCTAGTTATTAGCTACGATTATACGGTTCAATTTCTCGTTTTGCATTCTGGATTAGAAGATAGTTTTTCAAGGTTTGATGCTTGTATTTCAATTCTCCAACAATTGGTAAGATTTCTTGTATTTCATTTCTATGATTCTAGTGCTATTATGATGTTTTTAGACCATATGCTTATGTTGATGCCTTGTTTTGCTTGCTGATTTTTGCCATGATGTTGCTAGTTTTGAGTAGTGTGGAATGAGATATGCTTGTGATTGTGTGGATGATTTAGATAGTGCATAGTTAAGTGTAGTGTGTATATTGCTTAATTCATTTTTTGTCCATAGTGTAGTTGATTCTTTGATGCTTGATACATGATTGATGTGTACATGTTTGATATGATATGAGTCATGATCACCATATACCCGTGAGTTTGAGCCTATTTTACCCGTTTCAATCTTAAACGGATGACATTTCTTGATGTGAGATCCACATGGTGCATTTCCACTCTAGAACTTGATTTGAGTCTTATTTGAGATCACATTTTGTAATGAGTTATCAAAAATGATTTGAGGCCATCTTTGATTTTATATGAGTCACTTAGCCAAATTATCCATACCATGACATTGATTCCATAATTAGCCACTTTGTGCATTTGGCCTTTTTCTTTGGCAACCTATGATTGTAGCTTGATTATCCTTCATTTTGAGCCTTATTTTCCCTATTACTAGTGGAGCTTATATGAGGATATGAGGGTTACATGTGCTTTGAAAGCAAGCTTGGTGGATGAGATGGTGAAGAAAAGTTAAAGAAACAAAAGATGAAGATGTAAAAAAAAGTTGAAGTTGTGTTGAATAAAAAGATGTGAAGAAGAGCTTATGTTCCTAATGTGTTGGTAATGTAATGCAAAAATTGCAAAAGAAAGGAAGTGGAAAAATTCTTGAAAGGAAGAAGTGTGAAAAGAAGTGTTATGTGCTTGAAATGGTGTTGCAACTTGATCACTTGCAACCTATCTTTGGAAGAGTAGAGATATTCTAGCTAAGTATCTTGACCTCTTGCTCCACTAGTACGATAGTCACTTCTATTTAAAAATATATCACCCTTACCAAAGAGCCAACACTACAACCAAATAAAAAGTCATCTTTGATTTGATGATGAGTTACTTGTCAAGTGGTGGAGAATTTGAGACTTTTATCAAGCCTATGGTAGTGGATGTACTATGTGTGATGTTGAGTGAACCTCATACACTTGAGAGCTTGAGTGATACACTATCTAGTGAGGATTTTGACTCATTGATTTGATCTTGTGTGCATTAATGTTTATGTAGATGGTTGATGAGATGACACTACATTGTTAGATTGCATGAATTAGGTGATGTATATATGGCATTTGATTGTGTGCTTGATGCTTCATTGATACAATTATTCCCCTATCTTATCGCTTCGTTGCTCGAAGACGAGCAACAATCTAGTTTGGGGGTGTGATTAGGGTCATAATTGCATTTTTTTTTGCATCTATTTCTCTATGGTTTTGATGTGCTTATGTTCATATTTGATCCTAAAATGCTATACTTTGTGCTTTTAACCCTTTTTGGCTAGAAAGTTATGTTTTGTAGTGAAAATGAGCAAAACCGACAAAAGACGAGCAAGTTCGTAAAAGTTCAGAAATTATGAGTTGATCCAATGAAGGCAAATTATATACCATGTCAAAGAGTTCGAAGAGAGGGTCGCAACGGAAAAAGAATCGAGTCAATTGGAGCTCTAGAACTCAAGATATTAAGAAAACAAGAAGTCAAGGGTAGGACCGTGCGGCTTTGCGCCATCAAGCCGGGCTCGTGCGACCACAAGAAGTAGTTCGTGCGAAGGGCTCTGGTTCGTTTGAGGCGGAGCCACACGAACTCGCGCACAAATCGGTTCGTTCGGCCACAAGGGTAGGACCGTGCGGCTTTGCGAAATTTGGATTTTTAGGGGCGTTTTCATCTTTTCGCGTGTTTTAATGAAGGACACTTTGGACTAAGCATTGTGGGCACTATAAATACTCAAGGATCAGATTCTCAAAGGAGGATTATTCATTAGTTAGATCATTAGGTAGTTTTAGAGAGAGAGATTAGAGGTTATTAGTGGGTTCTTAGTTAGATTTCATACTTCTTTCTACAATATCTTTTGATCCAACCATTGGATTGTTAATCCGTTTGTTCCATTAGCTTAGTCTAGTTATTAGCTACGATTGTACGGTTCGATTTCTCGTTTTGCATTCTGGATTAGAAGATAGCTTTTCAAGGTTTGATGCTTGTATTTCAATTCTCCAACAATTGGTAAGATTTCTTGTATTTCATTTCATATTAGTGTTAATCATGTTTGTCTATAGCTTAATTGTTGATTTTAATTTCCAATTAGTCATGGGCTAATATCCTTGTTGCATGGTTGTATGAATACTATGGTGAATTTAGTTCTTGTTAATCCTATGCATGAATTAGTTATCTTGATGTGTTAGTTCTCTTATTAATTACTTGTATGAATGTTTGGGATGTTTAATTGGAATGAATGGCTTATATGGTTAGCTATGAAATGAGAATTGAGCTATAAGGACTTTATGCATACCAAGTGTTTGATATTTGGCTTGTATGACCAATGAGAATTGCATATTAGCCTAGACCTCTTAATTGGAGTGTTGGAAGTTGTAGAGAGATCTAGACATCCAATAGAGCCCTTACCTTGTGTTATAGAGAGATCTAGACTCTAGTTGGCTTGACTAGGACACCAAGAGAACTTTTGCATGCTAGGATGGATAGGACACTAGAGGAACCATAGTAGGATTACTTTCATGCACACACACCACTTTTGCTCACTTCTTAGAGGTGATAGTTATGATTTACTATTTCTTGTTGATTTAGTTGATAGGAACCATGATTGTTTTCTTTCTTTCCTAGCTATCCACCTTTGTAAACATTCAATGATTGCTTGATATTGCATCGTTTCCCTGTGTTCGATATTTAACTTGGTTAACTTGTCACGACAACAACGACCACGTACACTTGCGTGTGACACAATTTTGGCAAACATGCATCCATACTCTTCCCGAAAAATCTCATTCTCCAGGGGAAGAAAAATGAAAAAAAAAATGTACTCCCTCTGTCCACAAAACTATTTCCCACTTTCCTTTTTTGTTTGTCCACAAAACTTTTTCTCATTTCCTTATTTGGAAACAACCCACACTCACAATAAAATTTTGGGCCCCACAATACTCATACTTTTCCCTTACTTTATCTATCATTTCAATATAATACTATTTTTCATTAAATCTCGTGCCCACAAAGAAATGGGAAAAAGTTTCATGGACGGAGGGAGTATTAATTAAGAGAGTAGCAATTTCAACAATGAAGAGATATTCAAAGGTTACATAAGTCAAAAGAAAAAAAACTTGAGTAATAATTAACTTAAACACTTGTTTATCCAGACAATACACTATACTGACTAGCATAGCATGAAAACTTGTATAGCGATAGCAGCCCATGTGGGCTGTCTCACGAATGGTTAGCAGCAGAGCTCCATATTTTTGAATATCTATAATCTATCTCTTTCTAAACTCAGCTTATAATACATCAAAAGCTTCAATAATTTAGTGAAAGTTTAAGGTTCTACTTCAATCAACAAACTAAATTGAATTTGTGCAGTCGAATAATAGACCTGGCCTTCCTATATTTTGAAGTCAGTAATTTATTCAAACAGCTTCTGTGCAATCGCCCTCCGATTTCATACAAGTTTTCAAACAGCTTATGTGCAATCAATCCCACTCCATTGAATGGTGAGATGGTTTCTGAATAGGCGACGACTGTTACAGGCGGCTTCGGGGGTGGTTGATTGTGGAGGTGCGCGACGAACAGGTGGAAGGTGAAGGCCTGAAGCGTCAGATCAAAGAAGCAGCATCGCGCAATAGATCCACGAACGGCGCACGCAGCCCAGCAACGATCAAAAGTCAGATCCACTAGCCCAGGCGACAATCGGACTGCTCTCCACAGCGGCGGCGCACGCAGATCCACGACGGCAACGGAGGTGGACGGGACCACCCAGGCACGACGGTACTCGCCGTTGCTCGATTCGAAATCCACCATCGCCGAAAGTTTGCACAACTCTGTTCGGAAACCTGCAACTGCCTCCGAATACTGTGCACAATCGGTCCTATTTCACGTCGTTCGCCATCGACCACAGCCACAGTTGTCGCCGATTCCGGTGAAGCCAGAAATATGACAGAGTTGGGAGAGAGGATTGAGAGAGAAAGATGGAGGCACTTTTAATTTGGATATGATAGAGGAGAGAGATAGGATTTAGAGAGAGAGAGAGGGTATCGAGAGGGAGAAACTTTTAATTTGGATATGATTGATTTGATGGTCCAACTGTAAAGAAGGGTACTATCATTATTATTTCAAATAGGCAGGGTATTGGTGAAGAAAAATGGTCTTGGATGTGATTAATGAACAATAGGGGTCTTTAGTTGTGGTTTGATTAGTAACTATGACACTAATTGTAATAATCTCTAACTAATAAGCATATTATATATTTAATATGTATATATAAAAGAGCTCAACTATATACCCCTCCAACTTTATTAGATACACCTCTTAAAATATATTTATTTTATTTTTGACACATTTTTATCATAATTTACTTAATATTTCAATAAAAATATATGAAATATATGTATGAAAAAATCGCAAAAATTTTTTGTTAGTAAATATTTGTCAAGATTTAATTATTTTTTAATAAAAATATATCAAAAAATATAATATATATATATATATATATTAAAAGAGTGTGTCTAATAAATACGGAGGGGTATATAGTCTACGCCTATATAAAAAATTTTAAAAAATTATGCATGACAGCGGGCGAGCCCGATTAACCGACTGGCTAGCCCATTTAGCCCGCGGTCTAATAGAGTCGGGCTAAAAAAGTCTGGATTTAAATGGGTCAGTATATAAAGCTCTAATTCTGCATTTTCCAGGGTTAAACACACATTTTCATTAGCTTGATCCAAATTAACATCTCTACTCAAGAGATTGAAGAAATTTAAGAAGAGAAATCTACCAGGTGCTCTTTCCTCCCTCTCCTTTTTTTTTATTCTTTCTAGTCTAAACGAATTCAAAGTGACTTATGAGTTTATCTGTTGCGTCTGTTTTGTGAATTTTTTTATTCTAGTTGATTTCGAAATCAAATTTTGAGTAGCCTTTAATTCGATTTCTTCACTTTCAAATTGATCCTTGAATTGTTGTTTGTTGAATATTATTTTGGATTTTAAGTAGTGGTCTTTGAATTTGATTTTAGAGTAGGTGGTTTCGTAAAGATTACTGTGATGATTTTCTTCATTTGAGTGATATCTATTATTTAATTTTTCTTCTTGCCTAGTTTCGAACTATTGAATTGATTTTTTTTTTTTTTTTTTGGTCAAGCATGTTAAATAATTCTTTTTGCACAAGTTTGTTGTCTTCTTTGTTATGTGGTTTCTTGTTTCTGCAAAAATTAATATTGGATTAATATTTAATTTGTGATTATTAAATTTGGTTGATGTATTTTCTTATTCCTGTAGAGGATTCTAAAGGGGCTTACGCATTTCAATTACTGCTTTACAGGAGAAGAAAGAATTTGATGGTTTTCACATCTTTGCAAAGAAAACGAAAAAAAAAAAGGCAAAATTCTTGGTTGAAAAAATGCATGGCATATTCTAGTAAAAGGCAAATAAGGATATTATATAAAAGAAAAAAAAAAAAAAAACTCACAATCCAGGTAAAAGGGATTGCGTTGATTAAGTGAGTCTTATTAAAAAACTCGTTGTAAACCACCCTTGTGGACAAATCGGATGAAAGAGAAAAAGAGTGTAACCAAATAACCAAACACCCTAAACGTCAAGCCCGGAATACAAGGCCAAAAAAAATTATTCTGAAAAAAATCTTGCGATGTTAAGTCATGTTTCAGGGGCTTCAAACAATTATCCTCATCCTCCAATTCATCCGCCCAACTACGACGCGCCACTAGGGCCATTTCTCTAGACTTAGGAACCAAATTATCTATGACAAAATCCGAATTAACAGCCTGCAACGGAGGACAATCCGATG
This sequence comes from Prunella vulgaris, assembly GCA_026898435.1. NCBI lineage: Eukaryota > Viridiplantae > Streptophyta > Magnoliopsida > Lamiales > Lamiaceae > Prunella > Prunella vulgaris. Next base: position 79,896 of record JAPKLY010000438.1, on the reverse strand, counting down.
AACCTTCAGCTTCCCCCTGTTGGTTCTCCAGCCGCCCATCAATTCCCAACCGAGGGATCAAATGTCCCATGCTGAAATTACTTCAAATGTCGCTGTTGTGGAGTAGAATTTGCATACCCCCGTCCGTCAGAATAGAAACATCCGAAAAACGAAATTTTCCACGAAAGCGAGACCTCTCTCCAAATTAAGGATCATTAGCAGGAGCATTGGAAACTACCAAGGGCGGCCAGGTTCATATCCGTCTCCGTAGGAGAGACAGCAGGGTTACCTGACTCAGAAAGAGCAACCCAAGTAAGCATAGGCGGACTCATCCACTTTCACTATATATAAAAAAAATCCCTTCGTCTGGTCGGTTTAGGGGGGACAAGCATCCACCTGTGTGAAGGAAGGGAACGTCTGATTGCCATCCTCCGAACGTCTCGTGCACAGCAGGCCTAGCTTATAGGACCAAAATCAGCGTCCAAGTCACCCATGGATCTCACAGGCAACGGCATGGAATCCACGCCTCACCATCGCTTCGTACCTGCATATTCTAGTAAAAGGAGCATAACATATATATATATAGATAGATGCAAAATTTGACTTTTGAGTAAGTGATTTTTTTCTTAATTCATCCTTTTGTTGGTTTCTGTAGAATTTGATGTTCTTTCTCTGTGTTATGTACAAATAGGTTCGTTGCTCTTTTAAAATATATTTAGGATTTAATACAAAATATTTTCTGAATAAGCATCATATATATTTTTTAGGTGTTCTGTTGATGCAATTAGTGAGCCTTCTAGGGTTTTGGTTTTGTTGAAGAACAATCTTAAAAAGTAATCATGCAATGCTTAGAAGGGTTATATATACTTATATCAAGATTCTTCTTCAATATGACTCAATTCATTTTTTTTCTTTTTTCTTTTTTGTGTGTAAATTCGATTTAAGCAATTGAAGCAGGTTGAGGATTAATAGGAAGTAAACATGAATAATATTTGGGCTGAACTTAAAAATATGATTGTGAATATATACTGAACCATGAGATTTTGAATATGATTTTATGTTGAGACTTCATATAATTAGGATAATAAGTGTCAGATTCTTCTATATATGGTATATATCAAATATAATAAACATTAATAAAATTTGCTTAAGTTTGATTTTTTTGTGTTTTTTAAATTCGTATAGGCAAAGATCACCCCCAATGTACAGTACCTTACCACAAATCAAAAAAAAAAAAAAAAATTGGAGGTATTACTGATTAATACTTTAGATGTATATTGGACATTTTTGTGTATTATGACATTTAACTTGAAGTTGTTAATGTGGATGAATTGTTATAGTTTTCATTTTTGTCATTTCAATAAATTGTGTATGCATAGGTTGTTGGGTTATTTAAACAATGTCGACCTAATTTTAAACAACTCCATTATTTTTCATTAAAAATGAGTTATATATATATTTCATATTGAAGATTTAAAAAGTTCAAAATTGATGCATTTTCACTTAAAATAAATAAGTAATTAGTTATTTATTTATTTATTTGAATATTTTGTAGTCAACCATAATCTCATAAAATTACACCAAACATTCAAACAACGTGGTTGTTTAATCAAATTAGTTTTAAATGACTCGGCTATTTTCATAAGAAACAAGTTATACAATCCATTTAAAGACTTAAAATTTAGAGTGACTTACTTATTGGTTCAAAAAAGTAGCTATATTTACAAATTGGTTCACAATTTCTGCACAGAAGCATAATTTTTTCCTGCACAGAAGCATATTTTTTTCTGCCCAAAAACCTATTTGTAATTTGTGTCAATTTTGTGAACCATTTTATAATTTTTCCTAAAATTTAAAATGGATGTCTTGTCACTTAAAAATAAATAATTAGTTAATCATTTATTTAAACATTTGTATGATCAATTTAAATTTCATAAACTACACTAAACACTTGAACAATCTATCATTCAATTCGTTAGAATAAGTTATATATTCCATTTTGAAAACTTAAAAGTCATATTGATGCATTGTCAAAAGAAAAAAAAAATTAATTATTTATTTGAACATTTGTGTGATCAACTTTAATCTCATAAACTACATTAAGAATTTAAATAATTTAATTTTAAACAACTCGATTATTTTTATTAGAAATAAATTATATATTCCATTTGGAAGACTTAAAAGTTAAAAGTGATATCTAGTCACTTAAAATATAAGTAAATAGTTATATATCATAATATTTTATGTAATCAATCTTAATCTCATAAAACTATAATGAACACTTGAACAACCCAATTACTTAAATAATATGATTTTAAACAACTCAGAATATTTTAACTAAAAATAAGTTATACATTTCGTTTGGAAGACTTAAAAGTTAAAAGTAAGTACTTTGTTATTGACTTTAATATTTATGTAATTAATCTTAATCTCATAAAACTATAATGAACACTGGAACAACCCAATTACTTGAATAATATGATTTAAACAACTCGAATATTTTTATTAAAAATAAGTTATACATTTCGTTTGGAAGACTTAAAAGTTAAAATTAATGTACAGTCACTTAAAAGTAAGTACTTAATCATTGATAGAGAATTGGTGCTACTAAATCAATTGATTTCCTTGATTAACAGGTTTCTTCTTGCTCAAGGGGTGGCGAACGAATAGAGATGAAATTGGTCGAGAAATAAAGAATATTGGACTAAAAGAGCATACGCGGTGCTTTTGGAAAGGAAAAGAACGGGCGCTTCGGAGGAAGGATGAGGTTTTTAAAATACTTAGGAATAAAGTGTCTCCATTGAAGATAATAATTCACGCATGGAGGGTGATTTGGGAGAGGATTCCAACTTGTGTCAATCTCATAAAAAGAAAGGTGCTTGTCGATCAAGAGAATCACGGTTGTACGTTTTATGGATACACTCCCGATTCGATTAGTCATATTCTCTTCACATGCCCTTATGCATACAGTTTCTAAATGGAGTGTATTAAGTGGATAGGAGTTGCTTCTGTTTTACCACCTAATACTAGGAGTAGCCTGCTACTCTTTAGTAGCCTACTTAAGGGGAAGGAGGGGAAAATACTTGAAATTTGTATTTGGGAATGTGGAGTGTGGATATTATGGAAGGTAAGAAAGTTGTCGCTATTTCAAAACAAGGGCTCATATACTTCGGAACTAACGGAGGAATTAAAAAATGAGAACTTGAAATTGGTATGCTAAGAGATTGATGAAACATAAAAAAAAAAAATGTAATTAATCTTAATCTCATAGACTACACTGGGCGCTTAAACTAGTCGATTGCTTATAATCCAATTTTAAACAACCCCTATCCTTTTCTTTATGAGCAACACTTGTGTACAAATTTCTACCGTAGAAATATCCATTTTTGAAAAATTTGCGGATCTAAACCGGGTCGGGTCAGATTTGGACATTTTTTTCCAAAATTCGCGCAACTTGTAGTTCCATGTTTTTTCGCTCCCAGGTATGTTACAATTTGGGCATAGGCGTGTTACAATTAGACAAAATCTGTGTTACTAATTCTTAAAAAATTAATTTTTTGTACTTTT
>JAPKLY010000438.1:49859-76340 GCA_026898435.1 Prunella vulgaris | reverse complement strand
TGTATTTCTGCAAGTATAAATATGTGTTACTTAATTTATTTTTTATTTTCTTTGTTGATTTATGTTAATAATATGTTATTCATGTACTTAATACATCATTTAATACCTTATATATGTTATATAAAATATAATATATATTTTTATAAGGATAAATAAATGTTTGTGCATACAGTAACACACATTTGATCTTGCAGTAACACACATTTACTCTAATTGTAACACACATTTGCAGTAACACACATTTGCAGTAACACACATTTACTCTAATTGTAACATACATTTGCAGTAACACACATTTACTCTAATTGTAACACACATTTACTCTAGATGTAACACACATTTGCAGTAACACAAATTTACTCCAAGTGTAACTTAAATTTGTAGTAATACATATTTACTCTAATTGTAACACATATTTGTTCCTCAATTTGTGTTATTATATGAGCATATATGTGTTACTATAGGATAAAATTTATTTTTATTAAGAATAAATATGTGTTACACATACAATGTAACATATACATGTGTTACATTGCATGAAAAATATTTACTTCTACAAAAATAAATGAATCTGTGTAGAAAACAACATTTAATCTGATTGTAACACACGTTTTGCCTTAAAGTAACATGCATTTGCCCCAATTGTAACATACCTGGGAGCGAAAATCACAAGCTAAGCGAATTTTGGAAAAAAATACTCAAATTCGACCCGACCCGGTTTAGACTCGCGAATTTTCAAAAATGGATATTTCTACGGATCTAAGATCCGTAGAAATTTGTATATAAGTGTTTGTCTTTCTTTATAAATAAGTAATTTATTCCATTTTGAAGAATTAAAAGTCAAAGATTGATATCTTGACAATTAAAAATAAGTAATTTAGAAATGAATATTTTTATGTTTAATATTAATCTCACAAACTATAATAAACACTTAAACAATTCAATTTTAAACAACTTGATTGCTTTTATAATATTAAATTATAACTAATGCTTAAAACACATGCAACTTTAACTTTTTAAAAAATTTATCGTACAAGTTCTTGAAATATAGCAGGTTATCTTTGTAAGTCATATAGCTCAAATCCCTCAAGAATCGCACTTAAATTTATTTATATCGTACCAAACTCGTATGATCATACCTTATTTACAAATCTGTTAATAAAATTGACACTACTTAAAAATTATTTCTGTACAAAAAAAAATACTCTTTTGTGCAGAAAAAATATATATATTTATGCAAATATTGTGAAGCAATTTGTAAATATAATCACTTTTTTGAACCATTATATATACCAATGAAATTAGGGACAGTTACAAAATGATACATTTTAAAATATTATTTTCAACTTGATAAAATATATGCAACAAAATAGCTTTATATTTATTTTGGTATGCAAAAATTTTGTATCAATTTAAAAATAGTGTTTTAAAAATGTATCAATCTAAAAGTATTCCAGAAATTATGTTTTCTTAACATAGCCTACCACGTAAATTGAGTAGGTAATGGGTGAGACCATTTCATCCTGAGATGGACTATATACTGATACTGGGCATAACACATTAATACTTTTAATTTGTGCTAGCTTTGTGAATCGTCTCACATAAAATATTTTCCTTGCAATGATGTGTAATAATTGATTAATCCATAGATTAAAAAAAAGTTAAGAGAACATTCCATCATCCAACATTAAAGCAATCTTTGATTTTTCGACTAAGGACATATTTTTTTGAACCATGAAAATCAGAGAGGAATCAAATTGATGTCACAAATGACAAGTTCAGAGCAAAAAGAAGATAAACTAATCCAACTTTATTTCTCAATTTCCATCAATCAATTTAATGATTAAACTGGAAACAGGGATAAAGGTAAAAGATAGAGAGAAGGGTACAAATAGAACAACAATTACTGAGAATATACAAGCCAAAAACAACATTGTTAGACCTGATATGTACAGCCTGGTACGAAAAAACATGTTGGTATAAAAGGAAATCTATACATTCACACGACTTCCTCGATGCAAAGTCACTCCATTTTTCTCCTCGGTCCCCATATACGTATCGTGTTATCATCACTTGCCGATGCCAACATCTGGTGTCGTACGGGGTTCCAGCTAACACAATTCACGGTCATCATGTGCCCAGAAAGGATCTCGATTGGATTACAACTTTGAAGGTTCCAAATGTACACCTGTTGTGAAGCACAAAATGTTATGTACAACTGCATCTCACAGCCACAAAAAACAACACTAGTATTCATTCCCTGGAATTTGCGATGGTTTTTACTAACTCCCTCCGTCACCAAAAACAGATACTCTATGTTTTATTAAAAAGATGGGATTAAATAAGTTACAAAACCAACAAGTAATTGAGGGGCACAAGTAAATTTATGGATTATTTAATAAAAAAAAATGTACCTTCATTCAATTGATCAAAAGAAAACAAGTCCAATCATGTAACATACGATTCTCGTTGGGACGGAGGGGGTATGAGAAAATTGCTGATTTGGCCCTGTATCAATTGGTGTTGGTGATTTAAGTCTCATACGGATTAAGTCCCATAATTTTCAAAATGATGCAATTTCAGACCTATTAACAAGGTTGCAAGAATTTTACACATGCCACTCATGTGGGTTGTTGGAATTCCACAAAGCAACCAACTAATACTCAGTGTAGTGGCATTATGAGACCCCAACATATCAATTTCAATTATAAACCTCAAATTAACTATCTTCCTAAACCAAAAAACAAAAATTGTACTAAATTTGCATCATTTTATAAGTCACGAGACTTCATTGGAAAAAAAATATATTGATTTGTATGGGACTAAAATCGCCAAATACACAATATTATGAGACCAATTGTGCAATTTACTCAAGGGAGTACCAATGATGCCAATAAAGAAAGGCTCTACGAATGACTATATACCTTGGAGTCTTCACTCCCACTGGCAATGAACATACTGCTTGGCCCCCCAAAACAGGAACGAATGACGTACTTCTGCTGCTTATGGCCATGGTACTTGCGTGGTTTCATGTTTTTTTCTGTAATATCCCATAAATGAATCTCTTGGCTGTTTAGGTTAACAATTAGGGACTTATTATCTCCTGATACAGAGAGAGAGGTAATAGAGTGCTCCTCAGAAATGACACGCTCACTACTGGTACTCAAATTTAGAATCCTTATATCTTTGTCCGAGAAAATGCTGATGAGATTTTCCCCATCTGGTGTCACAGCTAGATCCAGAACCTTAGGCATACGCATCCCTTTCCATGCCTTTATCTCATTGCCTTCACAGTCCCACATGTAAATTCCCTTTCTAGGGTCTGAGCTACCACAAACGAGACGTTTAGAATCAGGAAACCAAGCACAAGAACTGACTGTGAAACCATCGTTGCCAAATGTGTGTTTGCATGTGCCTGTTTCCACATCCCAAAGTTTAAGAACTTCCAAATTTCCACAAGTGAGCAGCATTGTGTCATCTGGACTCCATGCCACAAATGAAACGGGATTCTTGTGGCTACGCAGAATCTGTCTTAGAGTTACTCTGTTATCATCCTGCACCTGTGATGCAGCGAGAGCATATAAGAACGATGAATTTATGAAGGAACACACTGATTTCTTTGATTCTAAGAATACCCAGAAAAGTGAAAAATGCAACTACGTTGATTCACAAAAAATACCGTAAAGAGGATAATGAGATAAAACTGTCATTTTTCATTAATCAAATTCCAACTCCTAATAACAACGTCGAACATGTCTATTTATATTATGAAATAACTTAATGAACAAAAAATGTAAACTAATCTTGAATATAACATAATCAAATTAAATCTGAAACAACGAATATTTTCATCAACCTGCGATAAAGATATTACATGGGCACTAAGAAAATGAAACTTTTAAGTAAACTTTAATGAATTGAAAACATAAACATCAACCCCAATGAGTTTACATAACGTAAAGAGAAAACAGAAAAATATCATTATAAGATGAAGAAACCTGATACAACTGCAGCAAAGTGAAGATCCTTAACAACTTGTGTGAAATATAAGAGGATGAGTTAACAAAACATTCAATCAAGTCCAGTAATATCCACTTCCTGTTAGTTTCCACAGGTTAGTATTCATCATATTTAATTGTCTTCAGAAAGGAAGGATTTCATTTTATTCTATAAGTTTACAGGATCAGCATTATATCTATCTGTTGCACATATTAGAATACTATAAGTTTGGGGGATAAAACATGATTCTCGCTACACAGAGTATTAGCAGATATAACATTCCAAGAGATTATCGTTAGGTATCTCTGGAACTATCTAACTGGACAAGTTTGCCTCACCTGATTTGGCAGTTGGAGTCACTCAAGCCACTAAAAGATTAAGTGTCCAACTTCGCCAAGTTTTTAACCTCCTGAACAAGGGAAAAGAAGCCGCAAACAGGGAGTAACAGTTAGTTCCCTAAACTTTGGCCATTGGAGCACATATTAATCAAATACGCAAATATCCAAAATCATCAGCAAAGTTTTTATGTCTTTTCCTATTTACGCAGTCACCACCAGGACATTAAAAATACACACAGGGGACAAGATAACTATACACATACAGTACGATCAAGGGCCTAATTCCAATTTCTAACAATGTCATTCACAAAAACAATCCTTGAATTCTCCAATTTCTGAGATCCACAATACTACAATAGTAATCTAATGATCAATCTCTCCTCTTCATCATCTATTGAACCCTCAAATTCTTCAATCTTTAACCACATATGGTAGTAAAAAGCAAGAAATATAACCTTGACTGGATCTGCCTGCTTTTGCACACCCAACTTCCAGTACCTGTGAAATTTAGAATGACCCAAGACAGTGCAATCTCGTTTAGGGCTCTACCCTTGGTGTGTTAAATAAAGGACCAGGGCAGGGTATCAATGTTAGAAATAAGAATAATCAATCTCGAGTAGATGCAGTTTATTTTTAGGTAAAGCGCATAGCTTAGTGCAAGAAATCCTCACACTAGCACATGATAGCACGCCGTCATGTACCGTGGATCTAGTGCATAGGTCATACTGCAGCATGGGTATTCCGTATTTGACCAGTATGCTGATCGGAATATTAAAGCCAATGTATTTACAATTATCTGAGATTAGATATACCTCCAATTGAGAAGTCAAACACGAAAGGCAGGAAACCCAGATGCTTAAAAGGGTACTATTAGCTATTGAGATAAAAAAAATCTTGCCATTTTTCCAAACTATATTCCATGATTGACAAGTACAGAACTGCGCGGAACTAATAAAAGATTTTGAAGACAGTAATCTAATTTAGAACATTAAACAAATCAACCAATATAGAGAAGTATTAGTTTGGATAGTGCATGTGTGTGTGTGTGTGTTTGTCGATCGTTGGGAGAATTCAGAGTACTCAGGAAGTCAGGATAATTTGCCACATTTTGTTACCAAATAAATTCCTTAAGAAAAGAGCATAAGTGCCAGCATAAATGGTAAAGCGCCACTGCTAATGGCGCCACCTGCGCTCTGTCAGAATGATTGCAAAAAACATGAAAGGTCATTCCTTGGGATAAATTTATTTGTACTGCACATAATATCAGTGGAATTAATTAGTAATAGATTCAGTATATGGTTTTACACTAAGTTCATTGTATAAGAAAAATTATTGATGAGCTAACTTTTAGATGCGGTCAAAAAGGTTAGTGATGAGCTGATTTTTTGATGAAAAAAATTTTAAAAGGTTAGTGATATGCTTACTTTTAGATGCGATCAAAAAACAAATAGTTAGTGATGAACTCCCTCCAACTATATTAAAGTTTTAAGGAAAATAAACAACAAAAAAAAAAAATTTGCTAAAATTGTCCTAATTATGTTTGTAATTTTTTAGAATTATTAAGTTATGATTTCAGAGGGACCACTAATTTATATAAGGGTGCTCCCAGTAACTATTATCTCATTAATTTATAGAAAACTGGTGACTTTTTACACTAGCCCAAATTGGGAAAGGAGAAGAATTTTATTTTAGAGTGTTTATTTATTAGCAAATATTAACTTAAAGAGGTTCAATTGTAGCTGGCACCATTTGATTTCAATTAACTATTGATCACTAATATCATTGTTATTAGTTTGAAAATTATTATTAACATTCCCATGCACTTGAATCAAATACCCACCATTGCTATTCACAATTTATAGCACCCACTCCCTCCACACACACACACCCTGCCCCACATGCTTCCTACTCTCTTTCCCTCTATAGTATAAAATTTAGACAAAATGTGGAAGGTTTTCTAGTCAAAATGTGGATGCCCATTAAATCAACATAGCTTTTTCAGTAAATGCCAATACGACTGGCACTTTTTGCATGCTTCCATCTCCACAAACCAGGGAGTCGGCAGTTCCACAGTTGATTCTGTCAGCATTAAAGGAGGCGAACTTATCCCTGTTTCAGAAGAAGAGTGCCACTTAAACTGGCGCCTATACTTATTCATATAGATTTGAATATCCACTACACTTAGCATCAAAATGTGGAAAAATGCCACATTTTGTTAAATTAGCCAAGTAATTACCCCTAATGCTTTCATCAGTGTAGTAAGCACACAACACAAGTCCATCACAAAAGAAGGTAAAAGATATGCCTAATTGTCAAGCTTAGACATTACCCTTCACTAATATGATTACGGAACAAAATATTCAGGACAGAACTCAGAAGAACAAACCTCATGAACTGCTTTGATCAACAAATCAGAACCTCAAGTAGTTATCTCATACATGGAGCTAATACCACCTTCAGAGTATTTACAATAAAATGAGCAACAATATTTTAAGACATTCATGCTCTTGAAGACAAGATAGTTAGTAGTGATTTTAGATTGTGGCAACCATTTTGAATTGCAATGACAAAAACATGAACGTCATGCAATGTCCATGAAATATCAACCAGCTATAGTACAGGCATAAACGAGAGGCTGAAAAGGAAGTAAGACAGGAGTCCCATGCACCTTCCATATAATGGCAGTGCAATCACTTGATGATGACGCTAAATACTCCCCATTGTTTGAAAACTGAACGAACCATACTTCATTTTGATGATTAGTCAATATCTGCATGTAGGTAAAGCATAAGAGCATGCAGGTTTAACAAAATATAAGCATAAAACAAACTCACAATGACTGCAAAAAGGTGATAATTTACTTTTAAACACAAAATTCCCACCCGTCTCAGAATACTCTAAAATGGATATCTCATCGACCTCCACAATTCTATATATATATATATAACAGGTGTTCCCCTGAACAATAAGTTGTAAAAATCAATAAAAGCTTGGTGCTATAAGCAGCTGAGAAGCTACAATCTAACTTTATAACAGAAATATGTAAGCAGATGCAATAAGAAAGCTACAACATGTAATCTCCAATCATCAAAATTTATTGGTATTCGGTACATGAAATGTGATCATTACAGCACTACACAACGTCCACCACATTAAGGAAATTCTAGTAAATTTATGGTAACAAAATTTACAGAATTCTAAGGCTGACAGCTGATTTCTCTTATCATTGTTTATCATGTAAGAACCAGTGGGGGTGATGTATGGTCGTATAGTCCCACCAAGTCAATTCTCTACATGAGTACATATTCATGCAGTCTTTCATTGGTGGATATTTATAAAAAAGAGTACTTGACTTGCAGTGTTACAGAGCATTAAACAAACTAAGGGTACACAAAAGTCAGTATACCAGAAATCAACCTGAATGGTCTCTGTTGGGAACTGATCCCGATCACAGTGATGGTCCCTATACAGTGATATCTTGTCAGACGAACTGTGGTAAATGCAGCCATCAATCTGTGCAGAAATGACCATTTCTACCAAATGTTCAAGTCTTCTCTCAGGCAGTATAATCGGTGGTGGTAGAACTTTTTCCAGCTCTGAGACCAATCTTTTTCGCAAATCATGAACTGCATCATTGTCAATGCAACCCAACTGCAGTCCCTTTAATGACAGAAGTTCATAAGAAAGCTTGTGAACCATCCCTGTGCTAATTTTCAAATCTGAAAACCGTTTCTGTAGGATGTCCAATGCCAGAGAGACGTCCCCACAATTCAAACATTCTAACAAGCATTGTTCAAGAACAAGACAAATTGCTGAGGCTCTTGTTTCTTCATCGAAGCCATTAATTTTGTCAAGACTCCTAATGCTATCATCCCATTCCGCATTTAAAATTTTTGATTCAAGTGATTCGAATTCCAGGGACTTGCATTTAATGCAAGACTCAGATTCCAAACAGGCAGCAGACTTACTATAGCCTAGTGAATATAAACATTGAATGATGATTCTTACCAACTCATGCTTCTTAATCAGGCCACTCGGGCCAACAACAGTTCCCAAATCCTCCATTGTCTTAATAACAGCTGGAGAACCCAAGAATTTCCAGCCAAATGCAGTATGAATATTCCATCTTTCTAGCAACTCGTAATCACTGTAATCATAAAAGGACAGTAAAGGTGTTAGTGTTAGTACATGAGGTTTCCATAAACAAGATTCAGCACATAATCAGAAAACCCGTGAACATAAATATACGATCAACAATAGAATCTCTCAAACAACAACTGGCACATGATCAAAAATCAATGCAAAGACTAATAAGGTGCTAATCTTACTACCTTCTATTTCAAAAAATCTTCTCGTGAGAAGGGTTTCGTAGCTAGGTAATGCATCAACTCCATGTATTAATTAATATGCAATATTTCACTCTCATAATAAATAACAAACACTTGAAAAATGTGCTAGCTAAAACACATAGGGAAAAACTACTTGTAAGCCCCCAGGTGGTGTTTTCAGTGTAACTCTGTGGATTTCACTCAATACACCATCAGCTATAGAAATGAAAGTAAAACAGAAATTTCTGGGAAAACCCACAAAAAAAGAAGGTAAAAGACAATATCAAAACAGTAGAATTATAATCGAACCCACCTTCCATAATCAAGAAATATATTTACTGAATTTAGGGCTTGATCGAAATTCGCGGCGGGATAGAGAAATCAAAAGGGGATGAGAATGAATGTGACGTCAAACAAGAGGAAAGCGTGGTATCCAAAAGATGCAACTAAACTTTGGATATCAACAGTCGAATGAACCGTTTGTATTTGGTTAAGAGTCGGGTACTGAATTAGGAAATGGAGCCCCACGATAATTCATCGAGGAACACTTGGGATGTGTTTGGAAATAATATTCATGAAAATATGATGAATATATCGATAAATTTAAAAAATTATAAAATTTGTTAATAAATATTTAATATATAAATTAAAAACATATATATAAATAAATTTTATATTTATGATAAATCTTTCTCTTTTTAAATATATTGATAATTTTTTATATTTTTTTGATATTTATGATATTTTTTCAATATTTTAATGATAACATTATTAGGTTCAATTTGTAGAAATTAATCGATATTGATATTATAAACTGATATTTACCAATGAGTAAGTCTCATGTGCATCAAGTGCACCGTACAACTCAACTGTATTTTTAAAAAGTTACATTATTTATTACTGAAAAGTTACACAAATTATTACTAAAAAGTTACACCATTAAAGATACATTTTCAGTAATAACATGTGTAACATTTCAGTAGTATTTATGTAACTTTTAAAAAATGAACTTGAGTTACATGGTACATCTGATGCATACAAGACTAATGTTTTACCAATATGTTTAATATTGTCTTATTTTGTATGCACAAGGTGCACCTTACAACTCAATTGTATTAGCGCATAAAAAAAAATGTGTTTGAAGTGGGGTAATATAGAAAATGCTCCCTCCATCTAGGCCAAAATTGTGTATTTTCTCAATATTCTTTTCAATCCATAAACAATTAAGGATGGTAAGACCTTACAAATTTATGAAAGTGAACAGTATCAAAAATCCATATTTATGGGCTCTTATTGTCACGGTCAAAATTCTATATACGGATCCATAATAAATCAATATGATCTCTCAAATAAATTAGAGATTGTATAAAATGTGGTAATAAAACCTTATAATGGCTACCAAACACTATAAAAAAGCGCGTTTTAGCGACCGCCAAAAAAGCGGTCGCAAATTTAGAGTTTAGCGATAGCTTTTGTGACCGCTTTGGTGTTTTGGTGAAGTTTGAAATTTTTGCGACCGCCGGAAAACTGTCGCAAATTATTAATTTACCAAATTTGCGACCGCTTTCTCGCGGTCCAAATAATTCACTGAAAATAACGACAGCTACTGTGGTCGCAAAATTTTGTAACCGAAGCCGCCAACCCGAAATGAAAGTCCCGGTTCGGGTATTAATATTAGCTACCGTTTTTTAGCGGTCGCAAATTAAAATATTGATTTTGCGACCGCTTTTTTGGCGGTCGCAAATATATTTTAATTTTGCGACCGCTTTTTTGGCCGCCGCAAATATATTTTAATTTTGCGACCGCTTTAGGCGGTCGCTAAAAATAAAATAAATAATAGCGACCGCCAAGGCGGTCGCTAAATGTAAAATCCAAACGGCGGGGTTAAAAAGCGGTTACTGAATTCGAAATAGTAATTAGCGACTGTCTTTTTATAATTTGCGACCGCCAAAACACCGCCTTTTTAAATCCACTCCAAGTCGACACGTGGCCACTACTGCGTAATTTGTGACCGCCTTAGGCGGTCGCTAAAATCAAAACAAGTATACCCCTTTCACCAGTTCGTAAAAGGTAAGTTCACCACCACCAAAATTACCGCCTCCTCAACTCGCCGTCGCCTCCTCAACCGAGCCGCCACCGTCGTGTCGTCAGTCGTGCCGCCATTGTGTCGTCAGTTGCGCCGCCGTCGCCTCCGCCTTCAGCCGCCGCCTGCCTCCGGTGAAAGGTAAATTTCAGTTTGCAAATTAAATTTTTTAATTTGTTATTACAGTTTGCAAATTAAATATTAGTTATTAATATTTGTTATTAAATTAAATTTGTTATTACAGTTTGCAAATTAAATTTTTTGTAGTTTGTTATTTGTTATTAAATTTTTTGCATATTTGTTGATATATGTTAATATTTGTTAGTAATATATATGTTATATTTGAAATATGTTATTAAGATATGTTAGTATTTGTTAGTATATGTTAGTAATATATATGTTAGTAATATTTGATATATGTTGTTAGTATATGTTAGTATATATTTTATATATGTTATTAATATATGTTAGTAATATATATGTTATATTTAATATTTGTTAGTATTAGTGTTGAGTATTGATATATTGTTGAGTAATTTTTTTTTTTTGATCGGGATATTCTGTTGAGTATTAGTATTATGTTTATAGTATTAGTATATTGTTGAGTATTAGTGTTAATATTAGTGTTTATAGTATTAGTATTATTGTTTGAATTGTTTATGTGTACAATTTGGTATAGATGAGTGAACAACCCGATCAAATTGAGGGTGACGGTCACTGAGAACGTCACCACGTGCATTATGAGGGTCATCTGGCCTTATGGAGTTGCATCATGGACTGGTGTACCTGGGCCCACGAGAAAAGCGATGTTTGACGAGTTTAAGGTATAAAATTATTAATATTTGCGTAATAATTAATATTTTGAGTAATTAATAATATTTTGAGTAATAACTAATATTCCACTTCCGGAGGACTCGGATGATGAGGCAAATGCCGGTACGAGTGGTGGTGCGTCTCCTCGTGGGAATGAGGGTGCCGATGGTGGGGATCTTGAAGGATGGGAGCCCGATTTTAATTCTAACGGCTAGTTATGTTGAACAATTTTTTTTTTGAATTGAATATTAGTATTTTAACTTTTTATTAATATATTTTGAATGTTTAAAATCCAATGTTTTACATCAAAATTATTTTTTATGATATCAAATTGTAGTAATTTAGAATATTAAAATTTGTGGCTAATTTGGTGTTATATAAAATTAATTGAATAAAAATGAACAAATTAAAAATTTGGTATTGTAAATTATTAAATTTATAACATTACATTTTTATGGTTGAAATATATATATATTTATATTAAGTATCAAAGGATAAATTTGATGAATTTAAAAAAAAAAAAAAAAACGAGACACAATTTGGAATTATATACTATTAATTGCAAAAAGACGAATAAAATTAAAAAAAAAAGGAAATGTAAATTATAAAATTTATAACATTAACAAAATTTTATTGAAATATATATACATTAATAAATTAGAGACGAAAAGGAATTAATTTGAGGGATTTTAAAAAAACATGACTTAATTTGGAGTTATATACAATTAGTTGCAGAAAAATAAACGAAAGTAACAAGTGCCCGAGTGGAACAGCCACCTCTGAGATGCCCAGAGGTCGTGAGTTCGACTCCTTGTGGGCACAAAGTTTACAACATTTATTCTGAGCCAAAAAAGGCTCATATAAAATATGTGATGATATGGTTAATATGCTCGAACCACTTGGCCATATTTTTTTTGCTACATAAAATATAAATATAATTTATTATTATAATTATTTAAAATATATAGCGACCGCTTAAAGCGGTCGTTAAAATATAAATAGAGACCGCTAGTTGCGGTCGCTAAATTAAAACAAACCAAACCGGGTCAATACCCGGACATTTTTGCGACCACCTTTTCGACCGTTTTGGCGGTCGTAAATTTGCGACCGCCACTAAAGAGCGGTCGCTAAATGTTTGCGACTGGTGTTTTAGCGACCGCCAAAAGCGGTCGCTAAAATGGTCGCAAGGTATGTTTTGCGACCGTTTGGCGGTCGCTAAAACTCGTTTTTTTTGTAGTGAAATAAAGTAATATTTTTATCATTTGTTGTATATAGTCGTTGAATAATGAACTAAATAAATAAGAATCTTTAAAATCTGTTAGCTTATGAGGTAAAATAGATTATTAATTATTCTATTAAAAACATATGCATGATTAAAACTGCAAAAATCATAAGCGTACATTCTGAATAAATGATACATCTACTTTTTTAGATTAACTCAAATTCGACTATCTCACGATAATCAAAACATCCAAGCTCATGTAACATTGTAACCTCTAAACAATTATGCACAAAAAGAAACCCTAATTTGTCTCTCTTTAAGAAAATCCTTCATTTTCTCTTAAATTTCCGGTCAATTCCGTCTTTAGAGTGGGCCCATCTTTTTCAAAGATGCCAAAAGAGTCGGTGTGGGTAGATCGACATTTGGTCCCTCTTTATGTTTATGTTAGTGTTTTTTGGTTTGTTTAGTTACTTAGTTTGTTAGTTTTCTCTCTCCTCTAAATGTGAGATGTTCGCGCCTTTGTGCGGACTGCGGTATTCTTCTTTTTTTTTTTTTTTTTTTATGTGTCTCAATCTTTGTGCGATTTTTGTTTTTAGGTTGAAAGCAGATTGATGTTGTTTACTGATCTGTCTGTGTACATTTCAATTCATGCTTATTCTACGTTGATCATGCAAGCTGCCACGTGACACTATATGCTTATGGATTTAGAGCTGGCTGATTATTGTCCTTTAATTTTTTTAAACTTACCCATTCAATTGAGGGATTCAGATCCCCTCTTATACAGAGTTCTGTGCAAGAGTATAGCCCTTGGATTCACACACACGCACGAGTGGGTATGTGTGAGTGTGATCTAAAAGCTCTTCATGTATAGGACTTCTTGTATAGGAGAGAATTCTCTTCCTCAATTGAGTGATACTCCCTCCGTCCCAACTCTTTTTTCCACAATTTCTATTTTGAAATGTCCCAACTCTTTTTTCCTATCTTAAAAAGAAAATAATTTACACTCACAAAAGTCAATAAAATACATTTTTTGTTATATTTTATTAATTAACTTTACACTTATATATAGGGGTGGTCATTCGGTCGGTTCGGTCCAGTTTTGGACCGGACCTAATAGACCGATTTTTTGTGGGCTATGGACCGAACCGGACCGAATAGTGTCTTGGACCGAACCGAATTATTTCGGTTCGGTCCATTCGGTCCAAATAGTTTTAAAATGAAAAAAATTATATTTCATCACAAATTAAAGATATGCAATACAATTATATTTAGTTCAATACCAACAAATTAAAGAGATACAGTACAATTAAATTCAATAAAATTTGCAACATTAATTAAATAAAGTTCACCACAATTTAAAGTTCACCACAACATGAATTTAATTAGGGTTAAGTTGAGTGAGTTGTGGATTGATTTTTAATTCTTAGTTACAATTAATCCAACTATGTGTATTGTGTATGTGTAGATAGTGCGTATTGCTTATGTTATATATATATATATATATATATATATATATTATTTTTTTTAATCAAAATTCGGTCCGTTCCGATTTTTCGGTCTATTCGGTTTTGATTATTCAGGACCGGACCGAACCGAATAGACCGAATTTTTAGAATTTTGGACCGAAAACCGAACCAAACTTTTTTGGACAGAACCAAACGGACCGAATTTCATCGGTTCGGTTCGGTTTTTCGGTTCTTTCGGTTTTGTGAACACCCCTACTTATATACTCTACTTTTTCTTAATTTACTTAATTTGAGTGAGGTGTAATTGTGTTGTTGTAATCATATCGATGTTTAATGAAATTAATTCTCTATTAAAAAATCTCGGGTTCTTTTTTCTATAAGGAGTATGTAATGTACATCTATATATATATAAAAACACCAACAAGAAAATTTCCCAAAAACTGTCACGTGTCATCTCACAATAGAAGAAACCGCATTAACTCAAAAGGCAAAATTCACACCACATTAATTTTCAATTTAAAGTACCAATCAAGTTTAATTTCTTGACTTTTCATATACCACTTGCACTTCACACGCGGCAAAACAACAATATTATTGCCAATTGGATAACCAAAAGGCAAAATTCATTTAAACCAACAGAAGTCAAAGGGTCACATTAAATTAAAGGATTACTCATTCACCCTACTTAAATACAGAAAACTATAGGTCAGGACTGTGTCTCTTCCTCTCTCTCACAGAACAATATAAGCCCATTGCAATCGGATTTGGCTTACCACGTTCGGCTGAGGGAGGGCAGAGATAGAGTTCGAAAATGAAGCGTCTCTGGTAGTAGGGCGGGCGACACACGATAATCTGTGCATTGAGCTTCAAATGTCTAAGCACTGAAGAGTCTGGAACAACGAAAATAGATGTGTTCTAAGGGCAAACAATGATCCTTGTCGTATCAAAATTTCAAAAAATGGGTGAGGCTAATCAGGTAACTTTTCTTTTTTATTTTTGTGTTCGGTTTAATCAAGCAACCATATCGTCCGCCATTAAAGTGAAGTAATGTAAGGCTCCGTTTGGTAGCGTGAAAAAAATTAGTGCGTAGTGATGAGATTTCAATTGTAAAATGAGAGATATGTATTAAATTTTAGTGTTTGGTAGTAAATAATTAAAAGTAGATTATTTTTATATCTTTATTTGGTAGAGTGTAGTTGTTATGATTTAATATTTATTTTTAATGATATAATTTTTGTATTTGTGTTGGGTAAAAGATATATGTGTGTGTATATATATTAAGATATAAAAAAAGCGCATTTAACTAAATAACAATTCTAGTTATATTGAATTGAACGAAACCTATCTCCAAACTCCTTCCAAAATTGGATCTCCCCAATTCTGCAATTCCTCTCCAAATTCCTTCCTAAATTTCCTCTCCCCAATGTGGCAAATACTCTCCAAGATTTCTTTAGAAATTAATTCCTCCAAAATTCCTTAAGAGATTGCTTTCCAATTGAACGGAATTTCCTCTCCAAATTCAACCCAAGGATGGGAGAAAAAAATTCGATGGTGGTGTTGCTTGGGCGCATTACGATACTTAGGTAAGCGGAAAAGTGGTCGGATTTGGTGGTGATGTAAGTGGTTGTGGTGGTGGTTTGGTTGTCATTTCCGGCGATAGTTTTTGATTTGGTGGTGGTGATTTTACTTGTCATTTCCGGTAGTGGTGGTGGTTTCGG
Organism: Prunella vulgaris; assembly: GCA_026898435.1. NCBI lineage: Eukaryota > Viridiplantae > Streptophyta > Magnoliopsida > Lamiales > Lamiaceae > Prunella > Prunella vulgaris. The sequence continues at coordinate 60,373 of JAPKLY010000438.1, read as the reverse complement.
TTGCTATTCCAGACGGCGGTTTCTGTGGTGGTTTCCGGCCATTGTCGTCTTCGCGGAGAAGCAGTCAAGCTTCAGTCTTCTCATTCTCTGTTTCATCTCTTTCACGCTTCATCATTAAGCAAAATCACGATTTTTCACTGCCCAATTCTTTATCTCATTTACTGTTATGAATTTATTTGAAATACCACCCCTTGGTCGAGATCCAGAATACAATTCGAACGGTGAAAAATGAAGATTAGCATGTATTTGAACTACCGGGTCACTCATTTTACCGGGTCATTGGAATTCATTCTGTATATTACCAAACGATTGAATTGAGGCCTTTATCTACCTTTATTTGTGAATAGGCCTATTTAGCGCTGAGAAATGGCCCAAACATACCTATATAGACGTATCACTGTTGAAGATTGATTAACGATTCTTACGTTTCCCTATTCTTCCCCATGTGGGAAAAAGTAATTTAGTTCTTTTCCCTGCTGAATGACTGATTAAAACATAGTTCTACACTGAAACCAAATTTACATTTGAAATATATGGGAGGTGTTGAAATGGATCAATTCCAATCATGGCTCCCTACAAAAGCGAGTGAACAGTCATCCGAATCTAATTTTGTTATTCTTTTGTCCATTCATTCACAGGGACGCCAAATCGCAAACCGTTTTCAAAAAATGTTGAGCCCACACTTGCAAAAAAATAATTTTGAAACCCTAATAAAATATAATCAGCTTCAATTATACCTTCAGTTGACAGCGTGGCGTGGCCGTGTACGGCAGGGGGTGCGTCGCGTGTGGCAGCGCGGAGGCGACTGTGTCTGATGTAGCGCCGGCGTGGGAGGAGGCGGCGATGCCTGGCCGCTGAAAATCCGTCGTAATGACTGAGGAAGAGAACCAAGACTACAACGTGGATAAGTGGGTTTCTGAAATTTTAGGTTTTGATATATTGTGAAATCTTGGCCCAACTTTCTCATTTATTTATTGACTCATGTTATATGCACCCACATTTGTTTGCAATACACACATCTCACAAATTATAAAATTTTATTTCAATAACTTTAATTCTTCTCTTTATTTACACCCACCTTCTGTCTTCCCCTCTCTTTCCTCTTCTTCTCACCTTTTTTCTCTTTTCTTTTTTCTCCATCATTACATACATTCCCCCTTCAGCAATGTCATTCAAGGAGATGGGATTTTCTTCAAAGGCATTGAGCGATAATATTTGGAGGTTAAAGTACATGAACCCCACACCCATACAAAAGCGGCCATGCGAGTGAGAGATTTAATGGCGTGTCAACAGATGGATACGATAAAATTGTGACATTTTATTTTTCGATCATCAATTGACAGGTAAGCAACACCATCAAATTGCGTGTTACGGTAATGGTGATGTTGTTTGCCCCTTAGCTCTCATACTAGCTCCCACTTTTGCCCGTTTAAAAGCAACAGAAAAAAACATGTAAATATGTTTTATTCTGCAGAAAACAATTGCACGAAAAATAAGAATGGAGTTCAGCGCAAAGCTTACATCCATATGATTAGCGCACAAGATCTTTTTTTTTTTTTTTTACAAACTAACACTCTAATTGTAGAGAATTTCAGGAACTTTCCCTCATTCATAGTGTATCTTTTTTATGGGTAAAACTATTTGTGTTAGTTGAGATTATGATTAATAGGTGAGAATGATATGCATGCATGTCAAGTTTACTCAATTTTTAAATTTAACTATTCAGTTATTAATTAACATAATTTTTTTACAATTAAAATTATGAGACTACATTAATATTATATTTTTTTTTTTAAATATACATTTTGAATAAATTCTCAAAATGAGGACAACATAAAATACAAATAATAAGTTTTTCTATTTATATATGTATGTTATTGTCTTTATTTTATTATTATCCATTTAAAAATTAAATATAAATAATTTAAATATATGCATAATTATGAAAATTATATATTTACTAATTTCAAAATTAATTAACAAAATTTTTTTAATTATAATTTACAAATAAGGCATGAAATATAATTAGTTTAATTAAAAAATATATATTTAAACCGTGCATCGCACGGGCGAAAATACTAATTAATTATATAATACTACAACTTAATTAAAATTTAAATAATAATAAATAAATATCACTTTTTATCCATTATTACATTTATTTCTATTCCATATCACGACCACATATTTTACCCTCCATCAGTAGTAGTAACTTTATAAATTATTATTTTCTTATTGACTTTTAATTACATAATAGGAATAATGACATTTTACTCCGCATGTTTGAGAAAAAAAAAAATTTACTCTAAATGAAATTTTAATATTTAATTTTTACTAGAAAATAATTAGAACACAAGCACTATTTAAAAAGAATTAGCTTATTGAAACAACTATAATCTTCTTAAAAGAGTATAAAATTACCATTGTATTGAAATGACTCTATATTAGTTTTGACATATGAGAGATCAAGTGTGCAACATAAGATGGTACTTTGTCAAAATTAAGATGAACATATTAGTATATATATAAAGAAAAATAATTGTAAAAATTACAAATCAAATCTTAAAATATTATTATATTATTATTTTTTATTGAATATAATAATTATTTCAATTTCAAAATTTATATATACCTCAAAATTTTTTTTCTAGAACATGATAAATATCAATATTAGTGCCCTTAGTTTACAAATTTATTTATTTAAAGATGTTTTGAAAATAAATTGTCAACGTAGGAAAAAAGTGTTAGTGGTTATTAAAATAAAATCAGTTGACTCCCTTGCTTACGACTGCTTTTCACTCGGTACTGTGGCAACCGACTGGTGACGTGTCAGCACAACTTTGCCCGTTCGCATTACGGGAGCTGACTGGGGGACACTCCTCAACACGATTTTCTATATTTTTTGTCTGCTTGAAGAGTAAGGATTTCGTAGGATGAAAAGACTGCAAAAATAAATATTCTAGAGATATTAACAGTAACAAAGAATATTCTAGAGGTATTCTCATGTTAATAAAAATGAAATAAAAGAATTTAAAAGGTAAAGAATTTAACCACCACATTAGATTCACTCAAAATAGGAAACTATCTTTTATTTTGGATTTTCAAAATTACTCTCTCAATTCTGTAGGAATTTGCAGAATTTGCACCCTATGAAATGACAAATTTTAGTTATAATATAATAATAGATAAAAAAAATATTTATTAAGGTTTCCGTTTAAGTTAAACCTTTAGATTTCTTCATAAGATGTAATTAGAAGAATGAATGGATATAAAAATAAAAATAAAAACTTTTGGAGTATTTTATGTAAAATTGACAATCAAGTTTCTTCATAAAATATAATTTGAAGGATGAATGCATATAAAAAGAAAAAGGCTTAATTGCATATTAAATCACCACCTTTTGAAAATTTGCAGTTTAATCTAAACTTTTAGATATTGGCAAAATAAATCACCAACTTCACTTTTTTTTTTTTTGCAAATCAAACTTCGGGCAGTTTGCCCCTTGCCCGATGTTGATGTGTACAAATAATTATATAATTATTATCCTAGTAAACATCCACATCATTAAATACTAATAAATATAATAATTTTTTTAAAAATACATAATTAATTAAATAAATACTATAAAAACTTCTAAATAAATATTCATTTTAATTTTGAAATGGAAATATTTTATTATATTTTAAATCTAAAAATAAGTTTAAAAAATATAAATTAATTAATAAAATTAAAACTTAAAATATGAAAATAAATTCAAAATTATACATATTCTCTCTAAAAAAAAATAAAAATATAGTAAACTATACTAAAAAAATTAATAAACTTTAAATTTATATAAATATATATTCATATATATTAGTTTTATATTTTTTAAAATATAAAAATTATATATATTTCTTAAAATTGTAAAATCTCTTACAAAATTCATGATTCAAAATTACATAACTATATTACTTTCTCCGTCTTGAAATAGTGCTCACACTTTTTTTAATTTGTGAGGAGAAATAAAAAAAATGTGAAGAATATTTAGGGATAGATTTCAAATTTTTTTAAATTTCTCAGATTTTTTTTTTTTAAAAAGTGCAAAAATTATTCGACGAAGAAGAGTGTATAATTTAAAATATATTAAAAATTTAAGATTATATATGTGTACATTTTTTCTAAAATGTATAACTTTTAGATTTAGAGTTATTGTAGATAAATTTAAATATTTTATTTTAATTTTTTAAAATATTTCATTTATTATTTAAAAAATACTTTTATTTTTATATTGTTAATATATATACATAATCTACTTATTTATTTGAATATAAAAAATATGCGTGAATTTTTAAACATTAGTATAACTTTTAACTTATTTTAGAAATAATTTTAAACTTTTAAATTTTAAAAAATATGACTAATTATTTTAAAAAATTGTATGTATTTTTTTATTGTTATATTATAATATTAATAATTTCATTTATATTTTTTATATATTTAATGATGTGAATGCTTATTGGGATGATGATTGTGAATTTATTTGTCCACATCATCTTTAGGGCAGAGGCAAGTTGCCCAAAGTTTAAATTGCAAAAAAATTGAAAAAAGTGTGAGCACTATTTCGAGACGAAGAAAGTAATAGTTATGTAAGTTTGAATCATGAATTTTATAAGAGATTTTACAATTTTAAGAAATATATATAATTTTTATATTTTAAAAAATATAAGAATAATGCATACGAATATATATTTATATAAATTTAAAATTTATTAATTTTTTTAGTATAGTTTACTATATTTTTATTTTTTTAGAGAGAATATGTATAATTTTGAATTTATTTTCATATTTTATTTTTTAATTTTATTAATTAATTTATATTTTTTAAAATAATTTTTAGGTTTAAAATATAATAAAATATTTTCATTTCAAAATTAAAATGAATATTTATTTAGAAGTTTTTATAGTATTTATTTAATCAATTATGTATTTTTAAAAAAACTTCATTATATTTATTACTCCCTCCGTCCCAGGGGTATTTGCACCCCTGAGATGGCACACGATTTAAGGAAATGCATTTTTTTAAATAAAGTAGTGGTGTATGGGTAAGTGTGTGGAAAGTTTTGTGAGTGTGCACGCAAATCGATGTTTTCCTTTTAGGTAATGTGCAAATTGGTTTGGGACAAACCGAAATGGAAAGTGTGCAAATTGGTCTGGGACGGAGGGAGTAGTATTTAATGATGTGGATGCTTACTAGGATAATAGTTATGTAATTATTTGTACACATCAACATTCGGGCAAGAGACAAACTGCCCGAAGTTTGAATTGCAAAAAAATGTAAAGATGGTGATTTATTTTGCCAATATTTAAAAATTTAGATTAAACTGCAAATTTTCAAAAGGTGGTGATTTAATATGCAATTAACCCACAGAAAAAAATAAAAACTTCAACTAAAAATGAATTTTGGTTTTAGATAAAATTAGTCCCAGGAAAAAAAGAATGGATAAATGTGTAAGTACATAAATAAGTTTTGATAAAATTATATATATAGTGTGTATATTGCTACTTTCCAAACTTGTATTACTTAATATTGTTGATTTTTTCTACATTAATATTTTATACGCCTCATTTGAAAAGTAAAAAAAAATTCACACATCGAACAATATAAAACTAAACTGTCACCCTAAAATTATTTTTCAGAACCGTAACTTTTTTAACTGGCAGAATGAGAACCATAACTTTAAAATATGACAAATTAAGGGTAAATCAGTCCGAATCAATGCAAATTGACCAGATTTGGGCTGGATTCGGGCAAGAATTTGGGTCGAAATTGGACAATTTGACCTGGATTTGGGTAGAATTTATCCTCAAGTTGCAATTTTTAATTAAAAGCAGTGATGCAGAAATCGGTCTTGACGGCCTCCTAGGCACTAAGCGGCCACTTTCCAACCTGATTTATGTAAAATCGACAATTTTAGGTGTTTTTCGGGCCTAGGCACTGGCACTGCCTAGATGGTTCTAGGCGGCCCTAAGAGCCTTCTAGGCGGTCATAGGTGACCCTATATTTGTATTTTTATCTATTTTTTTAAATTAAAAAAAATTGGCGGCAGCCAAGACGGCCAGAAACGTCTGATTATCGATTTTTTTACTTCTACACTCTTGGTTAAAAGTTATGATCCTTAAATTGTCAACCTGAAAAAGTTATGTTCCTTATTTTGTAATTTCAAAAAGTTATGGCCTTCATTTTGCTACTCCCCTTAATTTATGGTCCTAAAAAAATATTTTTTCCATAGTTTAAACATAGAAAAAATTTTGAAGTTAAAAATTAATAGTAATCACAATGTAAAAGGAGAAATGTAAAATTATATATAGATAAAATAATTAAAATTAATTTATTATGAAATAAGACAATAACTATAATAAACTAATAATATATTCAATTTATATTTACACACACGGCACACCCATGCACGGGTCACATACGTAGTTTGTAGTAATAAAGTTTGATCATTATAACCAAACAAGACGAATTGTTAAGACACGTTGTAAATAAACAAAATGCAATAACATGCCATTACCGTATTTAGAAAAAAAGTGAATTATAAAGCAATACTCATAATATATATTATTCTTATATTTTAAATTTGTCTAAAAAAAAAAAACAGTTAGAATATAAATTGTTTATATTTTTAACCAGGTGGGCTAGCTTACCTAGGGTGGCAAATGGGCCGGAACGGGCCGTGCCAGAACCGGTCCACCGGGCTGTTCGTATTTTACGTGCTGGGTCGGGCCGGGTACTAATCGGGACTTCATTTTAATAGCCCATTACTTTAATAATTAAATTTGTAAAATATCATTTATATTTAATATTTTTAGCATGTAAAAATGATAAAGATATTATGATAGATACTAAAATATAAACCCAAAATATTTTTCAATATTATGAGACACTAAAATATAAACTCAGAATCATATTATATATATAATTGATGAATTTAATCAAAAAGTCCCCAGTTAAGGAATCATATTATATATATATATATATAATTAAGGAATCAAAAGTGGAAACACACACGTTTAATACATAATATATATATATATATATATATATATATATATATGTGTGTGTGTGTGTGTTTCGAACAGTGGACAGGTAAGGGACCTATATAAAAGTGTATATATACGTACTAGTACGTAAACCCGCGTATTACGCGGGATTACTAAAAAAAATATTTTTAATATAGATTATTTGTAAATTTTATGTTTTGTTGATAAATTATTTTATAAAAATTAATATTCGATTGATATTCAATTTATACAACACAATTAAATTAGAATTGCAAATGAAAGATAAACATGTAGTATATTTATATATTAAAATATTAATGATTTCACAAATAAATACTCACGAATAAGATAAATATTGATCATTAAAAATTTTGATTTTTTGTTTTTGTAAATGACATTTGTTGTATACTTCCTTGGTTTTCTTTGCAGTTGAGACAGAGAATTTTTAATCTTTTTTGACTTTTTACTATCGAAATTGAAATATACAATTGTTCGTGTGTAAAAACAGGCTTGAGTATACATCAACTTAATTTATATAAATATGTGAATCAATAAATCTTGATTTCTTGAAATTAACATATATGTGTATCAATGATATATTTCTAATATATCAAATATATATATATATATATATATATATATATATTTATTTATTCAATAATATAAACCTATACATATATAATTTGAGGTTATCTTATTCACACAATATTTAAAATATGAATGTGCTAACATCTACGTAAATATGTAAGATTTGAATTATAATTTTATTATTTTATAAGTATATAAATAAAAAACATATCAAAATATATTATTAAAAAAATCAAGAATATAATATTTTAAAATATAAAATTTTATTATTATATAGGTATGTTAAAAGAAAATCAAGAACACATCAAAAAAATATTATTAAAATAATCAAGAAAATAATATTTTATAAAATTTATTGTGTTGCGGTTTTTGAATTTACGTATACGTGTATTAATGATTTATATAATTTTTATATATATGTGATTTTTTTGAATCTAACATATGTGTATCGATAATTTACACATGCACAACACATACACAATATTGTGGTAAATAAATTAAGTAATTAAAAAATATGTACACATGCACAACACATACACAATATTATGCTCTAGAACATCTTTTTTATAGAATTATAAATAAATATGTATGACGCAAATACAATGATTTTAATGTGAACCTGTAATTAAAATTGAACATAGAAAAATTAATAAATAATATCAAAATATTAAGAACATGAAAAAAAAAAGAACATTAAAAAGACAAATAAATAATTTGAACATCAAAATTTTAAATCAAATAGATCTGCAATTTTAGCAATTAAAAATTACCTTCAAAAGAAAATCACAGAAAATTATGTAGCATAGAAAAAAATTTATTTCGCCAAATTATAAGATGTAAGATGTGAACCTACAAAAAAAAAAATCGAATATAAAAAGAGAAACAAACAATTCAAATGTCATAATGCGATAAATAAGAACATGAGAAGAAAAATAAGAAGAGGCGAGAGACACACTAAGAAATAAGGTTAAAAGATAAAAAAATAAATTTTATAGAGTTGAAATTTATAGAAATATCAAAATTAAGATTAACGTTTGAGATTAAATAATTAGATATAAGATTTGATATTATTTATATATTTATAATATATATAAGATATATAAATGTATATATTTATAAAATATTAAAATATATGGTCAAGATTAAAACACTTAAAATATAAGGTCGAGATTAATTCTTTATGACAGAGTTAATGAGAATACAAAATTTTCGAAATCGAACATTCTGATTGATTTCATAACTTCATTATTATAACATAAAGATTAAGATAACCAGGTGAGTTAGCTCACCTGGCCACCGGACTCCTCATTTGAGTGAGTGACCTGGGTTCGATTCCCTTTGGGAACGAATAGGAGGGAGTTATAAGGTTGGCTTGGAGATATAAGTGTATGGAGACTTGGTGAACTAACTTCTAACTACTAACCACTAACATTTACCTATAAAAAAACATAAAGATTAAGATATAAAATCATCTTACTTAGAATTAAGTTATATGAAATTGTCTCTGATATATTGATAATACAAAATAAACAGATAATGAATGATAACATATTTCTTAATATCTTTATATCATTAGATATTAGATATTATGATTAAAAATAAGACATTGCTCCCGTATGTTAATAAACATATATTTAAAATAAGACATTGCTCCCGTATGTATACCCACTTCTTGATTAAAAACGTGATGTACATATGTTTAAAATTATTGTTAGTATCATATTAACACCTGTAAACAAATAATGATTCAAAACTAAACTACATAAAGAAACTAAACGTGATATACAAATAAATTAATTTAACTATATACAAATAGAAAAAGAGGATAAAAACTAAACGTGATTATGCCCTAAATCAATATTCAATGGTAGAAGGATTTCAATATAACATTATTCATAAGTAATTAAAAAATAGAGAAAATTACAAAAAAAATATGTACACATGGATAACACATACTCCCTCCGTCCCAGAGCAATTTGCAAGGGAGGAGGGGCATACAAATTAAGAAGAAAGTAGAATAAAGTAAAAAAAAAAAGTAGTGTTTTGAGGGTTAATTTGGTAAAATTTTATGTAAAAAGTGAAAAAGTTAATTGGATTGAGTGTAATGTGAGCCCAAAAAGTGAAAAAGTAATGACAATTTGTGTAAATATGTAGATATTGTGAGGGTGAAGTTTATAAAAGAGTTTCATTTTTTTGGTCTGCAAGTTCCTCTGGGACGTCCCGAAAAGGAAAACTTGCAAGTTCCTCTGGGACAGAGGGAGTACAAAATATTATGCTCTAGAATAAATCTGCAATTCAAACATCAACTAAACAATTCAAACATCAAAATTTTAAATCAAATAGATCTGAAATTATAACAACTAAACATTACCTCCAAAAGAAAACCACAGAAGTTGTGTACCTTTAGAAAAAATTATTATTTCACCAGATTATTAAATGTGAAATATGAACCTGCAAAAAATAAAATAATTTGAATATAAGAATATGATAAATAATAACATTATAAGAGAAATAAGAAGAAGCAAGAGACGCACGAAGAAATACGGTTAAAAGATGAGAATAATAATATTTATGAAGTTGAAATTTATAGAAGAATAGAAATTAAGATGAACGATTGAGATTAAAAAATTAGATATAGGATTTGATATGAATATATTTATAAGATTTATATAAGATATATATATATATATATATATATATATAAGATGTATATTTATAAAATATTAAAATGTACGGTCAAGATTAAAACACTTAAATTATAAGGTCGAGATTAATTCTTAATGCCAGAATGAATGAGAATAGAGGAAATTCGAAATCGAGCATTCTGGTTGATTTTATAGCTTCGTCTTTATATAATATTAAGATAAGATAGAGAGATA
>JAPKLY010000438.1:0-49849 GCA_026898435.1 Prunella vulgaris | reverse complement strand
TTTTATTATACACATACTAAAATGGAATTTAACATTTTATATTCACCTTTAAAATACCTCTTTAATTACTCAAATTGCCACTGAATTTGTTAATAAATAGATTGGCTTAATTGCATATTAAATCACCACCTTTTGGAAATTTGCAGTTTAATCTAAATTTTTAGATATTGACAAAATAAATCACCACCTTTACTTTTTTTTTTGCAATTCAAACTTCGGGAAAATTTCCCCCTTGCCCGAATGTTGATATGTACAAATAATTACATAATTATTATCCTAGTAAGCATCCACATCATTAAATATTAATAAATATAATGAAGTTTTTTAAAAATACAAGGTTACTAGTATTTATAATAAAGTTCATTATATTTATTAATATTTAATGATGTGGATGCTTACTAGGATAATAATTATGTAATTATTTGTACACATCTACATTCGGGCAAGGGGCAAACTGCCCGAATTTGAATTGCAAAAAAATGTAAAGGTGGTGATTTATTTTGCAAATATCTAAAAATTTAGATTAAACTGCAAATTTTTAAAAGATGATGATTTAATATGCAATTAAGCCAAATAAATTTTACAATATTATCTAACATATTTACTTTATCAATAAACTACTACTATTTTTTAAAATTATGTGAAAAAAGTTTTAGGAAAATGTATGTTACATGGAGGGAATAATATTTATGACAAATATGTGTATACACTAAATATAGTAGACAATTAAAGTGCATTTAAAAAAATTTAATTATTTTCACTAATTAATATTACTCTCTTTATCCCAATTTTATTTTCTTGTTTGACTTTTCAACACTTTTTGTGATGAAGTTGATTTGTATGTAAATGGATAAATTTAATTTTAATAAATAAAATTCTAATCAATGTAAGTGAATGAGATAATATAAATATATTTTGTGTGTAATGTCTGAATGAAGTTTAATTTAGAGATTTAATATGGGGTGAATCTGACATGAAAAAATAAAATTTGGACAAATGGAGTTATTGTTTTCATTAAATTATAATAATTTTTTTTATTGAACATTATCCATTGTTATGTTTAGAACTTTCCATTTGTAGAAAAAATTATTCAAGTTATTATGTGTGTAGATATGTAAAAATTATTCAAGTTATTTTCGAGGAACAAAAAAAAAACAAAAAAAGTGTACACATTTTTTTTTACGTACAAAAGAGTATAATTTTTTTATGAGCAAGTCTGGTGTGAAAACGTCTAATAACATAAGATTGATATATATTATATCACACATTAATTAAAAGGTGGTAAAATTTTAATAAAAAATATAATATTTTTATTAAAAAGTGACCGTCACTTTTTTAAAAGCAAATGTTTACAATATTATTAATCTTTAGTGTAAACTCTTCAATATAATCAAACTTAACTTTTCAGCGTAATTATATTTAACTTTTTAATATAAACATGCATCGTGCACCAGATGCATATAAGACTTACTCTTTTTAAAAATATTCTCACATTTTGCTATAAATATATTTTGTATGAGTGATAATAAATGTGATTATCACTTTTAAAAAAATATTATCATATTATATTTCAATGCTATTACTAAATTTTTTTTTATGGATCTCATGTCATTAGATATTGTGTTGCAAATTTTTTATAATATTTATTTAATTATGCTCCAATTACATACAAACCATACTCAAAATGAAAATGAAGTAACCAAATAAAATGATTCCGTCCCAAGTGTTGTTCTACCTGCAAGCAAGACAGTGTCTCCACCGCCATTAAACCTCCCACCCTATACTCCTCCTTTCTTCTCCAACTCATCCCTCCTTTTCTTTTCGTTCTCGCTCCTCTCCAAGGTCTCAGCTCAAGATCTTCACCTTTCTTTCTTTTGCTTGAATCCCCTTTTCTAATTTCTCTCAGTCACGCGTTTCCTCCGCAGCTGGAAATTCGCTGTAGATCTTCGTAGCACTTCGTGGATCTATGAATTGTTCGCTGAAACTACCTGCATTGCTGTTTTTGAGCTAGAGCCTGACTTTTTAATGGTTTAACCGATTAGTTCTGGGTTTAGTGCGTCGAATTCGGTGTGCCAACTTTGAATTTCAGGGAAGAAGCGAATGCTGCCGGCTGTGAGCGTTTGTCGAAACCCTAGATAGCTACGGGAAGTGCTGAACTAGTTTTCTGTGGTTTGAGAGCAATGCCTGGGAGTTGCATTCAATTTTGAGAAGATGCCCTTATTTATTCTTATCCATCTTATTGCGCTGCTTCCTACTAATCACGGTATATTCCCTTTTGTTTAGTTTAGTTTCCCCAAGAATGTATTCACTTGTTTTTTGCGAGATTGAGTGAGGAGAAGGAAAAATGACTCGAGTGATTGCTGGAATTTTTTGCTTTTAACTCAGCTTGAGGTTGAATTATGTATGCAGCTTCTTATCCTTTTCTGAAATTAGATTAACATTTTTGAAGTATGAAGTTTTTTGGAATGATACATAAGTGATGTCGCTTGTAGTAATCTCTTCATGAGTTCTTGAATGACGAATCACGTGTAATGACAGTTGAAATCCATTTGGGTTCTCCTTGTACATGAAAATGCAACCATATGATATTGAAAATCTTATTCATTGGAATGAGAAGAACTTTAGTCAATTAATTACATTTCTGATTTTGATATACTAGAGAAATGAATCAATAATGTGCTAATTTGGACTCATAGGGATACTGTGGGTGGATAGAGTAAATTATTCTCGTTGTTGCATCACAACCTATTCTTCTAGCGTACCAAGTTCCTTTTTCGCTAAATCAAATTTGTCGTATGTGGCATTTAATAAGCTACCTTTAGAATTATGAAGAGAAACGAGAACATGCAACGTGGTTAGCTCTTTGCTAATTTAGTTATATTATCCATGTTTAATTTATTTTCACTTATTTTGGAATAAACATTTCAGGGACAACTTTGCAGCCCATCTATTTATCACCATCTCAATTGCCAATCCTACCATCATTATCAAGGATGAATTCTCCTGAATCAGGTCTATTAATTCTTCGTTTAGTGTTATAATGAAATTCACATGCAAAAATGTTGCTTGCTCTAGCTCTCGAGTGTCTTTTTTATTTTTAATATGCTCTTTGTAGATGGAATCCTTTTCTTTTATTTAATGTCAGTTTCCCTGAATTTGAATTTGTTGACTGATGCTAATCTCATTTACTGTCTGATTTTATTCTGTACCACCCGATAACTGTGTTTCTAACTGTCTAGTTACTTTAATAATCTAGAATATGTCGTACTACGATTTTCAGTTAGTATAACATCATTGAGTGCATCATTTAAACAAAATTTTGCTGCCCAAAGGCGTCATTTTAAACATTTACCAGCGGAAATGGCTCCGTCTCCTGCATCACAAGGTAATGAAGTTGCTTATCTTATTATTTTATTCCAGTGCATTTAGAATTTTTCTCATGCAGAATGCTATCTTAGGTCCACTTTCAAGTCCTACTGGAAGAACCCGGCACAGACATCACAAGAATGGCCACCATAGAACTCATGCAGTTTCACCCCCTCCTTCTGCTACTCCAGGTAATTATTCAAACAAATTCTCTTGTAGTCCTTCTTACTATCTGCAAACACTTTTTTTTTTTTAACATCTTACAACCTTAGAGAATCTTGTATCTGCAATGAAAAGTATCCTCCGTTCCAGCATAAAGAGAATCTTGTATCTGCAACAAAAAGTGTCCCTCTGTCCTAGCAGGAGTTTCCCATTTTGGTCGTCCTACCCGAAGCATTCCATTTCCGGTTGCCGGTTGGACAATTGTGGCTCCACATCTTCAAATCACATGAACCTTTTTTCCTCTATCAAATCACATCAATCTTTACTACATCTAATATTATATTATATTCCGTAAACCTTGTGAAAAAAAGGATGGAAAGCTTTACCTAGGATGGAGGGAGTATTTACTGTTTATATATGTGAAAGAAGTCATAATAATTAATAATAATAATGAGACCAGTAATGAGTTGTTAAAGTTACTTCCTCCTATTTAGTCAATTCAATAGCCTTTTCACTGGGTGCGAATGGCAAAAACCACCTATACCTTCATTTGCACAGCTTAGCATTTGCTATAACACTGTTCAAGCTTCTATATACCCTTCACTTTTCTTGTCATAACTACTACTTCCCTATTTATACATCCAGAGATGTTTGATTACTGAATCCAACAGGTTGTGGTCAAACTTGTCCGAAGCCACTAACTTCAGCTCCGCTTGGTTCACCTTGTGCTTGTGTATTCCCAATGAGAGTCGGACTTCTCCTAGGGGTATCTGCCTTTGCTACCTACTCAGAAGTCACTGAGCTGGAGATTGAGGTTGCAGCTGGAACCTATCTAAAACAAAGTCAAGTGAGAATATCAGGTGTCAATGCTGATATTGTAGATCAGGAGAAAACACATGTTGATATTAATTTAGTTCCGTTGGGTGAGAAGTTTGATAAAACAACTGCTACACTAATTTATCAAAGATTTTTGCGCAAGAAAGTGTCTCTGAACATGACTATCTTTGGAGATTATGACGTAATGTACATTAGTTATCCAGGTAAAGTAAAAATATTTATATTCAATTTTGTTTTTGTAATGTTTTTTAATATAAATAGTAAATACTGAAAAATGTGTTACAGGGCTCCCTCCACCTCCATTTGGTAATCCAATTAGTGAGGGTCCTAATGGAAGCACAGAAAATAATCAAAACCCTATTACTGCTAAAGTTGGGGGGAATCAGAAAACGAAGCCTCTAAAGATTTCTGTCATTGCTCTGTCAGCAATAGTGCCCTTGTTGGTATGTTTTGCTGCAATTGCTGTCCTGCTAAGCTGCAGGAAGGCTGGCATACCATCCAATGGTGTTGATCCAGTATCCATACCATCTGTAAACAAAAGATGTGGTAAATCTCCATGCATCATTGTGCTTTACTTGCTTAGGTTGTTCATAGATTCAATATTCAATTGATATGTGGAGACTAAAAATGCTAAAGTTTCAGTTTGGCAGAGCAAACAAGCTATACCTCATGTACTGGACTAAAGAGATTATCTTGTTCATAATATTTGAAGCACTAGACAGACAGAAGTTGAATGAGAAAATATATGTTAAGTTGTTGGCGCATATATATGTGTGTGTGTGTGTGTGAGGTACTGAAAAATGATTGTTACTTATGCGAAGAAAAGTTTAGAGGAAATTAAAGGAATGCTATGCTCGTGGTTATGTGCAAGAGAATTGATAGATATTAATTGTTCTATAGAGGACTGGGATTCATGTCCAGTAGCTTGGTTCAAGTGAGTTTAGTGCGGAGAGATAGATGTGTGGAGTGATAATTGTGTTTTCTCTTTGAATCTTGAATCTTGATTACCTGTAATTTGTTGATAGATTGAGTTCCCCTTGTACTCAAGTCATAATAAAATTGTTTTCTTTCTGCTATATATATATATATATATATAGAAGCCATTTTGTCCAGTTCTTCAATGTGATTGCAATAATATAAGTTACCTTAACGATTTTTCTGAATAAGGATACTTAGATACTAAACTGGTTATATTCATATCTATGCTAGATTAATTCGCTCCGTACCAAATTAAATGTTATACATAATAGCTCTTGGGATAAATTCATGTTAGCTGGTGCCTTTCATCTTTAATGGTAACCTTTTTGATATATTTGTGATTAATTAACCTTAATTAGCATTGGACTTGAATGATATGCTTTCCTAGGTTAAATGTGTGCTCAATTTCGTGCTGTAGAGATTTTAATGTGCATGATTTTTGTAGTAGAAGTCTAATACACACATATATATGAAATAGTCATTTTGACCATTTTTTTCAATGTGCGTGCAATAATATAAATAACCAGAATGATTGTTCTGAATAAGGATACTGAGACACTCAACTGGTTGCATTCATGTCTATGCTTGATTAGTGCACACCATACCAAATGGAATCATTTAAAAAAAAAATCAATTTATGTTAGCTGGTGCTTTTCGACTTAATTGGTAACTTTTGTTATATAACTGTGATTAATTAACATTAATGCTCATTGGACTTGAATGATATACATTTAGATTAATTAACATTTTCATGGTCTTAGAGATTTTATAGTTTTATCATTTTATTTACTCTATCAATATTGCATTTTGTGTTTCAGGAATAAGGTTTAGGTTATCGAGAAGCTCAGCGTCTTTTGTTTCTGCAATCCCCGCATCTATTCTTTCTGTTAAAACATTTTCACTTGTAGAGCTTGAGATAGCAACAGAAAAGTTCAGCTCCAGAAAGTTGTTGGGCGAGGGAGGATTTGGACGTGTTTATCTTGGGGTCATGAAGAATGGGATGGAGGTTGCTGTGAAATTTCTGACAAGGGGCAATCAGAATGGGGATAGGGAATTCATTGCTGAAATCGAGATGCTAAGCCGTTTGCATCACCGAAATCTTGTCAAATTAATTGGTATATGTGTTGAAAAACAGACACGTTGCTTGGTCTATGAGCTAGTCCCAAATGGCAGCGTTGAGTCTCACTTGCACGGTACAATATTTACATCAGTTGTTTTCTTATGTATTATAACATTGGGTGCTTAGATCACTTCTGGTGGAGATATTTATGAACATCAAATATTAGATATTTGTATGTCAATTTACTTTTGGTTTTTATGTTTAAGATTGTTTTGATTTTAATATGTTCAGGAGTTAGTTATATTTCCTGAGTTATGTCATATTATAAATAACAGGTTTTATTACATTGTTATTAGGGAGTTGATTTTGATTAATGAAAAAAAATGAGAGTTTTAGACTGAATACAGTGGCTAATGTTCTAGGTGCTGACAAAAGTAAGGGACTTCTAGATTGGGATGCTCGATTGAAGATTGCTCTTGGTGCAGCAAGAGGGTTGGCATATCTTCATGAAGATTCTAATCCTCGTGTTATTCATCGGGACTTTAAAGCTAGTAATGTTTTACTGGAAAATGATTTCACTGCCCGGGTTGCGGATTTTGGTTTGGCACGCGAAGCAATGGAAGGCAGTGATCACATATCTACTCAGGTCATGGGAACTTTTGGGTATGCTTCTTTTGCAGAAAAGATTTACTTCATTCATTTTCATTGTCCTGAACCTGCCACATTCCAAATTTTAACAAAAGAGTAGTGACCGAATTTGCATTGTCTAAAGCATAATCCTTCAAAAGGTTCCTATATTATCAGCTTTGTGGATTGGCCTCTAAACTATTTTTTGTTAAAAAACCCTCCAGGTATTAAAATTTTATTTCACGATTCACCTTATTGGTCCCATTAAATAATGTAATGACAGCTCTATTTAATTTTAACTGTACAAAAGTGTTTTTCGCAAGCCATTTTAGGAACTCATTACTTGATGTATTGAAGTTAAAACAACTTGAACAAACACATCGGATATTAATGAAATTAGATTGTGTCTTGTTTGAGACTGTCTCATACATTAGATGGAGCTACGCCTTGATATTTGAGTCATGCTTCTATGACATGATTAGGCTGAGGCTTCATAAATCCATGGATTAAATAATATAATAAATGAAACTTGTCTCTTGTATAAGATCATCTCAAACAAGTTTTTGTCAAAAAATTAACATACATATAATTTATAAAGCTCATTAAGATAGTTTAGGGATTTATTGATTCATTATGCTATTCTCAACATGTCTTCCTACTATCTCACTCATATCTTTTGCAAGATGTCTAATGTATAAAGTATGTGTCAGCTATGTCGCTCCTGAATATGCAATGACGGGACACTTGCTCATCAAAAGTGACGTCTACAGTTACGGGGTTGTGCTACTAGAGCTTCTCTCTGGCAGGAAACCCGTAGACATGTCTCAATTTCCTGGGCAAGAAAACCTCGTGACTTGGGCCCGACCTTTGCTGACCAATCGAGAAGGTCTCGAGCAGCTAGTGGACCCCTCCCTAGCTGGGAGCTATGATTTTGATCATATGGCTAAAGTTGCTGCCATTGCCTCCATGTGTGTTCACCCAGAGGTAGCTCATCGCCCGTTTATGGGAGAGGTCGTTCAGGCACTCAAGATCATTTACAACGATACATACGAGACGGTTGGGGATGCTTATAGTCAAAAAGACTCCTCTGCCCCTGATTCAGACTTAAAGGGGGGTGATTATGCACCTTCGGATAGCAGTTGGTGGAATGCTGGGGGTGTTACCCCTTACCTAACATATGGGCAAGCTTCGTCATTCATAACAATGGAGTACAGTTCTGGTTCTCTTGATGAGAGAGTACATAGACGGGATATGGTTGGTGGCAGGCACGCAAGGCACTTGAGCAAATCAGGTCCGTTGAGGACTATCAGGAGTAATCTAGCTTTTCACAGTCTACAGAGGAGCATGAGCGATAACAGGGGGCTGGTTCTGAAACGGGCTCTGGACGAGAATGGTGGGTATGACATTTCGTTTTAAGGTGTTCTTAATAATGTGTACAGTACCAGAAGGCCACTGATATTGATAGAAGTGGTTCTTCTGGAGTAGTAGTTCTGTCTTAATTAGGTGTTTGAAATTGGTTGTTGGAATAGGTGAAGGGCAGATGGCTGGGGATGTTCTCGGGAGTGTTTGCAAACTCTACTTACAGCTTAGAAATAATTTTCAAAATCTAAAATTATGAGAAGTCAATTAAAATATTTTTTTTCAAAAAAAAAAAAAAGTAATTATGTTCATTCGGTTGAGCTTGCAAACACTCCCATAATCTGGAAACTTTATCATGACAATCTGCAACTTTTTGCCGGGAGAAGGCAGCTTTTTAAAAAAGAGTTGTTCTTGATCTTGAACTTCAGCATAACAATATGCATATTTTGCTGTGCATTTTCACTTTTGAGGGGGAAGGGAATATAAATTTTATACTTGCTCTGTTTCTTCATTTATTTATTGTTTTAACTCATCATATTTTCTTGCCAGACTTCATCAAAATTTATCACTAAGTCGTAAAGAAAATGTCCAAGTGCACTACGTGATTGGGTAGTTATTACATTATCCAATTCATGTTCGGATATAATAAGCCTTAGCATAGATTGTATTTTTCTTCCGTTTGTTTATTTCCATTTTGCATGTTTTGGGGACCTCTGTCAGTTTGTTGCTCGATTGTGATTTTCTTTTTTCCTGCTTTCCTTGTGTGAGTGTCATGTATATCTTGTCAAGCGTTTGCAGAAGAGATGAAATTCTTTTAAAATTGTGTTTGGATGGATGGAGTTATTTGAAATACAAGGGATTGGGAAAATGAATGGGTTTTCATAATATTTAAAAAAATTCTAATTTTAAGTAGGATCAAAATTAAATATTTATTTAAATAAGTGTAGGCTCCATTTGGATGGGTGAATTTGAAATTCATGGATTTTACACAAATAAGCACTTTCTCCATGAATTTACAAATACTTAGATTAAATTTTATGCTTAAAATGGAGGAATTATAAATTCTCTTCAAACTCATGTCATTTGAAATCCCTCCCCTTTATCCCTTTCCATCTCTCATTTTTCTTACTTTTTCCTTTCTCTCCCGTCTTTTTATAATTTTTTATTTAAAATGTATGCTTTTTTACATGTATTTTTGTTTAACTCCATTCATTTTCAAAATCATCCCTCCAAATGGAGCCGCAGTGGATTTAGATTGTGGATTCAAAGTTAAAATCCATAGTGCAAGTCCCTCCTTTTAAGCACAACATCGAGTTATTTAGTTTCACCCATTTTGGACTTCATGTCTTCTGAGTTGAGTCCGAAGGGCAGTTCAACTCACAAATCATAGAAAAATTAGAGAATTATTTGAAATTTAATAGATTTGAGAATGAATGAATTTATAAATTTTACGTGATTTGATTAAACATTTGAAATTTTTTCATTTTAAACTACAATCAAAATTAGAGCAACACTTGTGTACAAAATTCTACCGTAGAAATATCCATTTTTAAAAAATTCGCGGATCTAAACCGGGTCGGGTCAGATTTGGACATCTTTTTCCAAAATTCGCGCAACTTGTAGTTCCAGGTTTTTTCACTCCCAGATATGTTACAATTTGGGCAAAGACGTGTTACAATCAGGCAAAATCTGTGTTACTAATTCTTAAAAAAAATAATTTTTTGTACTTTTCAAGTAACTATAAAGAAAATATGTATTTCTGCAAGTATAAATATGTGTTACTTAATTTATTTTTTATTCTCTTTGTTGATTTATGTTAATAATATGTTTTTTCGCTCCTAGGTATGTTACAATTTGGGCAAAGACATGTTACAATTAGACAAAATCAGTGTTACTAATTCTTAAAAAATTATTTTTTTGTACTTTTCAAGTAACTATAAAGAAAATATGTATTTCCGCAAGTATAAATATGTGTTACTTAATTTATTTTTTATTATTTTTGTTGATTTATGTTAATAATATATTTTTTCTCTCCCAGGTATGTTACAATTTGGGCAAAGACATGTTACAATTAGGAAAAATTTGTGTTACTAATTCTTAAAAAATTAATTTTTTGTACTTTTCAAGTAACTATAAAGAAAATATGTATTTGTGCAAGTATAAATATGTGTTACTTAATTTATTTTTTATTCTCTTTGTTGATTTATATTAATAATATGTTATTCATGTACTTAATACATCATTTAATACCTTATATATGTTATATAAAATATAATATATATTTTTATAAGAATAAATAAATGTTTGTGCATACAGTAATACACATTTGATCTTGCAGTAACACACATTTACTCTAATTGTAACACACATTTGCAGTAACACACATTTACTCTAATTGTAACACACATTTACTCTAGATGTAACACACATTTGCAGTAACACAAATTTACTCCAATTGTAACATAAATTTGCAGTAATACATATTTACTCTAATTGTAACACATATTTGTTCCTCAATTTGTGTTATTATATGAGCATATATGTGTTACTATAGGATAAAATGTATTTTTATTAAGAATAAATATGTGTTACACATACAATGTAACATATACATGTGTTACATTGCATGAAAAATATTTACTTCTACAAAAATAAATGAATATGTGTAGAAAACAATATTTAATCTGGTTGTAACACACGTTTTGCCTTAAAGTAACATGCATTTGCCCCAACTGTAACATACCTGGGAGCGAAAATCACAAGCTGTGCGAATTTTGGAAAAAAATACTCAAATTCGACCCGACCCAGTTTAGACCCGCGAATTTTAAAAAATGAATATTTTTACGGATCTTAGATCCGTAGAAATTTGTATATAAGTGTTTGTCTCAAAATTAAGGATTTGTATATAAGTGTTTGTCTATCAATATGAATAAATTATCCAAATAGATGGAGTGGGTTTATATTGTGCATTTAAATCTCATAGTCTTAAAGTTTTTCATTCAAATACAATTTAAATGAATTAATTTTATATCTCTTAAAAATATAAGACTTTTAGATTTCAAAAAATAAATAAAAATCTTTCATTCACAGCTCATACAAGTTAGTGAAAGTGGTGCTCGGAGGGAGGAAATTAATCAATTCGCTAGGTGAACTTCTGTTTGAGTTGGTAATGCTATGGGATAAAATGTTCATAACCAATTCTCTATACAACATTTTTTGATAAATGTTTGTATGTGGATAGTTATACTTAAATTAATTAGGGTTAAAATCAATTTTCCATCTGTATTATCACTTATTTCAATTTGCAATATATGCTATTTTTTTTTATCAGATTGCAACTCATATTAAAAAAAATTTACAAAATGCTACCTAAAGTGAACATTAATTTTTTTTTGGTAGTGCTATATTTGTTAAAATTATACTCGTCATTCAATATTATTTATTTATTTAATTTATATTGTATTATTAATTATAAAAAAATTGACAATAAAAAAATATAATTCTTATAGAACACGATAACAGAATTGAAATTCGATTAATAATTTAAATCGATCTCTGTATATCAATGTCTATTGGCGCAAAACTGAGAGTTTTCTCCATAACAGGACAATAATTTTTTTCAATATGTCTATACATACCATTGTTAATTATATTAGACTGTATATATCTTTATGTGTCATCTCTCAATTCTTCTTGTATCTCCCCATGGAAGAAACAAGAATTTTTTTACAGGCATCGATTTTTATATGGTAAATAATAAATATAAGTAAATTATTGATATAGATTGATAAATATAACCTTGAAAATATTACACTGACAAGAAAAAAGAATAAAACTTGAGTATATGTTGCAATTGGTAAAATTTTCATAGTACATGTTGCAATTTGATAAAAAAATTAGTACTGGTAGCAAATTGAAATAAGTGATATAGTATAGACATCAAATTGATAATAACCCAAGTAATTATCTATAATCTATAGTCTAAGGGTATGTTTTATTTTATGAATAAATTATTGCAAAAGGTCCCAAAATTCTTTAATTAGAATGTTTCTGGTCGAAAAGTCATTGGTATAATGGTATTTGAAATATGATGCATTTTAGAGCACATTTATGACATGTAAAGTATAAAATTGGTTTCATAACTTCTCATTTTTTATTTTGCAAAAGCTCCAATAGACATTCCCAAAGTATTGTCGTACTTCAAACTTTGCCAATTTTGGGACCAAAATTCATATCAATTAAGATGTTTTCAAGATTAATTTGAAAAGTATAAATTTTAGGTCATTTTGAGGAAAAAATAATAGTCATTAAAGATGAAAATGAATTTTTAATACATATATTTTTATCGTATAACTAAAGAATGTTACAATGAAAATGAGAACCAGTCCAAAAATCTAATTAATTATTGTCAATTTAATCACATTGTCTCAGAGTTGAAATTCTAACTAATTCGCATATATAGTTAAAGTTTTACTGATTCACGTTTAATTTTGAAAGTATTGAGAAAAAAAAAAAATCACATGTTAAAGGGGTTTTAATTGCTATATCATAAACAATTTAAATAATTATGTACAGATCTCTTATTTTTGCGAAACATTTTGCATTATTAAAGAGCATATAAAAATTGAGATTTGTGTTGCCATTTACGCACATGAGTTTAAACAAAAAAACGCACACTCACAAACAAGAAAAAAGAAGATATATATATATATATATATATATATATAATTAACAGAAATTGAAAACAAAAACAAAAACATGTGATGTGAAGCAAAGTCTGACTTTGTCTTCGTCTCCAAATGTGTATGGAGTTGACATCTTCAGCTGTGTGTGGAGGAACAAGAGTGTATAAAGCAAGAATGCAGAAGATGAAATAAATGTACTAATCTAAAATAAATTGTATTAATTTGAAAGATAGAAAAATTTGTGTGTTGTTAGAGAATATGATGTTTAGAATGTATCAATAGGATTTTTTTTTTCTCTTTATATTTCTGGTGGGACAAGATATTTTTAAAACATAAACTTTTGGCAAAAACTTATGTGAGACCATCTCATAACATGAGACTACATAAATTAACATATATCCCTTACTAATGTCATACTGAGTTATGTCAAATTCATATCTCATTTAGTTGTATCAAATCATGAAACGATCTCGTACAAGAATAACTCTAATTTTTTTTAACTTTCATCTACAAATTACTGTTGAAATGTCATTGTCAAAGTTATTACAAACACTACAAAAAATGCGATGTTTAGCGACCGCCTAAAACGGTCGCAAAAATAGGTTTAGCGGCCGCCTTTACGACCGCTTCTGCATTTTGGTAAAGTTTGGAATTTTTGCGACCAATTAGTGACCGCCGACGGTCGCTAATTCCATTAAAGATTTTGCGACCGCCATAAAACGTTCGCTAAGTAATTATTTGACAATTTTGCGACCGCATTTAGGCGGTAGCAAGTCTTTGAAACCGAAGCAGGCATTCCGAAAGTGATGACCCGATTCGTTACCGCCTAGACGGTCGCTAATCATCGGATCCGGTATGGGTTGTTGCGCAATTATTGCCCGATTCAATTTTATTATCTAGGCGATCGCTAAATTAAATATGGCAGTCGCTAAAACGCGATTATAGAACAGATTCTGCCCCTTTTTTCTTCAGTTTGTTCGGGGCAAAAACTCCAATTTCTCCCCCAAAAACCTCTCAAATTCAAACGACCATTGTTTCAAAGTGTTGGTGGCAATCGTGCGGGTCTATTGTCATATTGTGCTCGTTGCTTCTAATTCACCGTACGTTTTTACAATTTTTCAGTTTAATTCTTAATTTTGTGTATTATATATGTTTGATAAGTGTTCTTGTGAATAATTACATATTAGAATTTATATGTATTAGAATTTATAATATGCACGTATTAGAATTGATAATTTGAATATTTATTGTAATTGAGAAGTGATTATAGTGGATTTTTTGTTTTAAAAAATTGGTTATGTTTGTTTATAGTCGAAACTCTGCCGAATTTTTTCATAATTTAAATGTGATGTATTTTTAATTTGTATCAGATGGAACTCTCTAATCGTCGTTGGATGTATCAAATGCCTCGTTTGATACAAGGAATGATGAACTCTGAATTTTGCGAGAAACTTGATGAGTTTATTACGTTTGCATGTAGTAAACCATACTGCATGTATAATTGTTGTAGGATTAGATGTCCTTGTTCAGGCAAAAAGTGCAGTAACAGGAGATTTTTGAGCATTGATGAGGTTAAAACTCATCTTGTGAGGTTTAATTTTGCTCCATTTTATTACAATTGGACCGGACATGGCGAAAGCATGTGAAATTATAATTTGGAAACAGTGATTGTCTTCTATGATCAGTTGAGTAGTGATGGAGGTGAGAGATTTGAGATCGGTGGTTCGAGCTGCGCCCCGTCTACACCATGCTTTGGGACACCATTGGATGTGCTAGCTAGATGAATTCCAAGGGTATCATAGTATGATTGATGAGTCTGGTTTGGGTGTTCACCACACAGCCATGGAGGAGGAACCAAATCCCCTTTCAAAGAAATTTTTTGAGATGCTCAAATCTGTCGATCAGAAGTTGTTTCCTGATTGTACCGAGACTCAGTTGTCATTCAACGCTCAGATGTTGTCCATCAAAACTGAAGGCAAAGTGAGTCAGAAAGTCTACTATCAAGATATGGTAATTGTTGAGAACGAAGAGGAAGGAGAAGAAGTAGATGAAGATGAAGAGGAAGAAGATGACGAGGAAGATGAAGATGATGACGAGGGTGTTGATGTAGGGGAAGATGATGATGATGAAGATGATGAGGAAGAAGAACATGATGATGAGGAAGATAATGATGACGAGGATGATTAAGAGGGTATTTTTGTATATATGTTTAATTAATTAATATTGTCATTTTTTAGAAAAACTTATGCATGTATTATAATATAATTAATTAGGGTTAGTATCATAATATAAGTATTATAATATATAACAGGGTTAACATAATAATATAACAAAATACAAAAAAAAATAAAAATGTAGCGACCGCCAAAGGCGGTCGCAAAATATAAAACCCAAAGGGCAGAGGGAAAAGACTGGTTAACTAATTCGAATTAGAAATTAGCGACCACCTGGCGGTCGTAAAATAAAATTTTATTTTTAAAAATATATTTAGCAACCTCCCACCTCTGACTATTTACTCAGAGTCGGCACATGGCCACTACCGCGTAAAATAGCGACCGTCTTTTTAATTTGCGACAGCCATGGGCGGTCGCTATTACTGCGACCAAATATATACCCTTCCACCAGAATCGTAAACTTTTTACGAAACAAAAATATTTACCCCTGCCGTCGCCTTCTCCAGCCGCACCGCCGTCGCCTCCTCTAGCCTTCCGCTGCCGTCGCTCCTCCGGTGAAAGGGAGGTATATATATATATATATATTGATTATATTTATATATTATTGTATATTGTATGTTATATATTTATATTATATATTGTATATTATATTGAATGTTATATATTTATATATATCGATTATATTGTATTTGAATATTATATATTGTATGTTATATTGTATGTTAAAATTTTTAATTGCTTAATTGTTAACTGTTTAATTGTTAATTGTTTAATTATTTAATTGTTAATTGTTTGAACTGAATATGTTATATATTATTTGAATTGTTGGGAATTGTTAAATTGAATATGCTATATATTGTATATATTGAATTAGGTTTATTGTTGGGAATTGTTAAATTGTTATATATTGTATATATTGAATTATGTTAATTAGTAAGATTAATTTTAGTTTATTTGTACAAATTGATATAGATGAGTCAACAATCCGATCAGAGTGAGGGTGACGGTCAGGGGAGAGGGAGAGGAAGGAGGCTACGAGTCCTCCCTTTACCAGAGATCTGAGCACCGGAGTTTCTAATGCCCCCTCCCTCCCAGTCTCATGGAGTCGAATTGATAAGTAGATTTTTATGCGTAATTTTTAGTCAATTTAAATGCAATTTATTGCACTTAATTATATTAAATCCATGCATTTTTCTACTTATATGAATTAATGGAATAAATCCTACCTTAATTCTTTTATTGTGATTTGTGAGCTTTGCAGGAATTAATTTTAAGAAGTAAATTGAGCAAACAAGGTCCAATTAAATATAAAGATTTGTGAGAGAGAAGCCCATCAAGTGATTAATTGGCCCAAAATTACTCAATTGAGATAGGTGACTATGGAAAGGGCCCAAGCACACATCACCCTTATGAATGTCATTTAGCCAAGGGTACAGATATTCTCACCCCCATTTTTAATTACTTCACCCCCTTTTTTCACTTCACCACCCTAAATTTTCAGTTTACCTCCTTTAATTTTCAAAAAAAAAAAAACCCCCAAAAATCATGAATAGAGTTTTCATATAAAAAACATGAGGATGAATTGATCCATTTATAAGTTAGGAAAATATAACAAAAGGGTATTTTGATCTTTAAAATAATATTTGAAATGGAAAAATTAAGTGTGGGGGTGAAGTAATTAAAAATGAGGGTGAGAATATCCGTGTCCTTCGGCCAATAACAGGTCTTTAGAAGATATATGTGGCCTGGTAGTTAATTGGGCCATGTGATTTAAAGTGTGGAAGAACTACATAAGGCATACAATATATATATATATATATATATATATATTCATGCCTGGGAGGAGAAACAAGAAGGGCCGCATGAAATTTTGGGAAGAAGGCAGCTGCGACGGATTTTGATTTTAATTAGAGTTTGAACTTTTTATGCTTTTTAATTTATTTTGCGTACACTTTTTTACTATGTGTGGTTAGTATTTTTATATTCCAATTCTAGGGATGTTGAACTCGTTTATATTATCTTTTAATTAATTTCTCGCGACGTGTTCTTATTTTCAATCTTGAGTTTTTCGTATTACTTGGTTGCATGTTCAGGAGTTTTTGTAATTAATTTAGTAATGGTCTGCTAGGTTAATTTATATTTAATTTTACAGTTAGAATATAAACTATATTCCGTAATTGTTATAGGATATATTCATGAGTAACAAATAGTGCACCATTCACTAGGGGTAATACAGATTTGGTTATGTGAGGTTAATGTTTCGTATTTTGCAGTCCAGTCTTTCTATTAATTTGGTGGTTGAATGCGTTTAACAAATTAAATCTAGTGAGCGTCTCACTTAGGTTGTTTGATTAAATATGGTTAGTTAACGAGCGTCTCTTAACTAGCTAATCTTAAGAATTAATTCAGTTTAACCGAACGTCTCGTTATTCTAGGAAGAGATTTGAGATTGGAGTAAAACTGTCACGGGATTAATTAGGATAGTATAAATTGTGGGATACTGAACTTAGGGTTGAAATATTATTTCTCCTTCTTGTTCTTAATCATATTTTATTTCGTTCTCTTTTATTAGCATTAATTTAGTGATAGTTTAATTAGTTACCAACCAAACCCCCACTTCGTATTAGTCTTAGATTAATATAATAAATTCACAAATTGATTTCCTGCTCCCTGTGTGATCGACCCTTGCTTGCCACTGCTACTAGTTAATAGCCCACAAGTTAAGGATTATATTTTGCGTGCCTCGATAGCACGGTCACGGATCTTCGTCATCAGTTGCTGGATCTTCATCACGGCAGCACCCTCTACATGATACCCAACAATACATTGAAGTATCTGAGGGACAATAATTTATTTTGCATTTATATATAATAATTACTAATATAAAATTATTTTTTATCCAGCTTGCTTCCGAGCCACACGGTCACTGAGAAGGTCGCACAGTGCATTATGTCAGTCACGTGGCCTTATGGAGTTGCATCGTGGACTGGTGTACCTGGGGTTACGAGGAAAACGATGTTTGAGGAGTTTAAGACATAAATTTTGCAATTATTAATATTTAAGTAGTAATTAATATTTTGATAATTTTTATGAATTTAATTGTAGAAATTGTGTGTTTGGGATCCGGCACACACTAATATGGCGGAGGAGATAT
Source organism: Prunella vulgaris (assembly GCA_026898435.1). NCBI lineage: Eukaryota > Viridiplantae > Streptophyta > Magnoliopsida > Lamiales > Lamiaceae > Prunella > Prunella vulgaris. The sequence goes on along the minus strand of JAPKLY010000438.1, from coordinate 31,447 downwards.
GGCGCAGTAGAGCGCAGGGCTGGATGAAGGAAGTCGTCTCCAAGATGAAAAAAATGTGGATAATAGGGGAGACGATTGACTTAAGGAAGAATGATGATGGACGAATGATCTGGGAGGGGTTGGTGGGTTACTGGAGTGATCCGGCACACCAGGAGAGGGCTCAAAAGGCCTGAGAAAATCGGTTGAGAAACCCTATCGGAGAAGGAGTTGCGATACATCGGGGTAGCTCTCGGACCATTTACAAGCACGGGCTTGCCTTTGTAAGTATTTCGATTTATAATTTATAATTTATAATTAATTAAATTATTATAATTAATTTTTATAGGAGAAGGAGCACGGACGGAAGCCCAAGCACTTCGAGTCTCTTTCCTTTGCTCACCCAGTGAATGAGACTGGGACATCCACATATTCCCGCACCACCGAGGTTCACGTAAGTATCTAATTAGAATTTCTTTCTAAATAGATTTTAATTATTCTATTAAATTTAAATTAATATTTTATTTTGTTTAATTTCAGAACAAGATGAAAGCTGCTCTCGAGGAGGCTCAGACACATCCGGAGAACCCTACACTTACCCCTATTGATGATGACGACATCTATGTTGATGTAGTCGGAGTAAAAAAGGGAAAAATAGTAGGGTTGGACAGTTACAGTAAGATTGCCCGTCAGAGGCACCACCGGAGCTCATCATCCTCTTCACTGTTCTCTCATCCTAACGTGATCTGCAGCAGGAAGTGGTCGAGTTGAAGGACAAGTTGTCTAAGCAAGAGAGAATGAATACCAAAATGTAGGCTTGGTTGACTCAGATTTCCGATTATACCGGTATTCCACTTTCGGAGGACTCGGATGATGAGGCTGCAAATGCCGGTATGGGTGATGGTGTTGGGGCGGGTCGTGGTCGAGGACCCGGTGTGGGTGCGTCTCCCGATGGGAATGAGGATGACGAGTTTGAGAATCTTGAGGGATGGAATATTCCTAGTTATTTTTATGTTGAACAATATTTCTATTTTTGAATTGAATATTTATTAAGTATTTTAACTTTCTATTAATATAGATTGAATATTTTAAATTTTATGTTTTACATCAAAGTTATTTTTTATGATATCAAATTGTAGTAATTTAGAATATTAAAAAATATGTTTAAATTTGGTGTTATATACAATTAATTTAATAAAAACGAACAAATTAAATTTTAGTATTGTAATTTATTAAATTTATAACATTAAATTTTTTTGGTTGAAATATATACATAAATAAATTAAGAATCAAAGGATAAATTTGATGAATTTAAAAAAAATGAGACTCAATTTGAAATTATATACTATTAATTGTAAAAATACTGATAAATTTAAAAAATTTACTAATGTAAATTATTAAATTTATAACATTAAAAAAAATTATTGAAATATATATACATAAATTAGATACGAAAAGGAATTAATTTGATGCATTTTAAAAAAACGTGTCTCAATTTGGAGTTATATACAATTAGTTGCACAAAAATAAACGAAAAGAACAAGTGTCCGAGTGGAACTCGCCACCTTTGAGATGCCCAGAGGTCGCGAGTTCGATTCCCAGCAGGCTCAAATTTGCTACATTTATTCTGAGATAATTAAGTCTCATATACAATATGTGTTTGGAGACTTGGTGAATTAACTTCTAACAACTAACATTTACCAATAAAAAAAAGAAGTGATGATATGGTTAGGGTGGTGAGTCCTTGGCCAAGTGGTTCGAGCCCAGCCAGCCCTTGAAAGGGCCTGGGTTCGAACCACCTTGGTCACATTTATACAATTAATTATTTTAATTAAATAAATGAATTAATGACCGTCAAAGGCGGTCATTAATTTTAATTATATTTACAATTTATTTTAATATATTAATTTAACGACCGCATAAAGCAGTTGTTAAATTAATTATTATGACCGACTTTAATGGTCGTAAAATTATCCAAACCGGGTCAATATCCGGATTCATTTGCGACCGAATAGCGACTGTGTTGGCGGTTGTTAATTTTCAACCGTCTCCTACAAGCGGTCGCTAAATGTTTGCTACCGACGATTTAGTGATCGTCTTTTTCGACGATTTAGTGATCGTCTTTTTCGGTAGCTAAGGCGGTCACTAATACTATTTTGCGACCATTTTTCGGTCGCTAAAACACACATTTTTTTGGGAAAGAGGATAGCTTGGTGATACAATTGGTGAAATGAGAGTGTAAAAATGGCCAGATTTTAATTTGGGAGAATTGTACCCTACGAAGTGTGTGTCCAAAAATGGGGTACCCTACGAAGTGTGTGTCCAAAAAATTGCAAAAAATAAGTATAGAACATTTTGAAGGACGTACATCTAATAGCTATGGTGCACACTGTGATTTGATTGAATACAAAAAATACACTAAGGCCTCATTTGGTTCGTTAGATAAGCTAAGATAAATTAAATTATCTTACCTAATTTGATGTTTGGTTTAATGAACAAAGGCTCAAGATTAATAAAAAGCCCAAAACTAAAATTCAATTATCTTATGAATGGTAGATAATATTATCTTAGGGTAGAGGTATTATAATAATCCATTGTGTTTATCTTTACTAAAATACTCCTCTTATATTGGAAAGTAGAACCATCATTCATTTTATTTTTATTTATGATATAGAGGGCAAAATTGTAAATTGCATATTTTTTTATTAAAATTTTACAATCCAAACATTCAAAATGAAATTATCTTACATTACTAATTATCTTAATCCATCAATCCAAATATACTATTTAACTCACAAATAACAATCTCTAGATTATAATCTTGTCTAATCTATCTTGGGTTATTTATCTTGTCCATTGAACCAAATGAGCCCTAATAGGATCCGTCCGTTACAGGTATGTATAGATCAATTATGGTCGAAAGTGAGTGGGATAATCCTCTCACCACGATAGAGGACGGTGCGTGAATCGCCGCAATTGCCCGCCACAAAGTGTTTCTCGGTCAGAACCACCACTGCGGAGGTGGTTCCAGAGAACGACATCGCAGCTCGACAGTTGCATCGGAAACCTTCAGTCCCACATAGGCACGTGTTATGCGCCACCAGCTCAATCCCTCCATAGCTACTGCAGCACGCTTTCATCGGCCAGCTGCTTTGGCCTCACAGCCGTCAGATTCATTAGTTCCTCCTTTAGTATTTCGTCCAGCTTTTCTTGACACATTAGAGCAAACTGAAAACCCAGAATCATTAGCTCTTAAATCCAAAGAGTTACAAAAAGGAGGTGAACAAAATCATATCTCAAGTGGAGAATGTCTAACTGCAAAGGGTCATCTAAAGATGAATGATGGGGGAAAGAAATAAGATAAAAAGAACAAGAAAAATTCATCTGATTTTGATGTTAGAAAATTTTTACACTACAGTGCGCCTGGCCATTAAGAAGAACTGTGCTAAGTGGAAGGTACTTATAAGTAAGTTCAAGAATAATAGCGGAAATTAGAAGAGCCATCAAGTAACAAATAAGGGTTGTCCATCATCTCAACTAAAGTTTGAAGTGTGTAGGTATTTGATTCGGGATGTTCATTTCATATGAGTCTTGCAAGGGAGTGGTTTACCAATTTCAAGCACCAGAAGGATGACTAAGCCTATAAAGTTAAAGGAATTGATTATGTTAAATTGAAGACGTTTGATTAAATAGTCAAAGTCTTGATTAATATCATATATATACAAGATTTGAGAAGGAATCTTATATTTCTAGGTATGTTGGTTTCAACAGGGTATATATTCCAGATATAAAATGGTGAATTGGTTGTCACAAGGGGTATTTTTGTTGAGTTTTTAAGGTGAAATAGTCACCACAACTGCCTATCTTATCATTAGGAGACCTACTATATTAAAGTTTAAAACACCAGAAGAGATGTGGAGTGATAAACAAATTGATTGAAGTGTGTATTCATTAGTTTTTCTCAATGAATTAAAGGCTATAAGTTATGGTGTGGGAGGCATTTTGTGAAGTCCACCCAACTTTCAGATTGCAAGTACAAATGATTGTGCATGAGAATTATAACTTATAGAAAAATTAGATATATACTATGACCATCTTTTTAGCTAAAAGTCTTTAATGACATGAAACAAAATTATAATGGCAGGATCGTGTTATTAAAGACCGTATCCCGTACTTTTAGATAGGAAAGCTTTAATGTTTGGATTGTTGCCATTAGATGTCTAGTTGCATCTTAATATATATGAGAAAAAATATACAAATATGTATTGTCTAACCTGCATATTGAAAGTAACACTAACTTTCTCTTTCTCCTTTACACATGAACTTTGCGCTTTAGCTGACATCTTCAGTTGTGTGTGCTGAAGAAGAAAACGTATATACAAAGAATCAAGAAAATGAAGGAAATAGATCTTTTAATTAATATCTATCTTTAGTTACACAATTAATTAAGTATGTTACAACTCACATTTCATGATTAGATTTTAGTCTACTCAAATGACTCATTTTTTAGAAGCGTTTATTAGTTGTAAAATATTTAGCTCTCGTTCCCGAAAAAGAAAGCTAAATTGAAATAATTCATTATAGTTAATTTTTTATAAGAACATAACACGCACACGTGAATTAAAAAAATAAAAAAATTTAGTCCTAATGTCAGTATGATACAATCATCCTAATAATTTGTGTAAGACCATCTCATTAAAACCAATATTCATTAACACCAAAGTTATTTATAAATATAAAAAAATTAATTAATATTTTAAAATAATAATTGGTGTTTATCTTATATAATGGAACTTGTTAGAAAGATTAACATATCCTCCCTAAGTCTTAACCATATCTTGCACCAAAAATAGTAAATTTTTTCAAAAGGAATTAAAGTTTTTGTAGTCTTGTAACTTATTACGAATTTGAATTCGATTCACATAGATTATACCTTTCTATTTTAATCCTGTAAATTTAAAAATATTTTTATTTTGATCCTTTTACAAACTTACATGATCAATATCACATTTTCATATTGGTCTTGTAAAATTTTAAAGGACAAATAAAAATATTATTTAAAGTTACAGTATCAAAATAAAAAAGTGATTATGATTGGGACCAAATTTAAAATCTTGACAAGTTAATGGACTACAAACAATTTAATCCCTTTTCAAAACTTTCAACACATTACATAAAAATGCAGAAATACTACAATAAACTATTGCACGAGTCAAAAGATACATGCCATCGAAAGACAAAAATAGATTTAACTCGATTTCACACTTTTGCACAACAAATTCGCCAAAATAGGCCAAAATAGGATATAGAAGTTCACTAAGTGAGTAAGAGGAAAAAGGTGGGACCTGCTTTAATAAATTGACATCGCTCATTATATTGAGTTGTCTGCGGCGGTATACCTCGTAGTCATCAAAATGAAACCCTAGGCAAGCAGCACAATATTTTAAAGAAATATTACTCCATTTGTCCCATATATAGATTTATTGGTGCAACTCTTTTAACACCTCCTCAAATGAAATGACTTAAGTACTTCGAAAAACCTAATTTCAATAGGAATGTGTTTTGAAACTAAGCCCCAATTAACATCAAGTAGAAAATGAAATAAAATGATGAAACAAAACAACAATAAAGAACACAAAATTTTAACTTAAAAAAAATCCAAAATTGCAAAAAACCACTGAAGAAATATCACTAAATGAAAAATTCTTAAAATAAACAAACTTACATTTCTCTTGCTTGATAAACCTTACTCTTAATAATCTTTGAAAGACTCCCATCCTTCTCAGAATAGAATATGTGAAGAAAATTTAACTAATTTCAAACACAAGACTCATGTGTATTAACTGGTGCACTTGTTACAAAGACATCTAGACCTCTTAAATAGTAATAATATGCCCCTTTTTCTTTGGTCTTAATCCGATGTGGGACAAAAATCCTACTTTTCTTTTAACACAATCCCAACTAAATGTCCGCTCCTTTTTCTTTGGTCTTAATCCGATGTGGGAAAAAATCCTACTTTTCTTTAACATAAACCCAACTACATGCTGCTCTTTTTTCATATGTCCACCTATGCCTCAAGGACGTCATTGTGGATGCGTAGTTCTTGTCGCGGCCTTTGTCTCAACCTTCTTGTCTGGTTACATTTATTCTTATGTAAATTTATCTTCGCAAAATGGTTCTTTCTAAGACAAATTTATTAATGGAGGTTTTGTCTTAACTACAATAAGTAAATAGGAAACCAAGGAAATGCAGCAACAATTAACTTAACATCAATTAATGATTTACTAACTCTTGCAATGTAACAATAAAAATGAATTACGACATCCTAGAGTAACTTGACTTATCTTCGCTCTATAAGGTTTAGGAGTTGGTCTGCCTCTGGCCCTCTTTTTCTTCCTATGAGCTGGCTCATTAGGCATTTGTGTTCTAGCTTTTGATGGCCTTCCAGCTTCTTTACCAATAAATTGAGGCAACAAAGGTTCAATGTTTGTAGGTAACTATTCTGATCTTCCATTGATATGTGTCAAAGAAAGTGAGTGATAAAGCTGAAAGAAAGGCTGATACTTTTGTGTTTTACCATTAATACAAATCAGAGTTACAAGTGTTACGAAGAGAATTGCGAAGTTGCCAAATTCGGTTCAATTTTAAGTTGTAAACCGGCCAGTGCATTTAACCAAATCCCACAAACCGATAGTTATGAAAATTATGAAGATAACGTCCAATTTGGAATTCTCTATTCTTCTTCCTTGTACGAGCAGTTCGTAGAGTGCAATTGAAGGTGGTTAGCAACAAAATTTAAATAGAAATCACTTGGGCTTAATTCGGTTTTTAATTTCATTTGATGATATATCAGTTTTCCTTTGATTAATGCTGAGAGCTGAGTCAACAAAATAAAATTAGGGTTCATGCGGAATTGTGTGTGAGTTGTAGAATTTTGGCAAATTTGATTGAAGCTGTAATCTGTAATTATTTTTTATTCGATTAGTGGAGTGAGACGTCCTAACCCATTGATGTAGATCAATATGATTGAACCATTTAAATCTTTCTTGCATTTCTTCGAATTTACTTTACTGTTTAGTGCGTGTGTTCTTCGCATAAGGTGTTCATCATCATCTGAGGAGTTTTTTTTTACGGAGTCATCTCAGGAGCTTTGATTAAGCGAATTAAGCTGATTACCTTGATTAGCAACTCAAGTCGTCTGTGGGAAGTTTTTGATGAAATCTACTGCTATGGCTTCCACAAAAATGGAGTTTGAGAAGTTCACAAGAGCTAATGATTTTGGGTTGTGGAAGGTGAAGATGAAGGCCATTCTCACATACCATGGATTATAAAATGCTCTTAAGCCTGCTGATCAATGGCCATCATCATCCTCATTAGATCCTGCAAAGATGCAAGAGATTCTTAATAAAGCTTATAGCACAATCATTTTGTGTTCGGGGGGACAAACCTCTCAGAGAGGTGTACAAGGAGAATACAAACATTGATGTGTGGAATAAGCTAGAACAAGTGTATCAAACAAAGTTAGTTACTAACAAGTTGTTCATGAAACAAAGACTACATTTCTTTAAGATGACAGATGATAAGAATATATTTGAACAACTTGAGGAGTTTAATAAAACAGTGGATGATCTGAAAAATCTTGAGGTAAAGATTGATGATGAAGATAAGGTATTAATGCTATTAATTTCTCTATCTAAATCATTAAAGAATTTCAAGGATGTCCTGCTATTTGGAAGACAAAAGAAGCTGTCTCCTGATGACATACATAATGTTCTGAAAACAAAGTTTCTTCAGATTCAATCTGAGAAGAAAATTCCAACTCAAGGTGAAGGGCTAAATGTAAAATTCAAGAAAGGGAAGAAGCATTTTCAAGACAAGAAGAAAAAGAATCACAAAGGCTTCAAATCTAGTGAGTTTGTGGGAAAGAGAAGATGGTTTGCATGTCATAAGGTGGGGCACCTTAAAAGGAACTGCCCTGACAGATCCAAGAAATATGAAGAGGATCAAAAGGCATATGTTATAATTACTGCAAAGTATGGATATGACAGTGCTAAAGTCTTAGCCGTAAGAAATGACAAATTAAGTGATGAGTGGGTTCTAGACTCAGGCTGTTCATTTCACATGTGCCCCAATGAAAATTTGTTCAGAAAGCTCAGAAAATTTAAGCAATGACCAAGGTTGCAAGGATAGAGGGAGTGGCTCTATCAAGTTAAAACTGGATGATGGTGAGGAAAGAATATTACAAAATTTTAGGCTTGTGCCTGATCTAAAGAGGAATCTTATCTCAATTGGCTCACTGAATGTTCTTGGTTATGAGATCAACACAAAAGATGGATTCATACTTGTTGGTCCCGAAATGAGTATAATCAGTGTATGGGGGAATACACTGATATCGTATTTTCTGAAATCTCAGGAAAATGCTCTTACAAGGCTCAGTCAGGCGATCAAAAAAATGCTCACTGACGTGAAAGTCTCATGGGCAGCAAGGACTGTTTAGTCAGGAACCACAAACGTTGAGTCCTGAGTGTTGTACTCAGAGAGGCTCAGTGGAGATAACCCACCCACTGACAGCTGAATAGTAAGTCAGTTGGATAGCTATCTCAACGAGCCTAAGTTACATGCAGAAGTGTGAGCCTTTAATATCTACTCGTTTTAGTGTACTGAAAACCAGTTTTCTGATAGCTTAGAAATAGTGGTTAAGGCCGGTGCACAAGTTCAGGCTCAGGAGGATTGGTTCCTCCTGATTGTAAAATAATGCTGAATGCTTCAGGAATGAATGAATCAGTTAGAATGCAGAGCAAGAAATAATTAAGCACGCGAGGGGTTTTTAATATGGTTTGGAGCAAACCAACCCCTACATCCACGACATGTTTAAACAGGAGAAATCCTCTCCTGAGTATTGGATCTTGTATTTTAACATGTCAAGGTGCACGAGTAGCCTTATTCCACTCTAGGAATTCTACCCCTGGGTAGTTTTACAAGTCTCTGTCCTTCCCACCAACCAGTTCACAATCTTTGAGGGGTTTGGCTTTCAGTTCCAACTATTGTGTGATAACCCTTGCAATCTAAACAAGGCTAAAGATAGGGTTATCACTTCTCAGCTAATATAGAACAAGATTCATACTACAACACTAGGGAAATTTAAATTACAAAGTATTATTTGAGTATGCTTTGTACGTTGGAATCTTGGTTAATCTCAAGCTTTGAAATTTCCCGTAACCTTGTTTGGGTCCAAGGTCTTCTGTATTTATAGGCAGATTTGAAATAGATCCGTTGGAGGAGATCAAATCAAATCAAACTATTTTAGGTAGGTGGCAGCCTATGGTTGTATTTTTCACTTTTCACCATACTCAAATGGGGAAAGTCTCCTGGCCGCCGCCTGCATGTCTGAGAATATTTAATGCATGGTCACCTCCGTACATACGTGTCAACACCTCACTAGCTGTTCTTCAAACGACTAGTTGTTGATGTGATATTATCCTTCATCGTACCATTTAAAATGTAGAATATCATGCATTTAAACTCAGGTTTAAATGTTGTCTTCACTTGGATATCTGACGTTCCTTTTGTCCTCAGAATCTTAGCATAAATGCTAAGTCCCCAGTGCATCAGTAACATTTTCTTTCAGGACTTACAAGTATCAGTGAGAGGTCACTCAGCACGAATACTTAGGTTACGTCCGCATTCACTAGATAGGTTCTGACCTGAGTACACTTAGTATACCCAGTAGAAACACTATCAGTGGAACTTCTCAGGATTGTCTTCTTCATCTTCAGGATCAATCTTCTCAGCATCGATCTTCTCAGGAACATCCTTCAGGATCTTCAGGTTCTCAGCTTCAGGTCAATCGTCTTGTATTGATCATCAATGTGAATACTGACCTTCAGGATTAACTACTTCATGACATAAATCTTCAGGATGTCTCCATCCAACTTCAGTCTTCAGTAAGTTCCCCCTGAACTGATTACCTGTGAATAAAAATAGGTCTAACCTATCCTGAACTATACAATCATGAACATTTGTACCTAGGCAAATTCATCTAAGGGTTTTGGGATCTGAATCAAAACTTCAAAACATATCCCAACAATTTCCCCCTTTTAGATAATGCCAAAATCCTTTAACTAAAACTTACAAACTAATCTAATTAAACTGAAAAGAACAACCTCTAACACTTGAGGTACTTAGTCTATAAGATGGAGACATGAAAGTATTAATACAATTCTTGATAAGGATGCAGAAAGTAAATCAAGAGTCAACGAGGTATTGTCTTAGGAATAAAAATAGTTTCATTGATATGGAGTTTAAGTACAAAGATCCTAAACTATTACATATGTGATTCTTGAACGTCTATACAATGCTAATCGTCCCACTGATATAAAGGAATATTATACTTATGAAGAACACGTAGGAGAATAGCATCCATTCTTCGTTCGTCATTTAGAGAATCAGTTGCCCTGGCAATCCGTCCGATCCTCTCCTGAATCAGCAGTCTATTCAACTAATGTGACATCCTGATCATCGGAGGGAGATATTGAATATTCTTAGGGGCTTTGATCTTGACTCCTTTCCTGTCGGCAAAACGATTGATATGCACCAAGATTTCAGGGTGCTCTAGCTGCATCCAATTGTGGAAGACAGTCTCCCTGTCCTCTTGAGAATTTTCCCAAACACCGATGACGTAGTAGAGATCTACAAAGTCTCGCTTCAGTGGAAGCCACCGTTGATTCAGGTCCTTGGGCAGTAACTCATCCATGTGCTCTCAAGAGGAGAGGCCCTAGATTCTGAGTATTTCTTTTATGAGGGGCCTTCCTCTTTAAGCCTCCTGCTGCTGACCCTTTTCTCTACTTCCAAATCAGCTCCTTAAGCAGTTCAATAGTTCCCTTGAGCTTTTCGATCTGAGTGTCCTGAGATATGGACTTTATTGCCGTCTATAGGGCCAGACTCTCAGTCTTGCTCTTCCGGGTCAGAGTAACTTCAGGGTGCAGAGATTCCTTCATCTCCTCAAAGATGTCATCAATTGATGTTTGTCTGAGTCTCTTCTGAGGAACAACAAGTTCAGGTTCAGAAGCTGGACCCTTCTTCTTCCTGTCCGATCCTTCCGCCTTCCTGAGAGCTTTCTTCTTTTTCTTTTCCACTTTTTGGCATCATTAGCATCCTGCTTCTTTGCAAAGTCATTGTGGGTTATTCCAAAGGAAGTGGACTGATCATTCATGATGGCCAGCTTTTTCTCAGTGTTGACAATCCTCTCACCTTGAATCTGCTCAGATTGTAGGATTTTAGTATCCATCTGGTGGGTGGCGTGAGAGGTCTTCAGTATATTTACATCCAGATGGAGGCCAGTGACCGTCTGGCTTCTCATTTCTTCCTCCGTCCTCCAACTGGCCATCAACTTCTTGTCTTCAGCAGTGGAGACCTCAAGGGCAGTCTCCCTGATCTTGGTCTCCTGACCAGACAAAGCATCAACAATGAGTCGCTTGGCCTCACCAAGTGTATCAGCAACGAGATTTTTAGGGTGAGAAACTTATTTGTGATGGTCATAGTGAAGGAAGACATCTTCTTCAGGGTGGATTCATGGGAGTTTAGTTTCTTAAAGAATGAAGAAGTCAGGGGAGTGACTGACTTCCAGACCCATTAACCCTTCTTCTTCTTGGATGGTCGAATTGATTTTGGGACCCTACTGGAAGCCTCAGGAACTTCGGTCCTTGGAGTTGCTTCATCGGCCGGTGCACCCTTCTCCTGAGCTACACCAACCTTTTCTTTCTCAGCAGCCTCATCCTCAACCCTGACCTCCTCAGAGGCCTTCTCAACTCCCTCAGCTAGTTTTTTCACAGTTTCAGCCCTGGTTGTCGGCCCTGAGATAGCCTCCTTCAAAATACGATTCTTGACAATCCGCATGAAATCATCAAGCTATGTGTGAAGCCTGAGGTACCAAATGCGTCGCAGATCGCCCTTTCCTTCACCTGAAGGGCATCCCATCCTTTTTTCTCGATCAGGATTGCCATTTTCGTATAAGTTACTTTTCGAGTGTTGGCGTACGTCCAGAGTTGGATGACTTCCTCCTTGAAGGCACCTGTTGGTTGAAAAATCTAACGGCCTGATTTCTTGCATTCAGTTCGAAGTTCATCAGTTTGTCCATGTCTGGAACTGGGAACCTCTATTGTTCCGTTTCCTCTTCTTTAGTGTTAGATCCACTGAACACCTGGTTGACCAAAGGGCAGTGAGTATGGTGAAAAGGGTGGATCTTCTCCAAAGACTTCGTCGGAGCACTCAGGGGAATGTTATCTTCAATATCACCATCGATAGTCACTGGATCCTCCTGCGTCCCCTCCTGGGTTTCTTCAGTCATAAGCTCCACCTGAGCTTACCCCTGCGTTAGCTCATCTTGATCACCTTCAGTCACTTCCTTTCCTTCCTCCTGAGCCCTCACCGGCTCCTGCATTTCCTCATCCTGAGCATCAGCCTGGTGTTGCACCTCCTAAGTAGGTTTAGCAATTGGAGCCTCAACATCTCTAGGCTCTTCAATAATTACTTCCTGAGCACTCTCAGGTTCGATCTCCTTCTTAGTATCTTCATCCACTAGCATAGTGGTCTTCTGAGCTTTGGCCTTGGAGGGTTTCTTGCTCCTCTTTCTCTCAGCTGGTTCAGATGCTGAAGCAGCCTCCTTGGCTTTTCCTCTCTTGATCACAGGAGGGTTAAGCCTCCTATGCACATCAGCATCATCTCTAAAGATGATCCGTTTTGAGGGTAGATCAGTAAACTCTTTTGCATCCACATCTCTGTATGGGAGAGTCTGAAGCACCATGGATATTTGTGTCCTGAAATGAAGTGGCTTAGTGAAGACCACTTTGCCATCTTTCTTCTCCACATTGCTGAGTTCGCCCACAACCTTCTGGAGGAAGTACTCCTCCCAATCCACCTTAGCAAACTCCCCGACGGCCATCATCATGCTGACCTTAAGGAGGGAGATTTGCTCAGTTCCCCCTACGCAGCCCATCACGCTGAGGACAACAACTTCGAACAATAGTTTGTACTTGGGCTTCAACAGTTTCTTGTTCATTTACGAGCTGAATTCCTCAAGGGGAGATAGGAAGTGGTTGGGGAATTCTTGCTCTTTATCCGTTTTGAACTAAGAAGGGAGTTCTAGTTGCTTATTCGGAGTGGAATGAGGAAGATCGAAGACAATTTTGATCAATTCCCTCAGCTTGATCGTGACGTACCGCCTCTCAATTATAGTCTTGTCGTTCACCTTCTTAGGATGGGTCTTCCTAAGTGGGATGCTAGATTCCCACTCACCGTCTTTTCCCTTCACCAGTTTGGCGTAAAACGCTACCACTAACACCGGGCAAAGTTTTGCAGGCCTTGACTGGACAAACTTCAAAATTCTGGTATTCACGAAAGTGGTGTAGATAGACTTTACTTCCGAGGAGTTTGTTCATGAGAAATCAGCAATATGTTCAAATGTGATGGAGCTCTTGAGGGTCTGGAGTTCTCCCAGAAACCTTTCCATCGAAGAGTCGGTAGATGAGGTTGTTGTTGCAGAGGTAGAGAGAGAGAGAGAGAGCGAGAGAGAGAGAGAAAGAGAGAGAGAGAGAGAGAGAGAGAGAGAGAGAGAGAGAACTTGTAAAGAGTATGGGGTTAGGAAAGTACGTGTGCGTAAAGTGTGAAATGTGACAAACTTTCATTTTTATGCTCAAAAGTCAAAATTCAGGAATGACTCAGAATTGAAGAATTTAGAAATTCAACGATTATGGTTAAAAAAGTGAATATTTGTGTGATTGTATACGAAATTTATACCTTTTTAGTTCGAATAAAATGTAATAATTTGAATTTTATTGGAAACCGTTCCCATCCATGTGAAAAGTGTTTAGCATTAAATGCGTTGTCAGGGCATGTTTGAATCTATTGCAAATAATTGCATTAATTAATAACTGAAATTAAATGTGTGGCTGAGGAATTTAATTAGAACACTCGTGATGATTTGATGTCTGACACACAAGAGAAATACGAAAGGTTTCAGGATATCATACCAATCATTCAATATAGTAATTTGACTGGTACCTTTTGTGGATGATCAGGATGACAAGTCCTGAGATCTATGTCCTAAGCCTTAACATAAATGATCCTGAGATCCTTCTCCCGAGGTCTATTCTTCCTGAAAGCTACAATTCTGACTTCTAAACTCTCTCTCCGATCCTGAGATAATCCACTTCTTGACGCTACTTGACATTTAATCTCTTCAGGATACCACTTGTTGCACGATACCACTTGTTCTTAACAGTTGTTGACCATTCAGAATTGAACCTTATTGAGGCTTATAATCCTGAGTCAAGAAGTCCTAACTCTACTGACATTTCAACAAACCTGGTTTCAGGCAAAGCATTAGTCAGGATGTCAGCTCTTTGTTTGTCAGTAGGGATCCTCTCCATTCTGATATCTTTATTCTCAACATGATCTCTAATAAAGTGACGCCTAATGTCCACATGCTTACACCTTGTGTGCAAGACTGAGTTCTGAGGAATGGCTATTGCACTATTGTTGTCACAATAAATAGGACTTCAGTAGCGCTCACTTGGTAGTCTCTCAGTTGTCTCAACCAGAGGATCTGGCCACAACAACTGCCTGCCGCCATATACTCAGCCTCTGTAGTAGACGTTGCAACACTAGTTTGTTTCTTGGAACACCAAGAGATCAGTTTGCTCCCTAGAAACTGATATGTGCTTGTGGTTGATCTCCTATCAATCTGAAAGCCTCCGTAATCATCATCAAAATAACCAGTCAGTTCTAGGTTGTCATCTGAGGGATGACATAGTCATAAATTGACGGTTCCCTTAAGATATTTTAGTATCTTTTTGGCACTCTCAAGATGACTGTTTTTGGGATCTGAATGATATCCGGCACACACTCCTACTGCATAAGTGATATCAGGCCTGCTCGCGGTTAGGTACATTAGTGATCCAATCAATGCCCTTTACTCAGTCTGGTTTACTGAGATCCTTTCCTTGTCAGGATCCAGCCTCTCATTGGTATTCATAGAAATCCTGGAAACTTTGCTAGACTGACAATCAAACTTCTGAATCAAATCCTTTATATATTTCAACTGGTTGATGAAGATTCCTTAGTCTGATTGCCTGACTTATAAACCAAGAAAGAAATTCAGCTCTCCCATCATGTACATCTCAAATTTACCAGTCATCAGCTTGGAGAATTGCTCACAAAGCTTCAAATTTGGTGATCCAAATATTATGTCGTCCACATAAATCTGGACCAAGAGAATGTCCTCTCCTTCTGTGATCCTGAATAGGGTCCTGTCCACTGTTCCTTTTACAAACCCGTGGTCTATCAGGAACTGGGAGAGGGTATCTTACCAGGCTCTAGGAGTCTGCTTCAATCCATAGAGAGCCTTCTTCAGGTGATAAACCTTGTCACCAACTTCGAATCTTGGAAGTTGCTCCACACATACCTCCTCATTCAGTACACCGTTCAGGAAGGCACTCTTGACATCCATCTGATACACCTTGAATTTCTTGTGAGTTGCATATGCCAACAATAACCTGATTGCTACCAATCTTGCTACTGGGGCAAAGGTTTCATCATAGTCAATACCCTCAGGCTGGGAGTAACCCTTAGCCACCAGCCTGACCTTGTTCCTGACTACAACATTCTTTTCATCTCTCTTGTTCTTGAAGACCCACTTGGTGCGAATAACATGTTGACGCCTAGGTCTATCAACTAATTCCCAAACCTGATTCCTCTCAAATTGATTCAGTTCCTCCTGCATGGCTATGATCCATTTGGAGTCAGCAAGAGCTTCTTCAATGTTCTTAGATTCCTAATCAGACAAGAAGTAACAGAACAAAGAGCTCTCTCCATGGAACCTTCTGGTCCTGACTCCTTCAGTTATATCTCCTATGATATTGTCCACTGAGTGATATGTCATCCATATTCTTCGGCCTGGGGCAGATCCTGAACTTCCCTTACCTAAAATATTAGTTTCTACATGTGGAATAAATTCAGGAAAGTGAACAAGAAAGGGGTAGATTGAGTCACATCCTGAAGGGTTCTCAGTATCAGGGACACTGGTTCCCCCTAAAGTGTTGGACTTAGTAACTATCTCAGGTGCATAAGCATCATCACCGACAGTCCTTACCTCTTATTGAATCTGTGCCTCTCGTCTGAGACTCAACATTCTCTGAGGCAGTGGCTTCCTGAGGGTTGGCTTGAGCATTGTCCTGATCCTCATCATCATCATCCCATCCTATGGAGCATGCACAAGTTTTATCTTGGGTTCAGGATGCTTCTCCAGGCTTAATCTTGTTATCCTTTTGGTAACCTCCTCAGTGTCAGGACCCAGATCCTACTTCCTATGCACTGATGCAGACTCATCAAACATAACAAGTGGTGTTTCCTCCACAACAAGAGTCCGACAGTTGTAGACTCTAAAAGCTTTACTAACTGAGGAATATCCCAAGAATATCCCCTCGTCAAATTTACTATCAAAGGCTTTCAGCTTGTCTTTCCCATTGTTCAGGATGAAATACTTGCAACTAAAGATATGGAAATAGGAGATAAGGGGCTTCTTGTTATTCTATGTTTCATATTAGGTCGGTGCATGTTGCTTGTTCAGCACAGATCGATTCTGAGTGTAGCAGGATGTATTGATTGCCTCAGCCCAATACTTCTTGGGCAGTCCTGACTCAGTCAACATGGTCCTGATAGCTTCCTTTAGGGTCATGTTTCTTCTTTCAGCAACTCCATTCTGCTGAGGAGTTCTAGCTGCAAAAGTTTCATGAGCAATATCATTTGTAGTACAATAATCAGATATATAGGAGTTAATAAATTCAGTTCCTCAATCTGGTCTGATCTAGACAATGTTCTGATCCTTTTCAATACTCAGTTTTCTGAGTAACTCAGGAAGCTTCACCTGTGTTTCCTTCTTGTTTAACAAGAAAATCACCCATGTGTACCTGGAATAATCATTAATAACAACAAAGGTATATTTTCTACTGTTTATGCTCATAGGTGTGATTGGACCAAATAGATCCATGTGTAGAAGATAAAGCACTCTGTCAGTAGAAAAGGCTTCTTTCTCCTTGAATGATGCTTTGGTCTGCTTGCCTTCCTGACAGGCTCTACACACATGGTCCGTGCTAAAAACTTCATTCTATAAGAAAAAATGGATACGACAACAGTGGAAACCCGTTGGCTTTCTATAAAAAATGCCATTGTAGAAGCTCCTGTTGTAGTAGGTATCATGTTTAGACAACGGTTAATGGACCGTTATCTTTTCATTGTTACTACAACGATTATTAACTGTTGTCTATACATATAAAATATGTTGTTGTAGCATGTGCATATCCTTCTTTGTGACTATAGACAACGGCTGTTAGCCATTGTCTTTTCTTTGTTACTACAATGGTTATTAATTCTTGTCTATACATATAAAATAGACTATTGTAGCATGTGCATATCCTTATTTGTGACTATAAACAACTGTTCTTAACCATTGTCTTTTTTTGTTACTACAACGGTTATTAACTATAGTCTATACATATAAAATATGTTGTTGTAGCATGTTCAAATTCTTATTTGTGACTATAGACAATGGTTGTGAGTCGTTGTCTTTGTGAAATAAAAAATAATAATTTTGCGGGTCAAACCCGCGGGCTGAACGGATCCAGGTCCAACCCGTGCAAATATCAGGCTCTCTTTGCGTGAGAGGGGGTTTGAACCTGTGAACTCTCGTATATGTGAATGAGTGTCTTGCCATTTGGGCAAGTGGTATTTCTTGTTCAATATTTCATTATAAACATATATATACGATATATATACTTTTTATTTTAACTAAGTGTTATTAATTTATTTTATTATTATATTATGTAATTATACTAATCTAAAATTATATATTTTAATTATGTAATATTTGTATATTTAGTTTTAATAAAATTTTCACATATATATGTAATTATATATTTCTAAATATTAATTCAAATCATTATAAACATTAAATCCAATAATTCTATTAATTCAAAAGATTGATTCAAATTATAGTTTTAATTTAAATTATTAAATAGTTCAAATCACAGTAATAGTTAGTAGGTGTCTAATCATTTGAATAATTCAAAATATAGTATAAAACGTACACAAAGTTAAATAATTGAGAATAGATAAAGTTAAAAATATAATTCAAAACATACACATCAAATGTATCAACGTCTCGATCCCTTCCCACGTCTACAGTGTCCTTGAGAGTCATGTTGTGAGTGAGAATCATGTGGTGCTCTACGGTGTCCTTGAGAGTTATGTGGTGAGTGAGAATCATCGTGTCGATTGTCTCCGGGATGGCTGCGATGTACTAGACCCTCCTGCATAAATTTCAGCATTTGTTCTTGCACTTGTTATTGCATTTGTATCTGAAACTCCTCACGCATTTGTCTCTGAAACTCCTCGCACTCCTGGCATTCCTGTGCTCTTCGATGCTCCTCGTCCTCTTGTTTTTTCCTCTTTATCTCAGCCACTTTTTCAGCAACTTTTTCAGCCACTTTTTCATCCACAGCTCTAGCCACCCTTTCATCAGTCATGGTCATCAACCGGTCAATATCAACTTGGCTATAAGATTCTATGTGTGTACCAGCTGATGTCCCACCAAGCCCAGAAATAATGCAGCTCGACTTGCCTAGTTGTCCCAGTCTGCATATACGATAATGCTTTTTTCCAACGGTCTTCACATATAGCTTAGACAAGTTTGGAGCCTCCGATTGATCGTTTCTGGCCTGTTCATTCTGGGTGGCCATTTCCTGTACTTCATTCTGTACAAAGTGGTCCCTATTTTAATAGGCAAGGGAAAAACCCTCGCAAGCCCACAACAGATTTGATGCTCGTTAGATGGCGACGAGGGTACCCTCACCTCGGTCCGGCATGAGGTGAGCGACGGCTTGCACTCACGAGTCTGTGGGAGAAAGACCATCGGCTCGGTCCGACCTGAGTTGGCGAGGGTCTTGCGCTCACTGATTGTCGAGGGTTCGAACCCTTGCAAACGAGCGCTCACAAATTTAGTTTACCCTTGTTGATTTTTGTTCCCCTCTTCCCGACCCTCTTTAAATTAAAATTTTTTGCCCCTCACAAAACCCGCTTTAACCTTTATTATTAAAGATGGATTCAATCCCCCTCACTATGTCCCCTCTTTACTTCATTACATTTTTGCAGTGGTATATAGTTTTATAAAAACACCATTTGATGAAAATATAAAACTTTTTACAACGCCGCTTTTATAGTGATATACAACGGTTGTATACTCATTGTCTTTTTGTAAATTTTTCCAAAAAAATAATGATATACAATGTAGATATACAACGGTTCAAACACTATTGTAATAACATACTTTTTTACAACGCCGCTTTTTGAGAATAGACAACGGTGTGATAACTATTATCTTTCAGTAATTTTTTCTTGAAGACACAGATATACAACGCAAATATACATCGATTCAAAAACCGTTGTAGTAACATACTCTTTAACAACACCGCCTTTTTACCATAGACAATGGTTCAATAACCGTTGTCTTTCAACAGTTTTTCTTAAAAATATAGATATACGACATAGATATACAACGAGTTAAAAACTGTTGTAGTAAAGTATTTTTTTACAAAAGTGCCTTTTGAGAATAGACAACGGTTGACCAAAACCGTCGTCTAACATCATATTCCATCTCTAAATGACAACAATTATAATTTAAACAACATATTTTTTACTTTAGACAACAATTTTTAGCAAAACTGTTGTCTTTCTGGTGTTGTAAAACAACATTTTTCTTGTAGACTTTCAACATGAGAAAGTCATGAGATTTAATTAATAATCTTGAAGTTCAAATGGTTCAAGCGCTTATGTCATAACCAACTGAGTTCCGAGGAACTTTTAGCTATTAAGCAGGTCTCAGGAGATCTGCTCTTGAAGCCAGTAAAATATACATTGCCTCTCCTTACTCCTGAAAACAAAACCTGCAGTGTAGATTTGTCCTTAACGAGACATATGTTAGATGAGAATTCTACCCTAAAACCTCTGTCACAAAACTGACTGATATATAGCAAGTTATGTCTAAGTCCTTCCACATAGGACACATTGTGCGCACACACTGATCCAACAACAAGAGTACCAAACCCTCTGGTGAAACACCTAGAGTTATCACTAAAGGTTACCTGCAAGCCTTCCTGAGCTACATAGTCCTGAAGGAGATCACGGAAGCCAGTCATGTGTCTTGAACATCCTGAATCTAGGTACCAAAATACCTTCTTTGGATCCTCCTCCTTCTTATAGCCCGCAGCAATCTGAAAAGAATCAGGCTTTAGATACCCATCGTGTTGGGTCCTATGGTGTCAACTGTACCCTTCGGGATCCAGATTTACCTTACAATTCTGACAACATCAGAAGTGTGGACCTGTCTCCCAGAAATATCTACATACACCGTTCTTTTCTTCATGGGTGCCTTGGAAGTTGAGGATGTATGGGTGTTAGCCTGAGATATGGAGGCCCTGGATTTTCTCTTGGGGGTTGTCCTCCTGTTTCTCTTTGGCCTAGGTGCAGTGGGCCTTGGTGCCTGATAGGAAGGATCTACTCTTCTCTGACCTCTAGGCACTTGAGGTCTGATCTGAGTATTTTGGAAATCAGGATTCATGCGCCCCTCAGGAACTATCCGGTTTGGCCTTCTCCTGACAGTAGTTGGCTGCTCCTGATAGGTCCTGAGTATTCCTAGGCTGAGCCTTAGGTCTACCCTGTCCTGAGTTCCTAGTCGTCCAATGGGATGCCTGAGCCTTTCCCTGAGGATTTGGCTTAGGGTTTCCCAGTCAGTTGTCTGATAGGTTTAGTGGGCTTCTTTCCCTTCCCTGAGCAACTTGTCTGGTGAGCAATACCTTTGCCTTTGTTACCAGACTAGGTTTTGACAAACACCATCTGAGAACTGTTTCCTGAAGCAGCTCCTGGTTGACCCTGCGAGGTCTCCAAAGGGTTGAAACCCAACCCTTGTTTAGATCCATCAGTTCTATGGGAGATATTGATCCTCTCAACCGCTTGGGCTGATCGGTGTATCTTTTCCAGCTTTTAGATAGGACCTCCTCTCTATCTATCAGGTGCTTATGCTGAGTGGAGAGTTTATCATACTTAGCCCTGAGTGCGACCAACTCATTGTCCTGCTTTGCCAGTGACTCAGTAAGGGAGCTTACAAGAGCTCTCTCTCGTTCAGTTGACTCAGTCTTGACTCTATTGAGTTCCTGAGTCAACCTTACTGAGATAGATGCATTTTCAGTGTCCTATAGAGCTACGTACTTAGCAAGCCTAGAATTTTTAGCACTGAGCCTTGTATTCTCCTCCACATAATGAGTACACATCTCCTACAGCCTCGAGATGTCAGCCATCAATTATTGTAAAGGGAGCTGAAGGTCGAGTTCCCTTGCTGAATCTGAGCTAAGCTCAGGTGCGTGATTAGGAGAAGAGGCAAAAGAACAATCCTAATCATTTGCCATAAGGCCAAGGTCGTCATACTCCTCATAAAAAAATAGATCAGGCGAGCATCGTCATGGACCATCTGATTCTAAGCTTTCCTCAGCAATCATCGCTTTACAATCTGACGACCTCAAATCCCTCTTTGCCCTTCTGTCCTCCCTCTCGTGGGCACTGAGCTCTGGGCAATCGTACTAATATGCCCAATTTTCTTGCAATGGTAGCGCTTATCTGCATCACTAGTATAAGATTTGTCAGTGTACCTTTTGGTCTCAGGCTCTCTCCTGCTCCCTGAACTTCTTTAAGGTTTGGAGATGGATCTCAGGAAATCCCGATCATCTCTACTTCCTGAACTCCTTTGCTCTCTTTGGCGTTCAGGATACTCACGATCTCTCCTGGAGTCAAAACCCCTTCTCTCTTCCCCCACTGGGGCTCGATCTCCTGGGACTGGAATATCTTCTCATGTCCTTGTTATCATTGTAAAATTTCTTATACCTTCCGAATCTGGAGTTGAGCTTCTCGAATCGCCTGGCCATCAAGCTATACTCTTCAGCAAGCTAATCCTTGCCCAACTCCTTCAGGGACCGGGATGCAGCTTCAGGTTCAGGAGTGGCTTTAAGAGCTATGCTCTGCTCCTTTTCAGGAGTCCTCTTCTCACTGACGTCTTCACTGATCTCAGCTTTCTTCTTTCTTTTATTGAGGTCAAATTCAAGAGCCTTTAACTCAGAGAAGAGCTAAGTAGTGGTAACATTAGTGAGGTCCTGAGTATTTTTCAACATAATAACTCATGTATCCCATCTTTTAGGGAGATAGTTCAGGACCTTGGAGGACACCTCCCACCTGGGAATCTCCTTCATAAGGGTTGCCAATTCATTCATCAACTTGATGAATAGAGACTCCATCTGATCGATGGTCTCATCTTAGCATCCTGAAGCTCTCGAACTTCTGAATCGTGATATCTCTCATGTTCTCCTTGATCTTCTCAGATCCTTCACACATCTATGCCAAAGTATCCCAAATCTCTTTGGCCATCTTCAGATGTATGAGCCGTACTGAGTCCTTGTAGGGAACAGTATGGAGGATAATGTTTTTGGCAATATTATCTAGCCCAATCTACTTGATCTGATCATTTGTAAGCTCTGACCTCTCCACTGGCTCGGCCCCTGAACTTGGAACTGGTACTAAATCTGGTACTGGCCATGTGGTTGATCGATTTGTCATGAACTTGATAGGTACTCTCTCGATCACCAAGTGCATCTGATCATGAATGGCATAAAGATGGACGAGTACTCGAACTTCCAATAATCATAGTTAGTCACAGAGAATTCAAGAAGACTATTCACAAGGCACTTAGATGAGGATGCCATGCTAATGCAGTTTTCAGAAACACTTAGATCTGGTTCAGTAGACCGCCAAAAGTTTCTCCTTAGAAACTATTGGTAATCAAAGTCAGTGGCCTTTCAAACCACTGCTCTGATACCACTTGTTGGTCCAAAAATAAGTATAATCAGTGTATGGGGGAATACATTGATATCAGATTTTTTGAAATCTCAGGAAAATGCTCTTACAAGTCTCAGTCAGGCGATCTTGAAAATGCTCACTGACCTGAAAGTCTCAGGGGCAACAGTGACTGTTCAGTCAGGAACCACTAACACTGAGTCTTGAGTGTTGTGCTTAGAGAGACTCAGTGGAGATAACCCACCTACTGAAAGCTGAATAGCAAGTCAGTTTGATAGCTATCTCAATGAGCCTGAGTTACGTGCAGAAGTGTGAGCACTTAATATCTACTCGTTTTAGTGTACTGAAAACCAGTTTTCTGATAGCTTAGAAATAGTGGTTAAGGCTGGTGCACAAGTTCAGGATTAGGAGGATTGGTTCCTACTGATTGTAAAACAATGTTGAGTTCTTAAAAAATGAATGAATCAGTTAGAATGCAGAGCAATAAATAAATCAGCACGCGAGGGGTTTTTGACGTGATTTAGAGAAAACCAACTCCTACGTCCACAACCTGATTAAAAAGTTTGCAACCCTCTCCTGAGGTTTGAATCTTGTATTTTAACATGCCAAGGTGCACGAGTAGCCTCATTCTTCTCTAGGAATTCAACGACTGTGTAGTTTTACAAGTCTCAGCCCTTCCCACCAACCAGCTCACAATCTTTGAGGGGTCTGACTAGACCCGTCAAAATGGGTTGAGCCCGTTAGGCCAGCCCGCCCCGCCATAATAAAATGAGGGTTGGGCTAAACATTTCTAAGCCCGTATAGAGGTGGGCCTAGATAGGCTGGCCCGTTTGGGTCTTGGGTTTGGCGGGTTGGGGCGGGCCAGCCCGCCAGTGTGTATATATTATATATGTATATATATACATATTATATGATATTTTAATTAATTTTTAAATTTAAAATTTTTACTATTCATTTCCTTAATTTCTTCCAAACAAAATAACAAATTATTGTGCTCCTCTCACAAAAAAAATATGATTTTTATGATGTAATGATTGATAAATTTTAAGAGACTCTATGGTTTGTGCTAAGTTTATGTCTTTAACATTATTGATTTATTTTGTGAACTTTATTTTATGAAATTTGTATTATATTTGACAAACTTTACTTTATGAGATTTGTGATTCTCGTGGCGAGATTTTAGTTATACATTTATTATGCCACTATTTTATTTAATAAATTTAGTTAAAGTATTAGTTCATAAAAATTTTCAAAAAATTAAAAAAATTGGGATGGCCCGCTGAAGCCCGCAACCCGTCATTAAATGGGTTGGGTTGGAGTTTTTGCGGCCCGCCATATTTTCAGCCCGCCTCGCCCCGCATTGCCAAAAGGTGGTCTTTTGCAGGTTTAGGCCCGCCCCGCCCCGCCCCGCCCCACCGACCCATTTTGACAGCTCTAGGTCTGACTTTCAATTCCAACTATTGTGTGATAACCCTTGCAATCTAAACAAGGCTAAATATAAGGTTATCACTTCAAAGCTAATACAGATCTACTACAACACTAGGAAAATTTAAATTACAGAGTGTTGTTTGAGTATGCTTTGTGCACTAGAATCTTGGTTAATCTCAAGCTTTGAAATTTCCAGTAACCTTGTTTGGGTCTTAGGTCTTCTGTATTTATAGGCAAATTAGAAATAGATCCGTTGGAGGAGAAAAAATCAAATCTTCTTATTATAGGTAGGTGGCAGCCTATGGTTGTACTTTTAACTTTTCACCATACTCAAATGGGGAAAGTCTTCTGGCCGCTGCCTGCATGTTTGAGAACATTTAATGCATGGTCAACTCCGTACATACGTGTCAACACCTCACTGGTTGTTCTTCAAATGGCTAGTCGTTGATGTGACATTATCCTTCATCGTACCATTTAAAACTCTGAGTAGCATGCATTTAAACTCATGTTTAAATGTTATCTTCACTTTGAGATCTGACATTCCTTTTGTCATCAGAATCTTAGCAAAAATGCTAAGTTCCCAATGCATCAATAACCTTTTCTATCAGGACTTACAAGTGTCAGTAAGAGGACACTCAACCCGATTATTCAGGTTACGTCCGCCTTCACTAGATAGGTTCTTACCTGAGTATGCTTAGTATACCAAGTAGAAACACTATTAGTGGAACTTCTCAGGATTGTCTTCTTTATCTTCAGGATCGCACTTCTCAGCATCGATCTTCTTAAGAATATTCTTCGGGATCTTCAGGTTCTGAGCTTCAGGTCAGTCATCTTATATTGATCTTCAATGTGAATACTGACCTTCAGGATTAACTACTTCTTAACATAAATCTTCAGGACGTCTCCATCCAACTTCAGTCTTCAGTTATTTTCCCTTGAACTGAGTACCTGTGAATAAAAACAAGTCTAACATATCCTGAACTATTCATAAACTATACAATCCTAAAAATTTTAACTTAGGAAAATTCATCTAAGTGTTTTGGGATCTAAACCAAAACTTCAGAACATATACCAACAGTACTAATAACCAAGGAAAACAAAGTTCTAATGAAGGGCAAGAAGGTAAATGGCTTGTACATTCTAGTAAGTAACTTTGTGGTTAGTTCAGTGAATGTGGTTATAAGTAATATTGATGCTATCTTGTGGCATAAGAGTCTAGGGCACATTGGAGAGAGAGGGTTAAATGATCTCTCAAAACATAAGGTGTTTGGGGAATCAAAGATAGTTAAATTGGATTTCTGTGATCGCTGTGTTCTAGGGAAGTCCAATAAAAAACCATATCCAAAAGGTAAACATCACACTTAAGCTCCTCTTGATTATGTGCATTCTGATATTTGGGGGCCTGCAAGAACAAAAACTCATGGGAGAGGAAGATACTTCATGACCATCATAGATGATTCCAGCATAAAAGTCTGGGCAATCATTCTCAAGTAGAAAATTGAAGCATTTGAAAGATCCATAGAGTGGCTCTTAGAAAAAGAATACAAGAGAGGAAGGTCTAAAAAACACCCGAGAACATATAATGGACTTGAATACATTTCCGAGGAATTTTCAAAATTTCTTCAAATTAAAGAGAGTGGCATTATAAGATAAAAAAACTGTTCCTGCAAATCCACAGCAAAATGGACTTGCAGAAAGGATGAATAGAACAATTTTGGAGAAGGTTATTTGCATGTTATCAGTGGCAAAACTACCTAAAGTATTCCGAGGAGAGGCTGTTAACATTGCATGCTACTTAATAAACAAAACACCTTCATCAGTTGTTGAGTTTAAAACCCGTGATGAACTGTGGTATGGAAGGCTCTAAGATTACAATAATCTGAGGGTCTTTAGTTGCTTGGCCTTTGCACACACAAGGCAAGATAAACTGGAACCAAGAGGTTTAAAGTGCATCTTACTTGGATATCCAAAATGGGTCAAGGGTTGCAAACTGTGGTGTCTTGAACTTGGACATAAAAGATGTATTGTCAGTAGAGATGTAACCTTTAATGAGAAAGTTATGGGATTTGATAACTCAGAAAATATTTAAGGGACTGACAACACACTCATGAACAACCATATGCCAGTTGAGGTGGAGCATACAGTCAGAAATCATGATGATGAAAAACCTCAAGACAATTCTAATGCAATAAGTCCTCAAGATGCACACTCGAATGACACTGAAGAAAGTGACACTAAAGATTAAAATAAACACTCAGACGGAGAAGGTGAAGACCTAAGAAACTATAGCTTGGCAAGAGACAGACATAGAAGAAGCATACATCCACCAATTAGATATGGGCAAGATGATATGGTCTCATATGCCTTATCTATTGCAGAAGATGTAGAGTGTTAGGAACCTCAAACATATGTAGAAGGAGTGTCAAGAAAGGACAGAGATAAGTGGATCTCAGCAATGAAGGAGGAACTTCAATCATTAGAGAAGAACAATACATGGGTCCTAGTGAATAGAGTAAAAGGATAGAAGATTGTCAGTTCCAAGTGGATATTCAAAAGGAAATCTGAGGTTGGAGTAGAAGGACAGGAATTGATCAGATATAAGGTAAAGTTAGTTGCATGAGGGTTCACTCAAATAGAATGAATTGACTTCAATGAAGTCTTCTCACTTGTTGTGAAGCAATGCTCGATAAGGATCTTATTGTCTAATGTAAATCAAGATGGGCTGGATCTATAGCAACTAGATGTGAAAACAACACTCTTACATCGAGAACTGGAAGAGACTATACATATGCAACAGCCAGAGGGCCTCATACTATCAGGAAATGAAAGCAAGGTGTTTTTGCTAAATAAGTCACTGTATGGACTAAAGCAAAGCCCAAGGCAGTGGTACAAGATATTTGATAGCTTTATGGTGTTAATGGGTTTCACAAGGTGTAAGTATGACAATTGTGTGTATCTAGAGAAGCAAAGCACTGATGTACTTACATGTCTACTACGCTATGTGGATGATATGATTGCAAGAAAAAGCTCTGGCAGGATTGAAAGATTAAAGTTCAAACTCAGCTCAAACTTTGACATGAAAGACCTTCAGAGTGAAAAGAGGATTATGGGCATGGATATTATCAGAGACAAAGCTGCATCAGATAACACAAAAGGACTATGTTCAAAAAGTTTTAAGGAGATTCAAGGTGCATGGGTCAAGACTAGTTTCTACACTTCTTGGACAACACTTCAAACTTACAACTGATCAATATCCTAAGAGTAATCTGGAGAAATTACATATGCACAAGATACTTTACTCAAATAGAGTTTGAAGCATAATGTATGCCATGGTCTGCAGTAGACGTGACCTTGCTCATGCAGTTAACTTGGTCAGCAGGTTCATGTCCAATCCAGGAAAGGCAGATTGGGAAACTTTCAAGTGGATAATGAGATACTTGAAAGGTACTGCACAACTGGGATTGTTGTTTGAAAGAATAGAAGAGATCAAGTAACCTCTACAAACTTTTTTAGATTCAGATTATGCATGGAGTATTGATACAAGAATTTTATTGACATGATATGTGTTTACACTTTATGGAACAACTATTACTTGGAGAGCTGTGTTACAATCTGTAGTAGCATTATTAACTACACAAACTGAGTGCATTGCAGTGACAGAGGCAGTGAAAGAGGCTATGTGGCTCAAGGGTATGATTAGAGAATTTGGGATCAGGCAGACTGGAAAAGCAGTGCAATGTGATAATCAAAGCACCATTCACCTAGTCAAGCATCGAGCCTTTAATGAAAGATCCTAACATAGTGATGTTAGACTTCATTTTGTGAGGGGTGTGGTGGAGAAGAAGGTGGTATAAGTGCAGAAAGTCTCAACCGCGGACAATGCAGATGATGTGTTTTCGCCAAAATTAGGAATGCAACATGCAAGTGTATGTGATTGTTGTTGTGTTTGGCAAGGACCAAGTTAAAATATCGAACCAAGGGCAACAATGATTGAAAAGCAAGATTTAGATGTTCAACAAGGTGATTTCCTAAAGTATATAAAGACAATAGCTTGGGTTCTATCAACTCTTTGCAAACAAATCAAAATGACTAACTATCACCTTTTCAAGTGAGCAAGTGTTGGTAATATGCATTGAGGTACTTCAATTATGGCTCATTTAACTACTTCCAATTCCTAGCATGCATGAGGGTTACTAAGTGCAATAACTAAGTCTCAAGACTCTATTAAATGCCTAAGTTCTCACTTAAACACTTAATACTCCAATTGTAAAGTTCTTGGTATCAAGCAATTCTCATTGACATAGAGACCATAACACAAACACTCAGTGTGCACAATTTTCCATTCAAATCCTAATTGAACTAACTTAATTCTTATATGTTGCCAATCCAATTAGAGATAAAAACATCAAAAAGCATTCACCAATAGTTCAATCAAACATCAATTGAGAAAATTCATACATTTAATTAGCTCATTCATGCATTGAAATCACAAGCAATTAAACTACACCATAATCTCCATATCCCCAATGCAAAAGGGGATTAGCTCATGGCTAATTGTGGACATACAAAAATTAAGCTAATAGAAATCATAACAAAGACAAAAATAGCAAAGTAATAAGAGAACTTACCAATGTTAGATGAAATTGAATTACTAACAATCTACCTTCATATGCTAAAATCCATTCCGTAGCTCAAAACATAAAATCCTATCGTACAATCGTAGATAATCTCATGGGGAATCTAATGAAATAAACGAATCGAAAATCTATTGGCTAGATCAAAAGTAATTGAAAGATTAAGAATTAGAATTAAAATGAAACCCACTAGTAACTTCCCTCTAACCTCTCTCTAATCTAAGAATTTGTAAAATGATTAAAAGCTCCTTCAAAATCTGATTCAAGTGGTATTCATAGTGCCCAAAATATTATGACTTGATTGCCCCTCATTAAAGGAATGGAAAGATGAAATTGCCCTAAAAAATTAAACTCTGAACTGCCGCTCGAGCAAGCGCTCGACCAAGGTTCAATAGGCGCTCGAGCAAGCCTGGTCGAGCTCCCATGCCTAGCCAAGGTCAAAGAGATTTTCGCTCGACCTAGGCTCATGTGCCGCTCTAGCAAAGGTCAACTGGCTCTCGACCTAAGGCTAACCTCCGACGTCCAATTTCAACTTTTTCCATTTTGATCTGTTGGCTCGTTCATGCTTCCTAGGGTCTTCCTCTTGGTCATTTAAGCTTCCCTAAACACTTGGATCACGTCATTCCATCTTCCTCATCATAATCTCCTTGATTTTGCCTGTTTTCACCTTTAAAACCAACTTTCCTTTACAAAAGGATGAATAACACAATATATAGCATATTAAGGTCAATAATACATACAAATCACTTAATAATATGCTAGAATACACCGAATATAATGTAATTATTACCCTAATCACATGCTTACAAAGGTTCTACCTAATTTAAAGTTCAACTATTGCTTTGAGCTGAATAAGGTACAATCATGGGATGTTCCATGATTTGCAATAAAATGTGCTAGATGGAAGGGGCCTCTCACTTGCTTTGAGGTTGAGAATTGATATGTGTCAAAGAAAGTGAGTTATAAAGCTAGAAGGAAGGCTGATACTTTTGTGTGTTACCACTAATACCAATCAGAGTTACAAGTGTTACGAAGAGTATTGCTAAGTTGCCAAATTCGGTTCAATTTTAAGTTGTAAATCGGCCAATGCATTTAACCGGATCCCGCAAACTAGTAGTTATGAAAATTATGAAGATAACGACCAATTTGGGATTCTCTCTTCTTCTTCCTTGTACGAGCAGTTGGTAGACTGCAAATTGAAGGTGGTTAGCAAAAGAGTTGAAATGGAAATCAGTTAGGCTTCATTCAGTTTCAATTTCATTTGATAATATATTAATTTCACTTTGATTGATGCAGAGTGCTGAGTCAATTAAATAAAATTTGGGTTCATACGAAATTGTGTGTGAGTTGTAGAATTTGAGCAAATTTGATTGAAGCTGAAATCTATAATGATCTTTGATTTGATTAGAGGAGTGAGGCACCCCAACCCGTGGATGAAGATCAATTTGATCGAACCACGTAAATCTTTCTTGCATTTCTTCGAATTTACTTTGTTGTTTAGTGTGTGTTCTTCGCATACGGTGTTCATCATCATTTGAGGAGTTTTGATTAAGAGAATTAAGCCAATTACCTTGGTTAACATCCATTAATTGACATAATACAAGAATCATACAACATTCTATATGTGTTAGACAATAAAATTCATTTGACTAGTTAATACTTGAGATTCACTAAATCAGATTCGCACTAGGAGCGCTCTTATTTTTCCACTTAAAGAATGGTTATAAGGGCTCCATAAGAATAACCCCTAGATAGCGGTTTATAACCGCTCTCCAAACCTTTTTAAATTTTGTAAGCCCATAAAGATAAATAGTTCTCTAATTTTTTAAGACCGTAAAGATGTATAGTATCCTAATTATTCTCTGTGTTTTTTGTATTAAATATACATAATTTAAATTCTAAAATGGGTTAATTCTATATAAATGCATAATTTTTTTTTCTCAACTTTCAATTTAATCATGAACTTCACAATTATTATTAAGAAATCCAATCTTTTAAAGAATTTTAACTCGATACATATTTTTAATTCTCGATCGGCAATCGATGACATGTCTCGCCTGAGTGTGAAAGTATACCATGTTGGCAAACACACATAAATTTTAGAAATTTGGAACTCAAATAATAATATAATATTTCTAATCCGATTTTATAGAATTCTTGATGCACTTAATCAAATATTTGGTACTTTAAACTTTCGAAATAGTTTTATTTCAAATATATATTATCATGAAGGCTTAGTTGTTTTTACTTTTTAAAGGGAACTAATTGTTTCACTTAAGGGTATCAGTTTGGAAAGACACTAGCTTTCACTAAAAAAATTATTAGTTGTTTTACCAAGGATACTTGTTCCATTAAAGAGTATTGATTTCAAATCAATTTTATAAAAAACAAGATCCACACTATTGTTTGCCTAATATTGGGTGCAATCACGCAAGTGTACGTGGACGTTGTTATATTTGACA
>JAPKLY010000437.1:347506-376384 GCA_026898435.1 Prunella vulgaris | reverse complement strand
ACGTGATCTTGTGGGGTGTTTTGGAAAATGGCCACTGCTTCTTTTATCGTACGCTTCCGCTATCTTTTAATGTTGCTATTATTATTGTTTCAAAAAAAATTAGCTGGGTTTTTGGGTCACCAAGTGACGACTCGGGTTTCTAGAATGTCGATTTTACAAAAAAATGGGGCGTCACAAATTTCGGTGTGGATGTGGACGGCGGTTGAGCGCTGGTGCTGTATATGGAGCTTTATGGTGTTGGCTTCTTCATTTGCAGAGGTAAGTGAGGGCGTATGCAGGGTGTAGGGGTAGTGTAGGGTCATAAATTATTGGGTAGTGTATTTCTCACGTGGATAGTGAAAAAATCGGGATAGTGTATTTAACCATAAGGCTAGTGCTAATAACTGTGGCCAATTAGATAATACCGTGAGGTTAGTGTAAATGTTGGGGGCGTGTCCGTCTTTTTTTTTTTATTTATATTTAGTAATTTCTACTTATAAATTTTTACGCAATTGTTGCTCATATATATAAGTTATTTATTAAATCATATAATTATTTTAAAAGTTTATCTGTTACAGCCTTACAATATATATATATATATATATATATATAGATCTAAATTCAAAGAGTCCTTGAAATTAATTACAAAACTAGTATTTTCACCTGTGCGTTGCACGAATTACTTATCTTATTATACACATGAATTTAAAATTACAATGTCAAATATTGACTATTTTTAAGAAATACGAGCCTTTTAATATCAAAATAAAAAACTAACTAAAATTAAATTATTTTTTGTTTTACTACTTTTTTGTATTAATCTTTACTTAAACTTAAATATATATATTTAAACACACTATTTAATTTGTTAAATATATTAATTTAATTAATCAACAAATTTTTGAAATTCTTCTCGGGATCATAAATAGTTTGACAAATCAAATAAAAAATATTTTATATTGAATTTTATCGATATTTATAACAAAAAAAATAAATACAACGAAACTTTTCAATTATGAAAAATTAAATTCATATTAAACTTCATCAATATATCTTTTAAATTTTTTATTTCTATTATATTATGAAAGTATTATATACCATTAATCTTAATTCTATACCATTAATCTCTTGGATTATCTAAAATACATTCTTATTGATCCAATCAATAACCAATTTTTTATGAGTTATTTGTTGTCATGTGCAGATAACAATACACACCTCATCTTTGTAAAATTTTAAAAATAAAAATCTATCTTAATTCATATACTTAAAGAAATATTTAATATGCATATTGTTAAGTACCTTGGTTTAGATTTTGATGTGTGCAAAACAATGTGTTTAATTGTGTAATTTGATCTAACACTTGTGCTAAGGAAATTGGTGTTTGAAACTTATAGTTGTAAGTGAAGTCTGCAGCTGTATACTTGATCACTCTACAGCCAGACATGACCCTACAGCTGTAATGTTTCTCTACAGCCGATTTTTCATTTTGACAGTGAAGTTGCTGGTGCGTGTGATTGAAAAAGTTTTAGAGAAATGTTGTTAAAAATGTCGACAACATAAATGACAACACTACACAGCGGAAGACTTAAACACACACTTTTGCAAAGGGATATCAAAATTTTCATAGGCTATACAAAATGTATAGACTATGCTGCCTCACTAGCAGAGAAACTTCACTATAACTTGTAGTGACACAAATACAAGGTTTACACAAGAAACCAAAATTCAAGGCCGCGCAAGACCTACACAAGATCACACAAGGATCTAAACAAGACCTATAAGAATAGATCTAAACAAAACCTAACACGTCTACGTTCAGCCGAACAGATTGTTAGATCAAACAATGAATGTTGTGAACAATGCCTAGACTAATGTTCCCAACATTCTGATGAACCGTGTATAACCTAGAATCTAGTGAATGACACATGATCCGTTCAACTCTAAATTATACTTTTCGGTCATGCTTTGAAATGATGAAGTGGTGCTCTATTTATAGACGTGAATAATGAGCTCTCCACTCCATGATGAAGCCAAGTAGTGGGCTTCAAAATAACCGCCCATAATGATAACTTCCAAGTTAGTGGGTATCTCTCTACTCAAGCAATGGAACCGCCTGACGTTCTAGAACCTTCTGGGATCTTCACGTCTTCAACTGCCATGCCTAGACAAATAACATAACATGCAAAAATCATTAGGAAAGTTAGTAGAAAGGGCGAATTCTGATGTTGTCTAAAATGATGGCAATACATTGCATAACATTTTTTGTCAACATCAACAATCTCCCCCAATTTGGCCTTTCTACTACAACACACTGATGTTGATCATAATCAAATAAATTTGATTAAAATTGATCAGAGTTATGTAGACAAAATGATAAAATTTTCATCAAACGAAGTGATGAAAAATTTTATTCGAACTAAATAAAATAAAGCAAGTAAAAAGATAGTTTTGTGGACATAAAGCACAACATAAGGTGCTTATGGACCAAAGGGTTAACTATCAACCAAAACAAGTTTTCCGGACATAAAGCATAACATAAGGTGCTTATAGACCAAATGGATAACTATAAACCAAAACACAAATCAGAGCATATAAATTAAAAACTAAATAGAGAAGGTTCATAAAGCATACAAACAATGCTTTTGACCTAGCAAAACATGAAAAAGAATAGCCTAATCTAAGAACTGTTTTTAGGCTATCAACAATATAACAACTTTTAAAAAAAAAAAAAAATAGAGTCTCAGGATAATAATGAAAATTCAAATGAAGTAAAGGAACAGCTGCAACAACAAGGATAGGCACAAACTCCCCCATACTTCGAACATCATCATCATACAAGCTCAACTTTGAACATCATCTTGATGTTCAACTGCATCTGGATTCAGGACATCATCAGGAATAGGTTGTGTGACCCCAACCTCATCAGCAACCACCTCAGCAACAGTGTCTGCAATAGCCTGCCTTAATATGTTGGCATCATCTTGAGCAACATTATCGGCAACAACTTCATTTCCTGGTTCTTCTGGATCTACGTCAACCTCCATGTCCTGTAACTGTACTCCCCCAGAATTTGTGCGTTCAGCATTTGCATCAACATCAGGAGCGACTCCCCCTGTTGGAATGGAAATGAGATTCTCCCAAAATGCTTTTCTAATTTTCAAATCCTCCACATTTGCCAAAAAATTATCAATTGTGGTCTGCTAAGAGGAAATTTGATCAAGAATATAAGAGGGAGTTAGTTGGACAGAAAGAATGGATCCTCCAGGTGACATGTTGGCATTAATGTTGCCAACATGTTCAGCAGCATGTGAGGCAGAAGGTTGGTTCTGATCAGTGTTGGCTGGATTCACACCGGGCAAAAGAACATCAATCACCCTTGGTCCACTGAGCAAGGTGTGAGAGATTCTGAAGCTGGCTTGAAAACTGCTGATTGTTTCATTTGCTGGCCTAAGAAATTCTTTATCTTCTAGCAACAATGAGATCAAACATGGGTAGGGTAGCAACCCTTTCCCAGAGATAGGACCAGTATAGCTCAGCATATTTTTGAATATTGTTTGCCCCAAATCAAACTGTTTAATATGAATTTTGTAAAAAAGGACAACTTGTTCCTTTGTCAAAATTATAGTATTAGTTGAAGGCAACTAATTATAAACAACCAACTTATGCAGGATAGAGAACAAACTTGTCAGCTTGGAAGCACTAAGCCTATTCACCCAAGTAGATACCAAACCACCAGTCAGCACAGAAATCACACCATTCATATCTTCAATTACAGGTTCAACACAATTTCCAGATTTCAGAACACCATTAATCACTCTAGGATTCAACATTATTCTCACATTCCTAAACCAAGTAGTGCCATAGAACTTAGAGTTTTCCCTTCCAGTATGTGCATGCAAGTTAGCATAAAACTCATAAATCCACTCAACAAAATATGGTTTAGCACATGTCACAGAGTATAACAGCATTCTATCTTCCAAGTATCTGACCATCCCAAGTTTTTTAAAATCAGAAACTTTGATCAACTTCTCAGTAATCAACAGCCTAGACCTAATCTCCTTAAATTTCTTGCTTTCAACATTATGGTAATCCACATCCTCATCAGACACAGCATCATCTTCATTATTACCAGAATTAGAATGTACCTGACCCTCTTCATCTTGATAAGATGAATCTGAGTGTTGTTCAGAATGTTGCTCATCATCTTCTGATCTTTCAGACCCTGATGTTGCCATCGGAGAGGCAACATCTTCAGCAGCATTCACGGGAACATCATGCAGGACAACCTTTTCTTTCCCTTTCTCTTTATTTGATGATCTTTTCTGAGCAATGTACTGATTCAAAGGAATGTTCATGCTGAAATCAGTCTCCTCCGAGCTTTCTTTGTTTCCAGTTGGAGTAGGGGAGGCTTCATTCTCTTCATTCTTGCCAAAGACCTTGATAGGATTAGAAACAATCCCATCTTCAAGTACATTTCTTCTCTTCTCAGAATAGTTTACTCTCTTCCCCATTGTCCTGTAAGAAACCCTTCGTTTACCACCAAGAGCTGTAGACTTTCCACGGCCACGACTACGAACTTTTTGGAGCCGTTCTCCCAGTTGGAGAGATTCGCTGGAGCCCTTAGAGTCGCCGGACCTACTGTCCGAGTCAGTTTCTCCCTCTGATGCTCGTTCATCGACATAGTCTTCTGGGTGCGCCATTCTTCTCACTGGTTCGACGTCAATCACACTCTCCCCCACAACGATTACAAGTGTAGTCGTTTGAAGGCAGAGTTGGTTGTAGGCAGCAACCATATCATCCATCGTCGCGTCCGCTGGAAGTTTAATTTCAATCGGACATGTTTCCAGTTCCTTTGGTGTGGGTTTTGAAGTTCCAGGAACAGTAGGTGTTATGGAAGAAGAAGGAGCCATTTCGGCTTGGATTGAGAGAGGATTTTTGAAGGTAAGAGTTTGAGGGGCAGCAGGAATCGGTACTTCCATCGAGCCGATGGTAATCGACGGTGATGTTGGTGCTGATGCCTGGGCATTTTCAGCAGTATTCTGGGTTTTTGGTGAGGTAGCCATGGAAGCAAGTATTTTCAGAGAGGTGTCTTGGGATGTTGAATTCGAATGTGATGTTTGTGAAGATGCAGGGCTTTTGGTCGTAGCCATCTAATCAAATCAGAGAGGAAAATAATATTAAAATAATCAAACATTAAATATAAACTTAAATGAAAGGAAAGAGATGAAGTGATACTACACAAGTGAACAAATAATACATTTTCCAATCTAATGCAAACAAATGAATTAACTTAGGCAATAATTGATATAAGACATAAATGATATGAAAAATGAGGTCTAATTTATAGAGATGTGAATTGGAGGTTAATTTTGAAATTTTTCAGCTTGAAGAGCACTACCCATAATTGTGATGTGGTGGTGTAAAACCACCCATCATTTCGAAAAATAAGAAAGTGGGTTGATTTGGAAAATAAAATTAAATAACTACCCATTACAACACATAATTAATTAAATAAATTCAGAGAATTAATTCACATAATTAAGACTTAATAAAATTAATATTCAGAAAATAAATAACTATCAAAGACTTAGTCAAATTTTCGTGCCCTAACAAATGTTGTCAAATATGTCAGCACACACACATCTCAACACAGATTTTACATGAATTTGCTTCATTAGTGTTGCCCCAATTTTTTTTACAAAACACTATTTTAGTTCATATTGATCCATCTTTTCAAAAGAGAGCATCGTAGTAGTCAACTCCGTGTCCCATAGTTACTCAATGGATTATGAACAAATTGATGCAATTTTCATCACCTTTTAAAAGAGAGCATCGTAGTCGCGAGCTCCGTATCCTATATTTACTCAGTGATTTAGCATCTTTTAGTGAATATTTTTAACAGCATTTAAGAGATGTATGTCCAGGACTTTCAAATGTTCCAACATGTATGCTCGAAAATAATAACACATCTAATCAAGTTTTAAAGTAACTGAAATATAAAAATACTTAGTCAAAATTATGAGAACTAATAAATGTTGTCACAAATGCTGTCACCATTTGCTACAACACACGTCATAAATTTAATTAATAGTGCATAGACCAAGAGATTTCTTAAGAGATGATAATCTTTGGTCATCAAGGGCTTTTGTAAAAATGTCCGCAAGTTGTTTTTCAGTAGAAATATATTCTAACTTCACAATTTCTTTCTCTACAAGATCTCGAATAAAATGATGCCTTATACTAATATGCTTAGTTAATGAATGTTGAACAGGATTTTTTGAGATATTAATTGCACTAGTGTTATCACACATAACAGTGAGCATTTCACTATTTAAACCATAATCATCAAACATTTTTCTTAACCAAAGTAATTGAGTACAACAACTCCCTGTTGCAATATATTCTGACTCGGTCGTGGATAGAGAAACACAATTTTACTTCTTGCTATGCCAAGAGATTAAGTTGTTTCCCATGAAGAAACAACCTCCACTCGTGCTCTTTCTATCATCACTATCACTTGTCCAATCAGCATCACTATAACCTAGCAAGGAATTGTTAGTATCTTTACTATACCAAATACCAAGATTTCATATGCCGGCAACATATTTGATAATCCTTTTGACGGCATTTAAATGTGACTCTTTTGGATCAGCTTGGTATCTTGCACATAAACATACACTGAACATAATGTCTGGTCTACTAGCAGTTAGGTATAAAAGACTTCCTATCATCGATCTATATAATGTTGGGTCAACATTTTTGCCAATATTATCTTTAGACAATTTTTGAGATGATCCAATAGGAGTTTTCATGTGTTTAGCACTTTCTAAACCAAATCTTTTAACCAAATTCTTTGCATATTTACTTTGTGAAAAGAAAATTCCATCATTAAGTTGTTTGATTTGAAGACCTAGAAAATAATTCAAATCACCAACCATGGACATTTCAAATGGTGATGTCATTTCATGCACAAAGTCTTTCAACATATAATCACATGTAGAACCAAAAACAATGTCATCAACATATATTTGTGCAATCAAAATTTTAGAATTAACATGCTTGATGAATAAAGTTCTATCAGCTTCTCCTCTTACAAAACCAATTTGAATAAGAAAATCAGTTAACCTACCATACCAAGCTCTAGGAGCTTGTTTAAGACCATATAAAGCCT
Source organism: Prunella vulgaris (assembly GCA_026898435.1). Taxonomy (NCBI): domain Eukaryota; kingdom Viridiplantae; phylum Streptophyta; class Magnoliopsida; order Lamiales; family Lamiaceae; genus Prunella; species Prunella vulgaris. Next base: position 369,231 of record JAPKLY010000437.1, on the reverse strand, counting down.
TTTGCAATTTAAAAACATGGTTAGGAAAATCTGGATTTTCAAATCCTTTAGGTTGCTCAACATATGCTTCTTCATTTAAAATGCCATTTAAGAAAGCAGCTTTAACATCCATTTGATGCAATTTAATATTAATGAAACATGCAATTGCAAGTAATAGTCTTATAGACTCAATTCTAGCTACGGGTGCAAATATTTTATCAAAATCAATTCCCTCAACTTGAGTATAGCCTTGAGCAACTAATCTAGCCTTATTTCTAACAATATTGCCAGATTCATCAGTTTTATTCTTGTATATCCATTTAGTTCCAATCACATTAACATTTTCGGGTCTAGGAACTAAAGTCCATACTTCATTATGCTCAAATTGATTTAATTTCTCATGCATGGAATTTACCCAATTTTCATCTTTTAATGCTTCATTAACATTTTTAGGCTCAACTAAAGAATGGTAACATTCATGATTCACAAGATTGCATTTAGAAGACATGCATATGGATCTTACCACATTACTTACGCTCATCTTCCCTCTTGTTTGAATTCCAGAGTATTGTTCTCCAATGATTTGATTTGATGGATGATTTTTCAGTATGCGTGAAGATGGAGTTTTATCAAAAATATTTGGATACTCTATAGGTTCTGACTTTTTAGTTGATGTTGTCTCAAATGCTAGCGCATTTTGAGCAACATTTCTATTTTGATCAGAATCTATTGGTTTTGAAATTTCAACCAAATCAGTAACATCCTCTTCAAAATTTGTTCCTGTAAGACTAGAATCATCATCAAACACAACATTAACTGATTCTTGCACAGTGTCAGTTCTCAAATTGTAGATTCTATAGGCTTTGCTATTTCTAGAATAGCCTAAGAAGAACCCTTTATCACTTTTTGAATCAAACTTGTGCAATTGATCCCTATCATTCAAAATGTAGCAAACATAACCAAAAACATGAAAATACTTCACATTAGGTTTCTTATTGTTAAGGATCTCATATGGGGTTATATTGGAATTAGTTCTAAGATAGACTCTATTAATAATATGACAAGAAGTATTTAAAGCTTCAGCCCAAAACTTTTTAGATAAATGTTTTGATAAAAGCAAAACCCTAGCCATTTCTTGCAAAGTCCTATTCTTTCTTTCTGCAATTCCATTTTGTTGTGGGGTTTTTGGTGAAGAAAACTCTTGCATGATACCCTTATTTTCACAAAATTCAGTAAACAAAGCATTTTGAAATTCCCTACCATGATCAGACCTAATTCTCTTTACTTTAGTATTGAAAACAGTCTTGAATCTTTTATAAAGAATTTTAAAAGCATTAAAAGTTTCTTATTTGTCTTTTAAAAATTCTACCCAAGTGTATCTAGAGTAATCATCATCAATAACAAAAGAATACTTTTTCCCACCAATACTCTCAGTTTCCATAGGACCCATCAAGTCCATATGTAAAAGTTCAAAACAATGTGTTGTCGAACAGTGTGCCAACATTTTATGTGACACTTTGTTTTGCTTACCCTTTTGACATGCATCACAAACCTTGGTTTTGTCTAACTTTAAAGAAGGGAGACCTTTAACAACATCAAGTCTAATCAAATCATGAATGCATCTATAATTAGCATGACCAAGTTTTTGATGCTAAAGAGTATTTTCATCTAATTTCACACTATTGCATGTTTCATTCGATTCAATCAAATAACAATTGTCTACAGACCTATTACCAATCACAAGACACTCATCATCATTATTGAGCACCTAGAATGAATTTTTATCAAATTTAACATGCAAATCATCATCACATAATTGACTTATACTAATCAAATTAGCACGTAAACCATCAACATGCAACACATTGGTTAACTTTGGAAAACCATGAACATTCAAGGTACCTTTACCAATTATTTTTCCTTTTGAACCACCTCCATAGGTAACATTTCCACCATCATGCATTTTATAATTTGTAAGAAATTTAATATCACCAGTCATATGTCTAGAACATCCACTATCAAAATATCATAGACCAGGAATGCATGCTTTTAAGGAGGTATAAACAACATTACATTTCATATCAGACTCACTGACCTTTTCATGATCATGTTGTTGAATATGTTGTGCTTTACCAGGCAACATATTACAAGACATTTTGTATTTAAAACAGTAAGGACGAATATGACCATTCTCATTACAAAAATGACATACGAAATCTCTAGAATGAGAAATAACAAATTTACTATCTCTTGCCTTAACAAATTTTATGGGCATATCATTTTGCACGGTTTTTGTAGAGTTAGAATCATACCCAATACCTTCTTTACCTACATTCAAAATTATCAATGCATCTGGTAATTTTTCTGCACCTTTGGTAAACTTTTTGAAGCTTAAGGTTGTGCTTTCTAGTTGTTTTTTCAACTTGCATATTTCTAGATCTTTTCTAGTAAGCAATACTTCCAATTTTGCTACTGAATGTTTTAAGTCATCATTCTCTTTGATGATTTGTTGAATATCAACCTGTTCTTCACCTGAAATATTCATATCTGTAAAAGAACTCATTAGACAACTTTCATCTGGACTGATTTTGTCACAAATGTTGGCACATTTGTTTCAACATCAGACTCAAAATCGTCCAGTCAATCATCATTAATATCATCAAAAAGAATTCTAGCAGAGAAAGCAAATTCATTATTTTTCTCAATATCAGGTTCATTATCAGAATCATCACTCAAGGTAGTATTAAAATTCAATTTCTTTTTAATCAAGGTGTTAGCACATTCATTAGCATAATGACCATATCCAGTACATGCATCACACCTAACATTCTTTCTATACTCGGGATCGAATTTAGGTTTATTACTCCTATTAAACTGTTTTGATCTATCAAAACTTTCTTTCTTTTCAAACATTTTAGGAGTAGAAGTACCTTGATTCCTATTCTGAACATTTTCTTTTAACCTATTAGCTCTATTTTTCAAAAATGAATTGAACTGCTTGGTTAATAAAGAAATGTTGTCGGAAGTGTCAGAAAATATTTCAGAACATTCATCATCCGAATCAACTTCAGTAACAAAAGAAATGTTTTTAGAACTAGAAGCATCATTTTTTAAAGCAACAACCTTTTTATCAGAAATAACTTCATCTCTTTGCTCAAAATTCATCTCATAAATTTTTAAAATACTAATCAATTCATTAAGACTTATAAGATCAGTGTTTTTGGCTTCTTCAATAGCACAAATTTTTGTATCAAAACGTTTTGGTACAGTTCTTAAAACCTTATGGACTAATCTTGTATTAAAGATAGGTTCACCCAATGAATGTGATTCATTAGAAATCTCAGTGATCCTTTCACTATATGAAGATATATCCTCATCATCTTTCATTTTAAGATTTTCAAATTTTGTACCTAACATTCTAAGCTTAGTTCTACGAACACTCTCTGAACCTTCGCAATGTTCTTGCAAACAGTTCCAAGCATCTTTTGCTGACACACAATTCGAAATGATCTTAAACATAGATACATCAGTTGATGTAAATATTGCATTGAGGGCTTTTGAATTGTAGTTAGCAACCGTTACCTCATCATTTGTCCAATCGATTTCTCGTTTGACACGGGCTTCATTATCATCATCGGCTGGAAGTAGAGGCTGAGTCCAACCATATAGAACACTCCTCCATGCTCTTTCATCAAGACACTTGATATACATCCTCATCTTTGGTTTCCAATATGAATAATTGGAGCGATCTAAGATAGGAGGTTATAGTGCGGGAGTTAATGGATATTCCATTGCAAAAATACACAAACAAAGGATCTTAAACTAAATGTGTCTAGTTTGTGGCTCTGATGCCACTTGAAGTTGCTGGTGCGTGTGATTGAAAAAGTTTTAGAGAAGTGTTGTTAAAAATGTAGACAATATAAATGACAACACTACACAACGGAAGACTTAAACGCACACTTTTGCAAAGGGATATCAAAATTTTCATAGGCTATACAAAATGTATAGACTATGTTGCCTCACTAGCAGAGAAACTTCACTATAACTTGTAGTGACACAAATACAAGGTTTACACAAGAAAACAAAATTCAAGGCCGCGCAAGACCTACACAAGATCACACAAGGATCTAAACAAGACCTATAAGAATAGATCTAAACAAAACCTAACACATCTACGTTCAGCCGAACGGATTGTTAGGTCAAACAATGAATGTTGTGAATAATGCCGAGACTAATGTTCCCAACATTCTGATGAACCGTGTATAACCTAGAATCTAGTGAATGACACAAGATCCGTTCAACTCTGAATTATACTTTTCGGTTATGCTTTGAAATGATGAAGTGATGCTCTATTTATAGACGTAAATAATGAGCTCTCCACTCCATGATGAAGCCAAGTAGTGGGCTTCAAAATAACCGCCCATAATGATAACTTCCAAGTTAGTGGGTATCGTTCTACTCAAGCAATGGAACCACCTGACGTTCTAGAACCTTCTGGGATCTTCACGTCTTCAACTGCCATGCCTAGACAAATAACATAACATGGAAAAATCATTAGGAAAGTTAGTAGAAAGGACGAATTCTGATGTTGTCTAAAATGATGGCAATACATTGCATAACAATTTTTGTCAACATCAACAGACAGGACTCTACAGCTGCAATGTTGAAGACTCTATAGCTGAAAGAATCGTTTGAAGTGGAAGTACAATTTAGAGATTAGTTGAAGATAATAAAGACTCTTAAGAACAATTAGTGTAGCTTTCATGCACTCACTAAAATGTACTTAAGTGGAGGATATTTCTTTAATTCTGGAGGTTAATGAAAATTAATTTGAAGACAGCCAGAATTCTGAAGAAAAGGACAATAGTACAATCAGTACTATCCTGTGTGAAGGATGAGGACCACTTCACATGCCAAATGGAGAGAGAGGAGCCTTATCCGGATTTCAAATTTGAAATTCCCAACGGATAAGTCACACCACTCAATCTATAAATAGAAGAAGTCCTCAGAGGAAGCAACAACAACAACCCTGAGCATACACGCATTCTGCCTAAGCAAGTCTATAGCCAACAAACTTTCTGAGAGAGCTTTATTTTTTTATTCTTTGTGATTCATAGGATAGTTGGTTAGGATTTTCTTAGAAAGAATCACACCCTTTTGTTGTTGTTACCTCACCTATTTTAATTTCTACTTAGTGTAGATATCTCTTTGTGAGGTTTTGTGAACTCTTTGTGAGTTATATTCTGATTGAATAGGGTAGTTTAATCTCTTGTTAGAATAGGAATCTGAGTGAACCTAGTTCTAAGGGGGAACTACTTGTATTGATCTGAGTGATCTCATCTTAGTGAATTTGGCACCTGAGTGGTGTAACAGTGGATGTAAGTGGTCTTTTTATAGACACTGAACCACTATAAACTTTGTCTATTTACCTTTCTGTCATTTAAATTATTGTTATGCATATTTAATTTATCTGTTACATTCATCTTTCTTTTGAAATTCAAGTGCATAAAACTTTGTGGTTCTCTAAGTCACTCAGCTATTAGGTCTGTTTATATTGTTTTTCATTAACACTCACTTATTTCTGCTGCACATTAGAGTATTCTCAATACACTTTTAAGTGTGAGAACTCCTCTGATATTTTGCCTACAAGTGACCCTTTGCAAAGTTCTTAAACTCTGCAGCTGTTGACTCCTTAAGTCCACAGCTGTAACCTTTGTGGTCCAGTTTCTAAAATTCTTTTAGACTTGTTATTTTGAACTTATAAGAGGCTACTGTAAGGTTCTAGAATTCCCTCTTAGAAAAAATTTGAAATTTTTTTTTTGACTCAAGGTCTATTCACGCCCCCCTCTAGACCTTGACCACTTTAAGGGACCAACAAGTGGTATCAGAGCAGTTGGCTTGCCGCTACTTTGATCAGTACCTAGATAGATTTGTTTTATTTTTGAAAAACACACCTGCATATTTGCATGGCTCCCAAGATGGTGAAATCCAAGGTTCCAATGTTCTCTGCTGAGGACTATGATGAATGGAAAATTAGAATGCAAGCACATTTGTCTGCAATCAATGATGAGATGTGGTCTATCATAAAGGATGGCCCTATACCTATTGTGAATGTAAATACTACAGCTGATCAGTCAGCTGGACTAGCTCAGATTATCCCCAAACCCAGAAGGGAATGGACTGAGGATGACAAGAGAAGGTCCAATCTTGACAATGTTGCAAAGAACACTATTTATCATTCACTTGATAAAATTGTGTTTAGCAAGATCAAAAACTGTAAAACTGCAAAAGGTATACGGGAAAAGTTGGAAATGATTTGTGAAGGAACTGAACAAATCAAGGAAAACAAACTCATGATAGCAGTTCTAAAGTTTGAGAACTTCAAGATGAAATCTGGTGAAACTCTTGAAAAGTTTGAGTCAAAATTCATTGAGATTCTCAATGAGCTAGACTGACTTGGTAAAGATTACTCACAAAGAGAAATGAACATGAAGGTTCTCAGAGGCTTACCTTCTAAATGGGACATGAAGATCATTGCTATGAGAGAATCAAAGAATTTATCTAAGATATCCACCTTTGAACTCTTTTCAGACCTGAAGGCTTATGAATTTTACATAAGTAGAAGAAAAGAACCTGATAGCAGTAAGGTTACAGCTCTAGTGGCTGACAAACCTACAACTACAAGTTCTGATGATGAAGACTTGACTCTTTTTATAAAGTAGCTCAAGAAATTTGGCAAATGGACTAAGAAGAAGCAGTTTACACTAAAAGAAGATGGTAAGGTGAAATCTACAGCACCTAACTAAACTTATTTGTGCTATAACTGTAGAAAACCTGGACATTACATCAAGGATTGTCCATACCCCAAAGCTAAGAAGTACACAGATGAAGAAAAGAGAATCAGGAAAGATAGAATGAAAAAGTTTGACAAGGAGAGAATTAGAGAACTACTTTCTGAGTTTGATAAAAACCAGGAAGACTGTCCCTCTTCTTCTCAAAAGTCAACTGCAGATTTATAAGACTCTGACTCTACAGATTCAGATGAAGAAGCCTTGGTCTGTCTTATGGCTAACGATGAAGAGGTATGCTCATCATCATCAAGTTATATTACAGAAAAGGATTCTTCCAGTGACATGCTAAGTGCAATCCAAAGACTACAAGCAGAAAATGAAGATGTTAGAAGAGATAATTATATTGGAAGGGAACATGTAAAAGCTTTGTTAGCTGGAGTGAAGGATGTTGAACAACAAATGGAGATTCTACGAGAACTGAAAGAAGGTTACAATAGTCTGAAAAATGACAATGTAGAACTTTTTAATGAAGTAAGTTGTAGAGCTGCAGACTGTGCTGAATTGAAAGAAACAATCAGAACTCAAGAACTTATGATAGTTGATCTTGAAGAAAGCAATGCTTATTATCAAAAGAAGCTAGATTGTTTTGAAAAGTTATCCAAACAATTGAAAAAGATGTTGTCTGAGCAAAGACACTCAAAGGACTTAACTGGAATAGGATATAATCCTTGTGTCTGGATGAAATACTTGCAAAAGTCAATTCCAAGACCTGAAAGAAAGTTCATCAAAGAAAAAACTCCTGAAGAAGCTGTAAACTCAACCCTACAGCTAGAAGATTTGAAGTTCTTGAACTCATTCAAAGAATTGTCACCAAGAAGACAACAGAAGATCAAGGAGATCATGGAAGATACTGAAGAAGATGTTTCAAACATGTTGCAAAACATGATTCTGAAACCAACTACAGAATCAAATATACAGTTAGAAGAAGAAGTCTTTCATAGATTGGATATGGAAAGAAGACTCAACTTTGATAGATTTTGGAATGGAAATATGTCAGATATGTCTCTCTCTTCAAGCACTCAAAGAAGAGGATCAAGCAAGAACAGTAGAATTAATAACTCTACAGCTCCTAAAAAGGCTTGGATTGCAAAGAGTAACACTGGAGGAAATCCAAAGCATTGGATTTCTAAATAATTTACTTTATTTTGCAGGGACATGTTACAACCACCAAAAGAGAGATTTGGTACATTGACAGGAACTAAACTGACAGGAACTAGAAAAGGGAATGTTTACATTGTAGAGTGGAACTCTACAGCTGAAACTACCTGTTTTCTAGCTAATAGTTCCAATGAAGTTAGTTGGCTATGGCATAAAAGAATGAATCACATAAACTCCAAAACCATGAATGAACTAGTGAATAACAGACTTGTAAGAGGTTTGCCAAACACTAGGTTCAGAAAGGAACACTTATGTGATGCCTATGTCAATGAGAAACAAATCAAGAAGACTTTCAAAAGCAAGACACACCCAAGCACTTCAAGAACACTTGAATTACTGCATATGGATCTTTTTGGACCCATAGAACCAGTAAGTATAAGTGGGAAGAAGTATACTTTGGTTGTAGTAGATGATTACTCAAGATTCTCTTGGACAGTGTTTCTAAGAAAGAAGAGTGAAACTCTACATTGGTTACCAGAATTGTTGAGAAGGATTCAGAATGAAAAGAACTTGAAAATTGTGAAGATCAGATTAGATAGAGGAACAGAATTCACAAATCAAGTCATTGAAGAGTATTATTCACTATATGGCATAATGCATGAATACTCTGCAGCTAGATCCCCACAGCAGAATGGAGTTGCAGAAAGGAAAAATAGAACACTCAAGGAAGCTGCCAGAACAATGATTGTTAAAGCAAAGTTGCCAAAGAAATTTTGGGCAGAAGCAACAAGCACTGCATGCCATACTCAAAATAGATGCTTGATTGTTAAGGATCATAAGAAAACTCCATATGAGTTATGGAAAGGATGGACTCCCAATATCTCTTATCTACACATTTTTGGATGTAAATGCTTCATACTGAATAATGGGAAAGAACACCTCAAGACTTTTGATTCAAAGTCAGATGAAGGTATCTTTCTAGGCTATTCTAATGTAAGTAAAGCATTCAGAGTGTATAACAAGAGTTTAGTTATTGTGGAAGAGTCACATCATGTTATTTTTTATGAACAACATAGCTCCCTTGAAGAAGTTATTGAAGATTCTAAAGAGGACAACTCTATAGTCACAAGTCAACAGCAGTATGTTGAGATCAAAACTCCTGTAGATTTGACCAACAAAGGCTTTGGCACTGTGATAGTTGAGTTACCTCCATTAGAGAATATTGAAGACCTAGTCTATGAGAATGTTCAAACAGAAGTAGAAACACCAACAAAAAGACTTGATTAGTCAACAGCAGGTGAATCTACAGCTGTAGAGAACAATGATCAAAGACTCTACCTGTGTCAGATTTGATTTGGTTGAAAGATCACCCCCCTGAGCATGTAATTGGAAACCCATCAGATGCTGTAAAAACCAGAAAACAAATCCATGAGGCAATGTTTGCTACATTTCTTTCATCTTCAGAACCAACTGATATTCATGAAGCACTGCAAGATGTCAATTAGATTATTGCAATGCAAGAAGAATTGAATGGTTTTGAGAGAAATCAAGTATGGGAACCTGTTCCAAGACCTAGGAATCACAAAGTGATTGGAACTAGGTGGGTGTTCAAGAATAAACTTGATGAAGATGGAATTGTGACAAGAAATAAAGCAAGGCTAGTTGCTCAAGGCTATTGTCCATCTGAAGGCATAGATTTTGGTGAATCATTTGCCCCAGTTGCATGATTAGAAGCTATAAGAATCTTTCTAGCCTATGCTGCACATATGAACTTTACAGTCTATCAAATGGATGTAAAGACTGCATTTCTAAATGGTTTACTATCAGAAGAAGTGTATGTTGAACAACCACCAGGATTTGAGGAATCTACAGCTGAAGACATGGTTTATAAGCTTAGAAAAGCCCTTTATGGACTTAAGCAAGGACCAAGAGCATGGTATGATACCCTATGTGATCATCTGATCAAATATGGATTCAAAAAGGGTATGGTTGACAAGACCTTATTCAGATTACAACATGGAAATGATATTTTGCTTGTCACAATCTATGTTGATGATATAATCTTTGGCTCAACCAATGAAGAATTATGCAGAAAGTTCTCTAAGCTCATGACTGAAAAATTTGAAATGTGCATGATGGGAAATCTGAATTTTTTTTGGGATTAGAAGTTAAGCAAATGAGAGATGAAATTTTCATCAATCAAGCTAAATACACTCAAGAGCTTATCAAAAGATTTGTAATGGACAGCTCTAGGCCTACCAATATACCTATGACACCTTCTGTGAGTCTTGACAAAGAAGAGAATGGCAAAAGTGTTGATGTAACCAAATATAGGAGGTTAATTGGATCATTGCTATACCTTACAGCTAGCAGACCTGATATCATGTTTGCAGTAGGTGTATGTGCTAGATTCCAAGTGAATCATAAGGAATCACACTTAAATGTTATAAAGAAGATCATCAAATATGTCAAATCCACAAAAAAATCTAGGATTATGGTATCCTAAAGAAGGAGGAATTGAACTCATTCGGTACACTGACTCAGATTTTGCAGGCTGCAAGATTTATAGGAAGAGTACTAGTGGGATTTGTCAATTCTTAGGTGAAAGGTTGGTGGCATGGCACAGTAAAAAGTAAAACTCTATTGCTCTTTCTACAGCTGAGGCAGAATACATTGCTGCTGGAAGTTGTTGTGCACAGATCTTATGGATGCAATATCAATTACAAGACTATGGGATTGATGCAAGAGAAACAACTATATTCTGTGACAATACAAGTGCTATTGCTATTACACAGAATCCAGTTTTACACTCTAGATCAAAACACATAGATGTAAGACATCATTTCATAAGAGATCATGTTGAAAGAAAAGATGTCAAAATGATAAAGTTTCATACAGATTTGAATCTTGCTGATATTTTCACTAAACCTTTGTGTGAATCAAGATTTTCAATCTTGAGAGGTAATTTGGGAATGCTAGAATTGTAAGAAGACTCTGTGAAAATCACTAAATTGCAAAGACAAACCTAGAAAATTGAAAACTCAGTGAAAAGGAAAATTGCAGCTGCAAAGTCACTCAACTGCAGAGTTGATAACTCTAAAGCTGTAGACTTAGTTCTGAACTGCAAATTCCTTACCAACTGAAGATTTCCAAATTCTAAGATTGTCAACTGCAAACTTAGGGAAATTACAGTACTTTGTACAATTCTGAAAATTAAATGGAGCACTACAAATTCAGAAACGTTTGTATTAAAGTGAAAGACATTTTGGATTTATTCAGCATTTTAATTAATAAAATATTTTGAATACTTGTAACATTTCAAATAGAATTAAACTCTATGTGAGTTAGATTTTGGACAAACTTAATTATAAGTTTTGGCTCAAAATTTCAAAACGCATAAATTTTAGGTCAAAGATCGTTATACCCCTATTCTTAAATGACTATTTAAGGAAAGGTATTTAAAGGATCTTTCATCCTTTTTATATCTCACTTTAACAATCGAACACCCTGAAACCTGAAACACTCCCCATCCCTCACTTTCTGAAACCAAACGCCATGACAATGAAAGTTATTTTCGGAGCTCTTTTCGACTTTGACGAGTTACTGAAGAAGCATCCCATTGATGCTATGGAAGACGTTGTTAGATATATAGTGAATCAAGGCATTCATTATTGTCTCACTCACAACCCTGGAGCTTATGATGATAGGATTGTGCATGAGTTCTATCAAAATACTGAAGCCAATGTGGAAAGGAAGACAATATTAGTGAAGCTGCAAGGAAGGAATGTTAATATCACAGCTGGTGATATTTGCAGAGCTCTACATCTGAGGATTGGAGGTGATGCTCATGATAACCTTAATTTTGCTGATGAAGATAAAAAGTACTGGAGGAAGTTCACTGCAAAGAAGTCATTTCCTAAAAACTGGAAGATGACTTTCAAGAAGACTGACCTTGCAGTTGAGTATGTTTATCTATATGAAGCTATAGATAAATGTTTATTATGTAGAACTGGTGCTCATGATACTGGCACTATTCTTATGTGGGATGTTATGATTGCTTTTGTTAAAGAGATTAAGATTGATATAGGAGAATTGCTACTTAGAAATATTGGCAATGATGTAGTAAAGGCTGGGAAAAACAAAGGTTTTGGACTTTTCTTGAACTATATTTTTAAGGAAGTAGGATTTTCCTTGTTCAATGGTCATGAAGGACAACCTATATTGGTTCATAGAATCATAGGGAAGGCTAATTTTAAGAGAGGAGCTGTGGATGCTCCTATGGCCCCTAAGTCTAAAAAGAGGAAATCAGAAGGAAAGAAACCTACAATTGTCAGTTCACCAAAACAATATGAGAAAAAGAAGAAGAAAATTGTAAGGAGAAAGCTTTTGGTGGATGAACCAACTGTTTCCAAAGATGAAATTGATAGAGAAAAGAGACAGAAGAAATTTCATTCCAAGAAAGTTACAGTTGAGAATGTTGACAAGTCTACAGCTGTAGACTTGCCAATTGTACAGTCTGAGGAACAAGTTGCTGAGGAACATATTGCTGAACCTGAACCTGAAACTGAACAACTCCCTGTTGTTCCAGTTGAGAGGGTAGAAGGTTTTGAAGAAGAAAGGCAAAGATTTGAGGATTGGAAGATTGTGAGAGAAGAGTTGGACAAACTCATAGTTGAAGAAAGGAATTTGTTCCAGTGGGTAGTTGACTGGACAAATTGCAGCGATGTTAATGAATTAATGAAACCCAACTTTCTGGATGATTGTATTGCTGAGAAATTAAGAAAGAACAAAGGAAAGGGAAAACAGATTGTTGCTGAAGAGTCTGCAAAACAGAAAATCACCAAGTCAGCAGCTGCAGCTTTGAGTGTTGCAATTATGTCTGAGAAAGATCCAGAAGCTGAATTTCTAGAAACAGAGTTTGAAGTTGTGAGCTTAGAAAGTGAAGAGGAGGTGCCACAAAGAATTGGTGAAGGTAGTCACCAAGTAGTTGAAGCTGAGGGCTTAACTATTTCGGTTAAGGAAGCTATTCAATTGGAGTCTGCAGGAGCTAATGCTGCAGATCCAGTAAATGTTAATGAAGCAAATCCTGATGAAACTGAATCAGAGAAGGAAAAAGAGACAAGGAAAGTTGATTCACCCTGTAAAGAGCCTGAGCACAAGTCATATGATGATGAAGGTGGTGATGATGATGCACCAATGGGTTGTGCTCAAGCTAAGATTGTGCAAACTGTTGATCAATCAAATTTAGAGGCTCAAGCTGATGAACAGATAGTTGAAGACACCTCTAAGAAGATTTATGAAAGTGCTAAGGATATGTCAAACCCCATTACAAGCATTTTTAACCAACCTCCTCCTGCCATGTTCACTTTAGAAGAAATATATAGGCATGGAACTCCTCCCCTACAGAGTTATTCAGCACTTGAAAGAGAAAATATAGAAAACATGGATGATTACATTGCTGATTTCTCTATAGAGAAGATAGAGGTGGTTATGACTCCTAGCAAGAGGAAGGCTACCACTGAAGACTCTACAGCTGTAGAGTTGGTGCCTTCTAAAGCTCAGAAAGTCACAAAGGGAAAAGAGTAGGTGATAAGAGAAGGAGATTCTGAAGAAGTGGATAGTGATACAAATCCTCAAATGACACCCAAAGAGGTTGTATCCCAACTGAAGAATATGGAGGAATCACTGAAAGGAATTGAAGCAGAGATCCTAAAGCAAGTCAAGCGAGTACCGGATGCTATCATTTCTCAGAATGTGAAGAAGGCAATGGAGGACTTAGTGAAGAAGTTTGAAAAGAGAAGCCTGGAAGAAAAGAAAATTCTTGAAAAGAATTTTAAAGCTGTTGTGGACAGCTTATTGAATCAGAATGAGATGATGAGAAAGGATATAAATCAGAAGACAAGAGAAATTACTACTCTTCAGTCAGATATAAACCTGATGAAAGATGATTCTTTCAACTTGAAGATTGAAGTGAAGAGTATGAAGAATGAGATGACCAAAATGATAAATGGAAATGAGAATTTGAAGATTGATCTCATGAGCAAGCTTAACACCATTTTGTCACACATTGATGTTGGCAAAAAGGGGGAAAGCAAGATTGAGAAAGAAATCAAAGAAGGTGACAAAGTCACTGAAAATATTTTGGAAAATGTGAAGGACATAGGAAAATCTTTTGCAAAGGAATTTGAAGCTGCCAAATCAAAAGATTGGTCCATGAGACTGGGAGAACAGTCAGAAGAGAGAACAATGCCTGAACAGATGAAGGGAAGCTCTAAAGGAAGCAAGATCATAAAGCTCCCTAAATCTACAGCTCAAAAGAAATCTACAACTCTTTCATCTAAAAAACCTTTGGGTTATTGGAAACAAACTGTGAAAGAATCAATAGAAAGGAAGAAAGAGAAAGAAGAGAAAGAGAAGCAAAGAAACAAAGAATTTGAAGAATCTACAGCTGTTGTCACTGCTCAACCCCTGGATGTTCAACCATTGAGCATGATACCTGTTGAAGAACAGATGGAGAAGGAGAAAACAATGAAGACTGAGTTTGATTTTTTCTGGGAAGAATTCTTTAGCATATGCAACATGCATACAGTTATCAAGAAGAGTAAACTCAAGAAGGACAGATTTTAGAAGTTCAAGGACTTGAAGGCAGATGGATCTTTGTATAAAGGAGACAATGCTCGCCTCCTTAGTGGGAAGATCAAGAGAAATCCATTGCCTAAGAGGTTGTTCAAATCAAAGAAGAAAGAAGAAGAATTTGAAGCCTATGAGTTCATGATGCTAAAGAAATACTTTGAAGAGGATAAGAAGAACATGAAGCTGGTAGAGCAAGGAATTCTAAAGCCCCAAGATGAATTTGATGAATCTGATGATGAAGAAGATGATGCTGACCCAAAACACAGAAGAAGATGAAGACTCTGTTCTAGATTAGACACTAAAACTTTTTAGTTTTTTGTCTAATTATCTACTGTAAGCTGTATCTTGAACCCTTGATTATTTTATTGCAGTTTTTTTTCTTCTGTTGCTTTGCTTTGTTCTGCTTTTTGTTGTTCTTGTTCTGTTTCTTGTAGACAATGCTTTATTTTCTTTATTGTTTGTTTTTGTCTTGTTGTTGTTTTGCCAACATCAAAATAGGGGGAAATTGTTAAGTACCTTGGTTTAGATTTTGATGTGTGAAAACAATGTGTTTAATTGTGTAATTTGATCTAATCCTTGTGCTAAGGAAATTGGTGTTTGAAACTTATAGTTGCAAGTGAAGTTTGCAGCTGTATACTTGATCACTCTACAGCCAGACATGACCTTACAACTGTAAGGTTTCTCTACAGCCGATTTTTCATATTGACAGGACTCTACAGCTGCAATGTTGAAGACTCTACAGCTGAAAGAACCGTTTGAAGTGAAGGTACAAGTCAGAGATTAGTTGAAGATAATTTAGACCCTTAATAACAATTAGTGTAGCTTTCATGCACTCACTAAAATGTACTTAAGTTGAGGATATTTCTTTAATTCTGGAGGTTAATGAATATTAATTTGAAGACAGCTAGAATTCTGAAGAAAATGATAATAGTACAATCAGTACTATCCTGTGTGAAGGATGAGGACCACTTCACACATGCCAAATGGAGAGAGAGGAGTCTTATCCGGATTTCAAATTTGAAATTCCCAACGGATAAGTCACACCACTTAATCTATAAATAGAAGAAGTCCTCAGAGGAAGCAACAACAACAACCCTGAGCATACAATCATTCTGCCTAAGCAAGTCTACAGCCAACAAACTTTCTGAGAGAGCTTTATTGTTTTATTCTTTGTGATTCATAGGATAGTTGGTTAGGATTTTCTTAGAAAGAATCACACCCTTTTGTTGTTGTTCCCTCACCTGTTTTAATTTCAACTTAGTGTAGATATGTCTTTGTGAGGTTTTGTAAACTCTTTGTGAGTTAAATTCTGAGTGAATAGGGTAGTTTAATCTCTTGTTAGAATAGGAATCTGAGTGAACCTAGTTCTAAGGGGGAACTACTTGTATTGATCTGAGTGATCTTATCTTAGTGAATTTGGCACCTGAGTGGTGTAACAGTGGATGTAAGTGGTCTTTTTTATAGACACTGAACCACTATAAACTTGGTCTATTTACTTTTCTATCATTTAAATTGTTGTTCTGCATATTTAATTTATCTGTTACATTCATCATTCTTTTGAAATTCGATCGCATAAAACTTTGTGGTTTTCACACAAAGAAACTGACTCTACAGCTGTAGACTTCTCTAAGTCACTCAGCTGTTAGGTCTGTTTATATTGTTTTTCATTGACACTCACTTATTTCCGCTGCACATTAGAGTATTCTCGATACACTTTTAAGTGTGAGAACTCCTCTGATATTTTGTCTACAAGTGACCCTTTATTTTTGCAAAGTTCTTAAACTCTGCAGCTGTAGACTCCTTAAGTCCACAGCTGTAACCTTTGTGGTCCAGTTTCTAAAACTCTTGTAGACTTGTTATTTTGAACTTACAAGAGACTACTGTAAGGTTCTAGAATTCCCTCTTAGAAAAAGTTTGAAAATTTGTTTTTGACTCAAGGTCTATTCACCTCCCCTGTAGACCTTGACCACTTTAAGGGACCAACACATATAAAACGGGTTTAGAAGGAGACATCAAACAAATTTTGAAATATATCAACTATTATTCAAATTACTTTATAGCTGCAAGAGTTATGCATGAGTCGAATAAAAAATATGAACTTTTATATTTAACACAGGAAATAAAAAGTTGTAGATTATGCTTCAAAAAAACTTTTAAAATTTTGCCTTTAAAGATTTTTTATATTTTTACAAACTAATGTAATAAATTATAATTAAACAAAAAAATATAGTGATTTTCAATATTTTTTGTTGATTTGAAGAAAAAAATTGACAATAAATATTAATTCATATTTTGGACTGAATTTCTTTTATTAGATAAGTATGTAATTATATATATAGATAAACAAATATGTATCTGATAATTAAAAATAATATAACTTATAGTATATTAAAAATTAAAAAATATAACGTTGGTGTAAGGGTTTAAACCTTGTAATATAGAGTAAAAAAAATTAAAACCATATAATCTATATGATATAGTATATGAGTAGTCTTAAAATTTTATATAAAAAGAATTTTCGGCCTAATTTGGCCCAAGATTTTGTTATTATATATGTATATAGATATATTTAATGATCCAAATTTGAAGAGTCCTAAAAATTAATACGATTTTGACGGTTTTTAAATTTTTCCAATGAACAGTAAATACAAATAAATATACCTAATTATGCTTGTTAATATATATATGTAATTATATACATGTATAAATTATATAATTAAAATAAAAATCTATAAGTAAAACTGTAAAAGGTGGACAGCCAAACCCAAATCTTCCAAATTCATAAACCTAACCCAATCTAAGTACTTTTAAGTCTACTAGGCGCTGCCTAGGCGGCACTAGTCGGCCGAGGTGGGCAAGGCGGTAGTCTTAGGATTTTTAAAAAAAAATATTTTTGACCTCTGAAATCGGGTTTTTGAAGCTAGTGCTCAAATAAAAAAATAATCTCAACCAAGTGTAAAAGAATCCCAGTCACAACGTTCTCTTCTTCTCCCCGATGGCGCCTCTCCCACCCAGAATCGCCACCATCATCTCTCCCTCCCATCTTCAAGCTCTGTCCATAGTTTGCGCAGTGGCGCAGGGGACGTCGTCACTGTGTTGCCGCCATCGCCAACATCATTCACCGTTGCGTCGTAATCAACATCTGAAGGTTCAATTTTTGGCTGGCAACAAACCTGCGACGAACACTACACTGCTCCTTTTTTTTTTCTTTTTGTTGTTCTAGGGCTGCTGTTCATGTTTTTGGGCCTGGGTTTGCTTTTGTCTTATTTTGGGGCCTGACTTTGGATTTATTAATGAGTTGAGAAAGAGAAAAATGTGTTATGCCTTCTGCCTTGTGCCTAATTATAATTTTTTTTAATTTATAAAAAAAAATCTAGGCGGCCAAAAAATGCCTGATTTTTTACTTCTACAACCTTGATAAATACAAAGAAAAAGCTTGCTAAAATAGGAAAAATATGATTCTGATGACCATCTCTTGAAGTGGCGAGAAGCTAGTTAAATCTTCCTTCTAGGAGGCGACCAACTAGTTATAAATCCTCATGGGAGGCGACCAACTGGTTATAAGTTTCCGTAGGAGACGACCAGCTGGTAATGTGTACTCATGGGAGGCGAGCAACTCATTTAATGGGAAAATTTTATAAGAACACCCACAATCCACTATCAGATAATTCAGGGAAGATTCTCTAGCCAAAAAAATGGAGAAACAGAAATCTAAGGCATCCTCCTCCAGAAAGACCGCTACTCCGATGGCCACCCCGCCGACTCAGTTGGGGGTTCCACCAATGGATCCACTCTGAGTAGTAAAGAATTTCATCCATTAGTCCAAATTTGAAAAGTAATACTCCCTCTGTCCCGGTATAAGTTATTTGTTATTTATAGGCACACGGATTAAGGTAAAAGTAAAAAAGTATAAGTGGTGTGATGGAAAGAGTAAAAAAGTAATAGGAATAGTGTAAAAAGTAATAAAAATAATAATAATAAGTGAATAGTAGTTTCCAAAAAAAGTAAAAAACTAATGGGAAACTGTTAAGTACATTGGTTTAGATTTTGATGTGTGCAAAATAATGTGTTTAATGGTGTAAATTAATCTAACACTTGTATTAAGGAAATTGGTGTTTGAAACATATAGTTGTAAGTGAAGTCTGCAGATGTATACTTGATCTCTCTACAGCCAGACATGACCCTACAGCTATAAGGTTTCTCTACAACCGATTTTCTTATTGACAGGACTCTACAGCCGGAATGATAATGACTCTACAGCTAAAAGAACCGTTTGAAAAGGAAGTACAAGTCAGAGATTATCTGAAGATAATGAAGACCCTTAAGCACAATTAGTGTAGCTCTAATGCACTCACTAAAATGAACTTAAGTGGAGGATATTTCTTCAATTCTGGAGGATAATGGAGATTAGTTGCAAGACAGCCAGAATTCTGAAGAAAAAGGACAATAGTACACTCAGTACTATCCTGTGTGAAGGATGAAGACCACTTCACACATGCCAAATGGAGAGAGATGAGCCTTATCCAGATTTCAAATTTGAATTTCCAAAGGATAAGTCACTCTACTCAATCTATAAATAGAAGAAGTCCTCAGAGGAAGCAACAATGCCTAAGCAAGTCTACAGCCAACAAACTTTCTGAGAGAGCTTTATTGTTTTTATTATTTGTGATTCATAGGAAAGTTGGTTAGAATTTTCTTAGAAAGAATCAGACCTTTTTATTGTTGTTCCCTCACCTGTTTTATTTCTACTTTGTGTAGATATCTCTTTGTGAGGATTTGTAAACTCTTTGTGAGTTAGATTCTAAGTGAATAGGGTAGTTTAATCTCTTGTTAGAATAGGAATCTGAGTTAACCTAGTTGTAAGGGGGAACTACTTGTATTGATCTAAGTGATCTCATCTTAGTGAATTTGGCACCTAAGTGGTGTAACAGTGGATGTAGGTAGTCTTTTTATAGACACTGAACCACTATAAATTTGGTCTATTTATTTTCTATCATTTAAATTCTTGTTCTACATATTTAATTTACTTGTTACTTTCTTCATTCTTTTAAAATCTAGTGCATAAAACTTTGTGATTTTCACAACGAGAAACTGACTCTACAGCTGTAGACTTCTCCAAGTCACACAGTTGTTAAGTCTGTTTATATTGTTTTTCATTAACACTCACTTATTTCCGCTACACATTAGAGTATTCTCTATACAATTTTAATTGTGAGAATCCCTCTGATATTTTGTATACAAGTGATCTTTTATTTTGCAAAGTTTTTGAACTCTGCAGTTGTAGACTTCTTAAGTCCACAGCTGTAACCTTTGTGGTCCAGTTTCAAAAACTCTTGTAGACTTGTTATTTTGAACTTAAAAAGAGGCTACTGTAAGGTTCTAGATTTCCCTCTTTGAAAAAGTTTGAAAATTTGATTTTTACTCAAGGTCTATTCACCCCCCCTCTAGACATTGACCACTTTAAGGGACCAACAAGTGGTATCAGAGCAGTTTGCTTACCACTGCTTTGATCAGTACCTAGCTAGATCCTTTTTATTTTTGAAAAACACACTTGCATATTTGCATGGCTCCCAAGATGGTGAAATCCAAGGTTCCAATGTTCTGTGCTGAGGACTATGATGAATGGAATATTAGAATGCAAGCACATTTGTCTGCAATCAATGATGAGATGTGGTCTATCATAAAGGATGGCCCTATACCTATTGTGAATGTAAATACTACAGCTGATCAGTCAGCTGGACTAGCTCAGATTTCCCCAAACCCAGAAGGGAATGGACTGAGGATGACAAGAGAAGGTCCAATCTTGACAATGTTGCAAAGAACACTATTTATCATTCACTTGATAAAATGTGTTTAGCAAGATCAAAAACTGTAAAACTGCAAAAGGTATATGGGATAAGTTGGAAATGATTTGTGAAGGAACTGAACAAATCAAGGAAAACAAACTCATGATAGCAGTTCAAAAGTTTGAGAACTTCAAGATGAAATCTGGTGAAACTCTTGAAAAGTTTGAGTCAAGATTCATTGAGATTCTCAATGAGCTAGACTAACTTGGTAAATATTACTCACAAAGAGAAATGAACATGAAAGTTCTCAGAGGCTTACCTTCTGAATGGGACATGAAGGTCATTGCTATGAGAGAATCAAAGGACTTATCTAAGATATCCACCTTTGAACTCTTTTCAGACCTGAAGGCTTATGAATTTTACATAAGTAGAAGAAAAGAACCTGATAGCAGTAAGGTTACAGCTCTAGTGGCTGACAAACCTACAACTACAAGTTCTGATGATGAAGACTTGACTCTTTTTATAAAGTAGCTCAAGAAATTTGGCAAATGGACTAAGAAGAAGCAGTTTACACTAAAAGAAGATGGTAAGGTGAAATCTACAGCACCTAACTAAACTTATTTGTGCTATAACTGTAGAAAACCTGGACATTACATCAAGGATTGTCCATACCCCAAAGCTAAGAAGTACACAGATGAAGAAAAGAGAATCAGGAAAGATAGAATGAAAAAGTTTGACAAGGAGAGAATTAGAGAACTACTTTCTGAGTTTGATAAAAACCAGGAAGACTGTCCCTCTTCTTCTCAAAAGTCAACTGCAGATTTATAAGACTCTGACTCTACAGATTCAGATGAAGAAGCCCTGGTCTGTCTTATGGCTAAAGATGAAGAGGTATGCTCATCATCATCAAGTTATATTACAGAAAAGGATTCTTCCAGTGACATGCTAAGTGCAATCCAAAGACTACAAGCAGAAAATGAAGATGTTAGAAGAGATAATTATATTGGAAGGGAACATGTAAAAGCTTTGTTAGCTGGAGTGAAGGATGTTGAACAACAAATGGAGATTCTACAAGAACTGAAAGAAGGTTACAATAGTCTGAAAAATGACAATGAAGAACTCTTCAATGAAGCAAGTCGAAGAGCTGCAGATTGTGTTGAATTGAAGGAAATAATCAGATCTCAAGAAGTTATATTACAAAAAAGGATTCTTCCAGTGACATGCTAAGTGCAATCCAAAGACTACAAGAAGAAAATGAAGATCTTAGAAGAGATAATCTTATTAGAAGGGAACACATGAAAGCTTTGTTAGCTGGAGTGGAGAATGCTGAAAACCAACTGTAGATTCTACAAGAACTGAAAGAAGGTTACAGTTGTCT
>JAPKLY010000437.1:328558-347496 GCA_026898435.1 Prunella vulgaris | reverse complement strand
TTGACTGGAATAGGATATAATCCTTGTGTCTGGATGAAATATTTGCAAAAGTCAATTCCAAGACCTGAAAGAAAATTCCTCAAAAAACAACTCCTGAAGAAGCTGTAAACTCAACCCTACAGCTAGAAGATTTGAAATTCTTGAACTCATTCAAAGAATTGTCACCAAGAAGACAACAAAAGATCAAGGAGATCATGGAAAATACTGAAGAAGATGTTTCAAACATGTTGCAAAACATGATTCTGAAACCAACTACAAAATCAAATATACAGTCAGAAGAAGAAGTCTTTCATAGATTGGATATGGAAAGAAGGCTCAATTTTGATAGATTCTGGAATGGAAATATGTCATATATGTCTCCCTCTTCAAGCACTCAAAGAGAAGGAAACTGTAGAATTAACAACTCTACAGCTCCTAAAAAGGCTTGGATTGCAAAGAGTAACACTGGAGGAAATCCAAAGCATTGGATTTCTAAAAAATTTCTTTATTTTGCAGGGACATGATACAACCACCAAAAGAGAGATTTGGTACACAGACAGTGGTTGTGCAAGACATATGACTGGAGATAGAAGTTTGTTACAAAATGTGAAGGAACACAAAGGTCCTAAGCTTGTTTTAGGTGATAATGCCAGTGGAATAGCTAAAGGATCAGGATGTCTACTTAAAGGAAAAGTTATGATCAATGATGTTTACTTAGTAGAAGGTTTAAAACATAACTTGCTTAGTGTAAATCAGTTTTGTGACAAAGGCTACACTGTAGACTTTACACATGACATTTGCACAGTCAGAGATATTGAATCTCAAACCATTAAACTAACAGGAACTAGAAAAGGGAATGTTTACATTGTAGAATGAAACTCTACAGCTGAAATTACCTGCTTTCTAGCCAATAGTTCCAATGAAGTTAGTTGGCTATGGCACAAAAGAATGAATCACATAAACTTCAAAACCATGAATGAACTTGTGAATAACAGACTTGTAAGAGGTTTGCCCAACACTAAGTTCAGGAAGGAACACTTATGTGATGCATGTGTCAGAGGGAAACAAATCAAGAAGACTTTCAAAAGCAAAACACACATGTTAGGATATTCTTGTTAGATGTTTTGATGATATGATAAACCATTCAGCTTGTAATAGGACTAGCTGAACCTGTTAGTCAGCTGATGAATTGTTTAGGATTAGATAGGTTGTTAGTAAGGGGGAACAGACCTTGCAGCCTAGATGATCCGAAGCTTTCATAGAGAAGAAGACCAGCTAAGGCTTTGAAGACTTATCAGGTTCCAGAGGACAGAAGACTTGAGCAGCTGACACTGAAGTATCTGGAGTAGAACATCAGAAGAGTTCAAGATCAGCTGAAGACAGAAGATCAGCTAAAGAGCATGTCGCAGACAAGACTAGGACCAAGGACCGAGACATCAGACGAAGTCCGAGATATCAACTGAGGTGCATCAGCAGACCAGCACATCAGCTGAGGTCCAAGTACCAGCAGACCAGTACACCAGCTGAGGAGACTGATCAGCTGAAGTCTTGTGCTGCACCCAGATTCTACGGAATCACGCTAGGGCTGACTTGCGACAACGAGAAGATTCCCAGAATAGAAGATCAATCAATCAAGGGGACAAATTTGATTGATTGAAGATCGCGAAGATTTCCTGGAATCATGAAGAAGACTCAATCAATCTCAATGATTGATTGATTCCTAAATTATAGGATTTCAGATCTCTAGTCAATCCCAACGGGTAATTTGAACCTATAAATAAGAGTACCAGTGAAGAATTCAAGTAAGGATCAACACGCGTTTAAGCTTGCCGAAACTCTGTCAAATTCTTCACTCGTACTCAACACACTTTACATTCAAGATAATCATTTGTAAAGCTTTGTAGAAGCTATTTGAAGTCGATTGCTATTAAGCATAGATGATTGTAAGAGAGTTTTACTCTCAAGAAAGTGAGTGAGTTAGTGAGAAGTTAGTGGAGAGGCCCACAAATCCAGTTGGACTGTGGAGAGTGGAGTAGGACCTTTTGTCCGAACCACTATAAATTTTGGTGTCTTGTGTTCTTTACTTTTCTGTTCTTAATTGTGCATAAATCACTAAAAAGGGTTTTCATAAAAAAACATTTCCGCACTCAATAACACAGCGCACTATTTTCAAAACCAGACTACCTTTAAGTTGTCTGCTGTTTTTAAAAATAAGCTAAAGTTGAAAAAGGTTTTGAAACCTATCAAGTCTATTCAACCCCCCTTCTAGACTTGACTTAGTGTTTCTTTCTCTAAATCCTGCCTTTGGGACCAACAACACCCAAGCACTTCAAGAACACTTGAATTACTGCATATAGATCTTTTTGGACCCATAGAACCAGTAAGTATAAGTGGGAAGAAGTACACTTTGGTTGTAGTAGATGATTACTCAAGATTTTCTTGGACTGTGTTTCTAAGAAAGAAGAGTGAAACTCTACAGCGGTTACCAGAATTGTTAAGAAGGATTCAGAATGAAAAGAACTTGAAGATTGTGAAGATCAGATCAGATAGAGGAACAGAATTCACAAATCAAGTCATTGAAGAGTATTGTTCACTATATGGCATAATGCATGAATACTCTGCAGCTAGAACCCCACAGCAGAATGGAGTTACAGAAAGGAAGAATAGAACACTTAAAGAAGCAGCCAGAACAATGATTGTTGAAGCAAGATTGCCTAAGAAATTTTGGGCAGAAGCAACAAGCACTGCATGCTTTACTCAGAATAGATGCTTGATTGTTAAGGATCATAAGAAGACTCCATATGAGTTATGGAAAGGAAGGACACCTAATATCTCTTATCTACACATTTTTGGATGTAAATGCTTCATACTGAATAATGGAAAAGAACACCTTAAGAGTTTTGATTCAAAGTCAGATGAAGGTATCTTTCTAGGTTATTCTAATGTTAGCAAAGCATTTAGAGTGTATAACAAGAGATTAATGATTGTGGAAGAGTCACATCATGTTGTTTTTCATGAACAACATAGCTCCCCTGAAGAAGTTATTGAAGACTCTAAAGAGGACAACTCTACAGTCACAAGTCAACAGCAGTATGTTGAAATCAAGACTCCTGTAGAATTGATCAACAAAGACTTTGGCACTGTAATTATTGAGTTACCTCCATTAGAGAATGTTGAAGACCTAGTCTATGAGAATGTTCAAACAGAAGTAGAGACACCAACAAAAGGACTTTATGAGTCTGCAGAAGGTGAATCTACAGTTGTAGAGAACAATGATCAAAGATTAGAACCTGTATCAGATTTGATTTGGTTGAATGATCACCCCCCTGAGCATGTAATTGGAAACCCATCAGATGTTGTAAAGACCAGAAAACAAATCCATGAGGTAATGTTTGCTACATTTCTTTCATCTTCAGAACCTACTGATATTCATGAAGCACTGCAAGATGTCAATTGGATTATTGCAATGCAAGAAGAATTGAATGGTTTTGGGAGAAATCAAGTATGGGAACTTGTTCCAAGACCTAGGAATCACAAAGTGATTGGAACTAGGTGGGTGTTCAAGAATAAACTTGATGAAGATTGTGACCAGTAATAAAGCAAGGCGAGTTGCTCAAGGCTATTGTCAATCTGAAGGTATAGATTTTGATGAATCGTTTGCCCCAGTTGCAAGATTAGAAGCTATAAGAATATTTCTAGCTTATGCTGCACATATGAAATTTACAGTCTATCAAATGGATGTAAAGAGTGCATTTCTCAATGGTTTACTATCAGAAGAAGTGTATGTTGAACAACCCCCAGGATTTGAGGAATCTACAGCTGAAGATATGGTTTATAAGCTTAGAAAAGCTCTTTTTGGACTTAAGCAATCACCAAGAGCATGGTGTGATACCCTATGTGATCATCTGATAAAAAATGGATTCAAAAAGGGTATGGTTGACAGGACTTTATTCAGATTACAACATGGAAATAATATATTGCTTGTCCAAATCTATGTTGATGACATAATCTTTGGCTCAACCAATGAAGAATTATGCAGAAAATTCTCTAAAGTTAATCATAAGGAATCACACTTGAATGCTGTAAAGAAGATCATCAAATATGTCAAATCCACATAAAATTTAGGATTATGGTATCCCAAAGAAGGAGGAATTGAACTTATTGGTTACAGTGACTCAGATTTTGCAGGCTGCAAGATTGATAGAAAGAGTACTAGTGGGATTTGTCAATTCCTAGGTGAAAGGTTGGTGGCATGGCACAATAAAAAGTAAAATTCTATTGCTCTTTCTACAGCTGAGGCAGAATATATTGCTGCTGGAAATTGTTGTGCACAGATCTTATGGATGCAATATCAATTACAAGACTAGGGATTGATGCAAGAGAAACAACTATATTCTGTGACAATACAAGTGCTATTGCTATTACACAGAATTCAGTTTTACACTCTAGATCAAAACATAAGATGTAAGACATCATTTCATAAGAGATCATGTTGAAAGAAAGGATGTGAAATTGACAAAGATTCATACTGATTTGAATCTTGCTGATATTTTCACTAAATCTTTGTGTGAATCAAGATTTTCAATCTTGAGAGGCAATTTGAGAATGTTAGAATTGTAAGAAGACTCTGTGAAAATCACTAAATTTCAAAGACGAACCTAAAAAATTGGAAAATCAGTGAAAAGGAAAATTGCAGCTGCAAAGTCATTCAACTGCAGAGTTGGTAACTCTACAGCTGTAGACTTAATTCTGAACTGCAAATTCTTTACCAACTGAGATTTCCAAATTCTAAGATTGTCAACTGCAAACTTAGGGAATTTACAGTACTTTGTACAACTCTGAAAATTTAATGGAGCACTACAAATTCAAAAATGTTTGTACTCAGTTACAGACATTTTGGATTTATTCAGCATTTTAAATTAATAAAATGTGTGAGTACGTGTAACATTTTAAATAGAATTAAATTCCTTGTGAGTTAAATTTTGGACAAACTTAATTATAAGTTTTGGCTCAGAATTTCAAAACTCATAAATTTTAGGTCAAAGACCGTTATACCCCTGTTCTTAAATGACTGTTTAAGGAAAGGTATTTAAAGGATCCTTCATCCTTTTTATATCTTAATTTAACATCCGAACCCCCCTAAAACCCTAAACACTCCCCGTCCCTTACTCTCTGAAATCAAGAACACCATGGCAATGAAAGTTATTTTTGAAGCACTTTTCGACTTTAACGAGTTACTGAAGAAGCATCCAACTGATGATATGGAAGATGTTGTCAAGAACACAGTGAATCAAGGGATTCATTATTGTCTTACTCACAACCCTGGAGCTTATGATGATAGAATCGTGCATGAGTTTTATCAAAATGCTGAAGCCAATGTGGAAAGAAAGACACTATCAGTAAAGCTGCAAGAAAGGAATGTCAGTATCACAGCTGGTGATATTTGCAGAGCTTTACATCTAAGGATTGGAGGTGATGCTCATGATAACCTCAATTTGCTGATGAAGATGAGAAGTACTGGAGGAAATTCACTACAAAGAAGCCATTTCCTAAGAACTGGAATAGGACATTCAAGAAAACTGACCTTGCAGTTGAGTATGTCTATTTATATGAAGCCATTGATAAGTGTTTATTATGTAGAACTGGTGCTCATGATACTGGCACTATTCTTATGTGGGATCTTATGATAGCTTTTGTTAAGGAGATTAAGATTGATATAGGAGAACTCTTACTTAGAAATATTGGTAATGATGTAGTAAAGACTGGAAAGAATAAAGGTTTTGGATTATTCTTGAACTACATTTTGAAGGAGGTAGGATTTTCCTTATTTAATGGGCATGAAGGACAGCCTATTTTGGTTCATAGAATCATAGGGAAAGCTAATTTCAAGAGAGGAGCTGTGGATGCTCCTATGGCCCCTAAGTCAAAGAAGAGAAAGAAGAGCAAGTCAGAAGGAGAGAAACTCACAGTTGCTAGTCCACCAAAACAGTCTAAAAGAAAGAAGAAGAAAAATGTAAGGAGAAAGCTTTTGGTGGATGAACCAACTGATTCTGAAGATGAAGTTGACAGAGAAAAGAGGTAGAAGAAATTTCATTCCAAGAAAGTTACAATTGAGAATGTTGACAAGTCTATAGCTGTAGACTTGCCAATTGTACAGTCTGAGGTACAAGTTGTTGAGGAACAAGTTGAAGATGTTGGAGTACCTGAAACTGAACAACTCCCTGTTGTTCCAGTTGAGAGGGTTGAAGGTTTTGAAGAAGAAAGGCAAAGATTTTATGACTGGAAGATAGTCAGGGAAGAATTGGACAAATTAACAGTTGAAGAAAGGAATTTTTTCCAGTGGGTAGTTGACTGGACAAATTGCAGTGATATAAATGAGTTGATGAAGCCTAACTTCCTTAATGATTTTATTGCTGCGAAAATAAGGAAGAATAAAGGAAAAGGAAAGCAGATTATAGCTGAAGAGTCTGCAAAGCAGAAACCACCAAATCAGCAGTTGCAGCTTTAAGAGTTACAATGGGATCTGAGAGAGACCCAGAGGCAGAATTTCCAGAAGTTGAGTTTGACGTTACAAGCTCAGATAATGAAGAAGAGTTGCCACAAAACATTGGTGAAGGAAGTCAACAAATAGTTGAAGCTGAGGGCTTAACTATTTTGGCTAAGGAAGCTATTCAGTTGGAGTCTGCAGGAGCTAGTGCTGCAGATCCAGTAAATGTTGAAGAAGCAAATCCTAATGAACCTGAATCTGAGAAGGAAAAAGAAGCAAGAAAAGATGGTTCACCCTGTAAAGAACCCAAGGATAAACCTGATAATGATGAAGATGGTAATAATGATACACCAATGGGTGGTGCTCAAGCTAAGGTTGTACAAGCTGTTGTTCTAGTACCTTTTGAGGCTCAAGCTGATGAGCAAATTGTTGAGGATACCTCTAAGGAGATAGATGAAAGTGCTAAGGATATGTCAAACCCCATTACAAGCATTTTTAATCAACCTCTTCCCGCCATGTTTACTCCTGAAGAAATATATAGGCATGGAACTCCCCCCTGCAGAGTTACTTAGCTCTTGAGAGAGAAAATGTTGAAAATATGGATGATTACATTGCTGACTTCTCTACAAACAAGATGGAAGTTATGACTCCTAGCAAGAGGAAGACTACCACTGAAGACTCTACAGCTGTAGAGTTGGTGCCTTCTAAAGCTCAGAAAGTCACAAAGGGAAAGGAGTTGGTGATAAGAGAAGGAGATTCTGAAGAAGAGGATAGT
The DNA here is from genome assembly GCA_026898435.1 of Prunella vulgaris. Lineage (NCBI taxonomy): Eukaryota > Viridiplantae > Streptophyta > Magnoliopsida > Lamiales > Lamiaceae > Prunella > Prunella vulgaris. The sequence continues at coordinate 340,255 of JAPKLY010000437.1, read as the reverse complement.
GATTCAACTCCAAAGATGACACCTAAGGAGGTTGTATCTAAACTGCAAAATATGGAGGAATCACTGAAAGGGATTGAAGTAGAAATAATCAAACAAGTCAAGAGAGTACCTGATACTATCATCTCTCAGAATGTGAAGAAATGTATGGAAGACTTAGTGAAGAAATTTGAAGGGAGAAGCCTGGAAGAAAAGAAAATTCTTGAAAAGAATTTTAAAGCTGTTGTGGATGAACTACTGGCTCAGAATGAATTGGTGAGAAAGGACATCAATCAGAAAACAAGAGAAATTACTTATCTACAGTCAGATATCAACCTGATGAAAGATGATTCTTTCAATTTGAAGATTGAAGTAAAAAGCCTGAAGAATGAGATGACAAAGATGATCAAAGGAAATGAGAATTTGAAGATTGATCTTAGGAGCAAGCTTAACACCATTTTGTCACACATTGATGTTGGCAAAAAGGGGGAAAACAAGATTGAGAAAGAGATCAAAGAAGGAGATAAGAATACTGAGAATATTCTAGAAAATATGAAGGATATTGGAAAATCTTTGGAAAAAGAATTTGAAGCTGCCATATTGAAAGATTTGTCCACAAGACTGGGAGATCAGTCAGAAGAGAGAACTCAATCAGATCAGATGAAGGGAAGCTCTAAAGGAAGCAAGATCATAAAGCTCCCTAAATCTACAGCTCAAAAGAAACCTACAGCTCATACATCTAAAAAACCTTTTGGTTATTGGGAACAAACTATGAAAGAGTCAAGAGAAAGAAAGAAAGAGAATGAAGAAAAAGAGAAGGAAGAGAAAGAGAAACAGAGAAAGAAAGAATTTGAAGAATCTACAGCTGTTGTCACTGCTCAACCTCTGAATGTTCAACCATTGAGCATGATACCTGCTGAAGATCCAGATGAGAAGGAAAAGCAAATGAAGACTGAGTTTGATATTCTCTGGGAAGAATTCTTGAGTATATGCAACAGGCATACAGTGATCAAAAGAATTAAACTCAAGAAGGACAGATTCCAGAAGTTCAAGGACTTGAAGGATGATGGATCTTTATACAAAGGAGACAATGCTTGCCTCCTTGGTGGGAAGATCAAGAGATATCCATTGCCTAAGAGGTTATTCAAATCAAAGAAGGAAGAAGAAGAATTTGAGGCCTATGAACTTCAGATGTTGATGAAGTATTTTGAAGAGGATAAGAAGAACATGAAGCTGGTAGAGCAAAGAATTTTAAAGCCACAAGATGAATCTGATGATGAGGAAGATGATGCTGATCCCAAGCACAGAAGAAGATGAAGACTTTGTTCTAGATTAGAAACTAAAACTTTTCAGTTTTTAGTCTAATTATCTACTGTAAGTTGTATCTTGAACCCTTGTTTATTTTATTGCAGTCTTTTTCTTCTGTTGATTTATTTGCTTTGTTCTGCTTTTTGTTGTTCTTGTTTTGTTTCTTGTAGACAATATCTTATTGTCTTTGTTGTTTATTTTGTTTTGTTTTGTTTGTTTTGCCAACATCAAAATAGGGGGAAATTGTTAAGTACCTTGGTTTAGATTTTGATGTGTGCAAAACAATGTGTTTAATTGTGTAAATTAATCTAACACTTGTGCTAAGGAAATTGGTGTTTGAAACATATAGCTGTAAGTGAAGTCTACAGCTGTATACTTGATCTCTCTACAGCCAGACATGACCCTACAGCTGTAAGGTTTCTCTACAGCCGATTTTTCTTATTGACATTACTCTACGGCTGCAATGATAATGACTCTACAGCTAAAAGAACCGTTTGAAAAGAAAGTACAAGTCAGAGATTATTTGAAGATAATGAAGATCCTTAAGCACAATTAGTGTAGCTCTCATGCACTCACTAGAATGAACTTAAGTGGAGGATATTTCTTCAATTCTGGAGGATAACGGAGATTAGTTGCAAGACAGCCAGAATTCTGAAGAAAAAAGACAATAGTACACTCAGTACTATCCTGTGTGAAGGATGAGGACCACTTCACACATGCCAAATGGAGAGAGAGGAGCCTTATCCGGATTTCAAATTTGAATTTCCAACGGATAAGTCACTCTACTCAATCTATAAATAGAAGAAGTCCTCAAAGGAAGCAACAACAACCCTGAGCATACAACTAAACAAGTCTACAACCAACAAACTTTCTGAGAGAGCTTTATTGTTTTTATTCTTTGTGATTCATAAGATAGTTGGTTAGGATTTTCTTAGAAAGAATCACATCTTTTTGTTGTTGTTCCCTCACATGTTTTATTTCTACTTTGTGTAGATATCTCTTTGTGAGGATTTGTAAACTCTTTGTGAGTTGGATTCTAAGTGAATATGGTAGTTTAATCTCTTTTTAGAATAGAAATCTGAGTGAACCTAGTTCTAAGGGGGAACTACTTGTATTGATCTAAGTGATCTCATCTTAGTGAATTTGGCACCTAAGTGGTGTAACAGTGGATGTAGGTGGTCTTTTTATAGATACTGAACCACTATAAATTTGGTCTATTTATTTTCTATCATTTAAATTCTCGTTCTGCATATTAAATTTACTTGTTACTTTCTTCATTCTTTTAAAAATCTAGTGCATAAAACTTTGTGATTTACACAAAGAGAAACTGACTCTACAACTGTAGACTTCTCTAAGTCACCCAGTTGTTAAGTCTGTTTATATTGTTTTTCATTAACACTCACTTATTTTCGTTGCACATTAGCGTATTCTCTATACAATTTTAATTGTGAGAATCCCTCTGATATTTTGTCTACAAGTGATCTTTTATTTTGCAAAGTTTTTGAACTCTGCAGCTGTAGACTTCTAAAGTCCACAGCTGTAACCTTTGTGTTCCAGTTTCTAAAACTCTTATAGACTTGTTATTTTGAACTTAAAAAGAGGCTACTATAAGGTTCTAGAATTATCTCTTTGAAAAAGTTTGAAAATTTGATTTTGACTCAAGGTCTATTCACCCCCCCTCTAGACCTTGACCACTTTAAGAGACCAACAGAAATATATAGTGGAACGGACGAAGCTGACAAAATGAGCAACATATAGTGGGACATGTGGAGTATATTTAAGTGAAAATTAGTGACTTTTAATAAGAAAATTATTACTTTCAATTAATATTTTTATTATTTTTTCAAAAAGTGATTTTTTTTTTTTTTTTAGAAGTGATATTTAGAAACTGTAATGTGATTAATCAGTTTGTATACATAAATACAACATCCACAATTTTTGTTCTAATTCTTCCTAAGCTCAATGAAAATTTGTGGTAATTTTTTCTAGGCGAACTTAACTGAAATAGTCAAAATATATTTTTGATTATAAGCAGAGATTGCAAATGATTAATTGCAATTGTTTCTTCAGATTATATATATTTTTTCCTGATCTAGTGAAAAACCCAATGCTTTTGTCACGGATTTCACCCAACAATTCACACATGTCTTCACTACATTTTGTACAACACCTAATTAATAGGAAAACATTATTGAGCATCAAGTATGTAAACAGACGGGGTCTGTTTGATTGGATAAGACAGATATATCAGCCTATTAATAGCTGCAAAGATCGTCTCAAGAATAAGAAAGCTTTGCCTGTGACTGCCCAGAAAAACGAACCAATATTGTAATCACACTCTCTCGTTCGGCTTAATTTATCTTCTCAACTAATTTCTGAAAGAGTAATATCACTGCCTTCCAAATCTTTATATACACTTGGTTTGTGCTACCAATTTTATAATAAGAGAATAACAAATACATGACTAGCATCCCAATTTTAGAACAAAACAAGATGGAACTCTTATCTATTCATATCTTGGTGTCTAAAAGTATTCCTACTCAGCTTAAGTTTTTCATTAATTAATAGGCTTTTTTTAGATCATAATTAAAGGTTATGAATTTCAAAATGTGTGAGTCTAATGATGTTCTGTTTCTTGTTCTCTCTGATAAATGGGCTGTGCATGAATCCAAATGTATAACAGTTTGATTAGTGGGTATTGCCAGAAGGGAAAAGTGGATGAAGTTTTGTGTCTTATTTAGCAAACATAGATTTGACGATATATATAGCTGGAAGCTCTTCAATGATTGGATTGAATTTTATAACAAATTAAGTTTCATTTGCATCTCCAAACTAATGACATTTGCCTCAAGAAATTCAATCCTAGATATTAAATTCACGCATCAAGAACTAAACTGAACCTGTAATTGGCACGGTTACAACAGAGAGTAACACAAGATTTCTTATTTCTAATCATGTTTTTCCATTCGTAACTACAAAAGTCAGCACAAGAATTAGAATTGCACAAAGCACTCAGAAATGAATCTACATTAATTTCATTTATCTTCACAAGTAGTCAAACTCAGAATGATTTTTGAAAGAATAATATTTATGCTTTCCAACTTCTCCTGCAGACAAAGTAACATCCCCAACACAGATGAATCGGGACAGAATCCTCTTGCATCCATTTCCTCCACAAATTTTGCTGCTTCCTCATATTTTTTCCTTCCAAGATAACCTCTCAACATAGTAGCATACGTAATTCCATTTGGCATCGAACATGCCTGTTCCATCTCCAAAAGAAGGTATCTAGCTTTATCAAATAGCCCATCTAGACAACATCTTCGTATTAGGATGGTGTATGTCACCACATCAGGTTCTAATCCTCTCCTATGGAGATCATTAAACATAGCTTTGGCTGCACAGAGTTTTCCAGCTCGGCATAATGCATCCATGAGGATACTATAGTAAGAAATAAGATGATCTTCTTTGCTCTCCAATTCATCAAACAACATGAATGCTTGTTTAACATGCTCATTCTGACACAATCCATAAAGCATATTACAATATGTGAAGAAGCTTGGTTTTAATCCAACAGCTTGCAACTCATGGAAAAGATCTACTGCAGTAGAACATCTACCAACGCAAAACAATCCATGTAGTGGAGAATTATATGTTACCACATCGGGCCTCAACCCCTTACGGTGCATCTCGAGAAACAGGTGAATTGCATCATCTATCCTCATCGCGGTGCAATATCCATCAATCAAAGTGTTATAGCTGCGAATGTTAGGAAATACATTTTGCTTCATCATCATGTTGATTACATTTTCAGCCTCGTGTATCAGTCCTTTTTTGCAAAGAGAATCAACAATACCATTAAATGTCACCACATTCGGAAATATTTTGTTATCTATCATCGCCTCTAGTAACATGTTAACTTGTCCCCAGAGTCCCAAACTGCTTAAGCCACGAATCAAAGAACTGCAGATGATAACATTAGGCGAAATGCCTTTGTCACACATTTCGTCGAACAGCTTCAGGGCAGTGTCGATCTTCATCTTTTTGCTGAGTCCATCTATCACAGTCCCATAAAGCACAACATCTAGCTCGCACAGCTCTTCTCTCGATATCTTCAGAAACAATTCCAGTGCCTCGTCGATCCTATTCTCCGCAAACAGACCACACAATAAGGTGGAGAAGGTAATTGCATTAGGAGCACACCGACGCTTGAAGAACATGCCCAGAATGGGGAACCCATAATGGGCGCCTTTAGAATGGCAATAAGATTTGAGTAGGATGGTCAGGGTATACTCATTCACTGGAATCCTCAAATTGCAGATATCCTTGAAGAGAACAATGGCGGTGGAATGCTCATTGAGATGGACAATGCGGTTAAGCAATTTGTTAAATTCGAAGACACAAGGAAAAGGCGTCGTTGCCCTCATCTTGTCATACAATTCAAGAGCATGACCACGAGAATTGCAGGTTTTGTCAAAGGATTTAGAGAGAGAGAGTGATGTGAGAAATGAAGGAATTTGTGAGAATTGGGGGAAAATAATGTCATGTATAAAGGGATGGGATTTGAGAAGCTAAGAGAGGATTGAATTGCATAATCAACAGCCTTTCGCATCATCATCATTATCATCAATCTACTTTCTTTCTTTCTGAGAGAAGAGAATTCGGAATTATATTTCTTATCTTATTTTCTAAAAAAATTTAAAATTCAAAACAGAAAAATTGGGCCGCAGTCAATGGGCTGATTTTGAACTGGCTTTGGACTATAATACATTCTGGGTCCTTTTCTTTTTCATATGGACCCCATATATACAAATACGTTTTAATAGTTACATTTTTCATAATATTCTTCTTATTTATAATATAAAGAAAAGTCTAATATACCCTTTTTATTAAAACTTTAATAGATACACCCCTAAAATTCTCACCACACCTATCATGGTAAAAAATTAGACATACACACAAATTTTATGACAATGCTGAAAAAACTATCGTCCACTCCATCAGTAAAGACTTCCTATTTCATGGCAAAGTCATCAATTTTGAAGGTGATCCTCTTTAGTTGAATAGGGTTCTTCTTTAATGAGCTCATATTAATAGTTTCTTAGAGTTCTTTATTGTTCAAATATTTATAATATTGTGATATAGTTATTAGTCGTTTGGCTTGAAAATATTTATGATGTTGATTTTGAAAATAGGGTGCAATGTTTCAAATCTAGTTTGTCGAATTTATTGTCATATTAGGAACACAACATGAGAAAAATAAGTTAATATTTTGGCAAAATTTTTTGAAATATTATTGCACATGCGGCTTTTCTTCCTGATTTTTGGATTTACTTTTTAAAACATATTATAAGAATAATATTTATGATAATTATTACTACAGATAATAAATTATATTTACATTTTAGTATTATCATCACTAGCTATACAAATGAATATAGTTAACATGCTATTTAATTCGATTGAGAAAAGAGATGTTGTTCACTGCAATTATAAAAGCATGAGTCGACTAATCATAGTCATGTTCATACAAATAAGAAAACGAATCGAGACCATCATGTTAGAACAAAACAAGATGGAACCCTTATCAATTCATATCTAATTTGTTGTCTGAAAAATGGATTTCAAAATGTGTGAGCCTAATAGTGTTCTGTTTCTTGCTCTGATAAATGGGCTGTGCTATTTCACTGGAAACCAAATGTTTACAAGGCAAAAACCAATCACGCCAAACTAAACTGTAAGATTTGAGAAGGATGGTCAGAGTACACTCATCGACTAATCTTCTAGTTACCAGAGTAATGATGACAGATAACATATTGCAAAATCACTATACAAACTTATATCTTATTGGTCAAGAAGATGATTTTGTAGTCTTGCACAACTTGTAAGCACTAATATGAAAAAAGCTGATTATTTGACCAAATCCTAATAGATTAGCACATGCACAAATTGTAGTTCAGAAGATCAAATAACTGCATAAGTTGGCATATGTCATTACCTCTTCATACATTTCAGAACCAAGAGCCCTGAAAAGCAACAAGATCAATTTAATCAATAACTCTTAGGACCTTAAACTGGGTCTTGCCACAAAAAAAATAAATAAAGATATACCTCATTGCAACATTCAACTCTGTTGCATCAATAATCCCTCAAGCAATTATTTAAGAAAAAAAAATCTTATTCAAAAAAAAGTACTGCATAACAAATAATACATTTACATGAGGTTAATTTTTCAGTACCAGATCCATCAATATCAAACAGTTCAAAAGCTTCTTTTATCTGCTATCTTTTCTATTGAGTCAACCCATGCTAGCGACCTCTTGTTTTTTTTTCCTTTCAATCTCCCCTCTAAAGAGTTGACTGCAAAAGAGGGAGTCAAAAGGAATTATTTGAAGATTTTTCAGAAGCACTAACCAGACTGAATAGGGAGAGGTAGAGAGAATGAACATGCCAATTATCATGAGCATACAACAAATAGTAAGGAAGGTCAATAGTAATGGCAATTTTTCAGTAGCCAATGTTCGTGCAGCTTTCTACTCTATCCTTGTCTACCAAATACTCCAAAAGGTATCATCTCATACGTGCTCAAACTCATTACATTAATCAAACTACATTATCATTGGAATAATTTTACTTTCACTTTTGAAGAAATAATGACAATGCTAAAGCAATATATACTTGTAACAACAAATTTCATGAAAAACATGAAAATGATTTATAATATTAATTTCTCTTTAATTTAAGGGTCCTTTCTCTCTCTAACTATAATCCTCTGATTCTCCTCTTGGTTGTTGACTTTGACTTCAAAACGCTTTACCCGAAGACGAGCGGCCTTGTCTTAGATCGAACGAAGTCTTTGAAGATTTAGGTGAAGAACGTCCTTGAATTTGGCAAAGAACTGTCTTCAAATCTTCAAGGTAGATTTGGGTTTAAACACTGGATTGGAGGGGTCGTGGACCTTGATCTCTAATCGAAGTGTATTTGTGGATGAATTTGATGAAGAACCGTTGCAGACGACGAAGAACGGCTTTGAAGATGGCCTTTGAATCTTCAAATCTTCGAACTTCGAATCTTCAAATCTCGAATCTTCGAATCTTCAAGAACTTTAGATCTTCAAATCTTCGAGACCTTTGGATCTTCAAATCTTCGAATCTTCAAATTTTCGAATCTTCAAGGTAGATTTGGATTCGTCTCAGCTCCAAGCTTGCTCGTGCGTTGAATACTTTTAAATCGCTCTTCAATGCGTCTCTCCATGTGTGGAATGCGTTAATGAAGGCCCCTATTTATAGGGTGAGGGAATGAAGATTTTCCTTCATTAGCTTGACACGTGGCGGACTTTAATTGGCTGATGTTGATTTTCTTGCATATTTAATCAACTATCCGGATTTGTCCTGATTTGATTTGATTTTTTCCTTTATCAACGAGATATTATATGATCTCGATAAATTAGGAAATTTTTGACTTTATTTGTCAGTATGTACGAGTACCGGGAAACTCGTGTAATTTGACGGGCTTATACCGTGTGTATTAAATACCAATTTTAGCCATTTACTTGGACAATTAATTTAATTAAATTCTCAAAATTAAAATAACAAAATTTATTTGACATTTAATTATTTGTACACGTGTCGCCGTTTAATTGGAGCAAATTTAATTTGCTTACAAATGCCCCCTCGTGCTTTGTTCACGGTCGCTTTTATGACTTGAGTGAATTAAGCACGAAATTTAATTCTTCGTTTGCTTTTGAACTTGAAGAATATTATAGGCTTTTAATTTGTATAAGCCCATTCAAGACAATATTTTAATAGGTCAAGAAAAACCCATTAATTTTTTATGGCCATTTTATTTGGGCCAACTCATTTCTTTTGTTTGAGTCAAGAAATTTTATTTGTGAACCTGGGCTACCCTTTTTTTTTCCTGGACCAATTTATTTTTCAAGTCAATTTTTAATTTGGTCCAAAAGAGCATTTTCTTGAGCCCAATTTCTTCCTTCCTTTTCTCCTTAGGTCCAACTATTTTTTTTTCTTGAGCCCACAAATATATATATATATATATATATATATATATGTATATACATTATTTGGACTAAAGCCTACAAATCTTCTAAATGGTCCAATAGGCAAGACTTTCTTGAGCCCAACCACATTTTCCTTGAGCCCGACCCCATTTTGCTCGCCCAACTTTGAGAATTTCATTCTTTGCAAAGGACGGATTCCATTTCTTGATTTGCAAGGAATATACCACCGTTTCTTGATTTGCAAGAATCAAATTATTTAGTTCTGGAATTTTTTTCCAATTTTCCAAGATTTCTTTCCAATCTCCAAAAAAAAAAAATCTGCAGCAAGAAGATCAACTCATGATTCTTATTTCCTTCTTCAAGACTCATATTTTCTCTATGAGAGGGGTGGTTGTAATGTTTCTCCATCTTTGCAACAAGCAGTGAATGCATAGAAGATAGAAGAGGTAAAAGTATCCATTCCCCTAATCACATACGTCCTCCTTTTTCTTATCAATCAGCATGTAATCCCATTTTTCATTAATTTACAGAGCTTACCTCACCGCAATCAGGGTTGTCAACAAGGGCTTATTGAGGTATTCCCTTTAATCCTTTATTGTATTTTCTTCACTTGTGTGTTTCTTGGTTCCCACTTTCAATGTTTATACGCCATAAATAATGAGCCAGTCTAGGCCTCTGTTTGAGATTATTTGCTCCACTTGATGAACTCGTGTGTACTTTCCCACCACAACTATTGCCATACTTTCTGAGCATTTTGTAGAGCACTTGGCGGGCAACTTCGAACAAAGCTGAAGGGTGAAGGCGACCCCAGGTTCGGCGGGCTTCGTGCATTTTTCGATCAGAGTACGACGATAGGAATCTCAAGCGGATTTCTGAGCTAACCTTGGCACGACGAAGAGCAGAGAACAACCTGATTTTTCCGATAACGCACGGAACATGGTGCAATTTCCAGGAAGTTGGCAGAACTGGAGTTTGAAACAGACAACAAAACTTTGATGCTGGGATTTCTGTGACCGAAAACGGCGATGATTCAGTACCAGATTTCTGGCGATGCATTTTCTGGCAGTTTTCGCGGGGGCAGTTTTTGGGGCGTGTCGGCACTGTGAAGGGCTTCAGCGACGTATTTTGAGATCGTGGCAAGACCAGTTTGAGAAAGAAACACTTCCCGACGACTACCTCAAACCCTGGAAGACGGCAATTCAAATGACGCTTGTCCGACCAAAGGCGAGGCGAAGCAATCAGCGTCTGTTGGTGTTGGCCCTATGTTTGGTGTGATTCAGGTGAAGCAGCGGTTTATTGGTACAACGTGACTCAACCGACGACGGATTTAGTCATCCAATACGGAAGGGACGATGGATTTTTAGGGTTCAGGGTAGAGGTGTTCAAAAAAACCGGAACCGGCAATTCGGTGGTTCGGAATTGGTGGTTCAAAAAACCGACGGTTCCAAACCGTTGAACCGGACCATAACCGCCATATAGACGGGCCGGTTACGGTTCAAATGTAAAAAAACCGGCGGTTCACGGTTAACCGACGGTTTATGGTTAACCTCCGGTTCACGGTTCGAACCGCCCGAACCGCCGATTTTGGCGGTATTTTTTTTAAATTTCAAATTTTTAAATTTTGATCCGATGGTGAAAATTTAATGTCTGTTACAGATTGACGGACCAGATTAAAGGGAGCGTTTGTTGAACCGCCGGTTCAAACTGGAACCGCGGAACCGGCGGTTAACCGACGGTTTTCTGTTTTTTTTTTTTTTTTTTAAATTTTGCCTATAAATAGGGGAGTTGATCAACTATTTTTTCCTCACACCAATTCTCTCAATCTCTCAATTCTCTCAATTCTCAAGCTCTCAAGTCTCAACTCAATATAGTAGTATTATTAGCATTATTTATATTTTTTCTTAAATTGCTACTAGTACTAGTTACTAGTTAGTAATTTGTAGTCTTCTCTTTTAATACTCTCAAATTAGTACTCTCAAATTAGTAGCATCTATTCTATTCTTCTTCTCTCTCGAATTTTTAGTTTTTAGTTATATTATTGTTTAGTAATATTATTAGTATTTTTTTTACAATTACTACTAGTACAAGTTGCTAGTTAGTAATTAGTAATATTATTTACTACTACTAAGTAGTATATACACTACTTTTAGTCTTCTTAATTTACTACTAGTACTAGTTACTAGTTAGTAATTAGTAATTATTATTTACTACTAGTAATTATTATTTTTAATTTATGTTATATTATTATTAGTATTATTAGTATATTTTTTAAATTACTACTATTACTAGTATTACTCTCTCAAATTAGTCACTCTCTTACTCTTACATATATTATTTGTTAGTTACATCATTATTATTATTATTATTATTATTATTATTATTATTATTATTATTAT
>JAPKLY010000437.1:296484-328548 GCA_026898435.1 Prunella vulgaris | reverse complement strand
TATTATTATTATTATTATTATTATTATTATTATTATTATTATTATTACTTTTACTCTTCTAGTTCTACTACAAAAATCTCTAAAAAAAAATGGCAAGTCAATTTTTTTCAAGGGGCAAAGGGAAAGGCAAAGCTACTGGTTCAAGTTCGGTTCCCTCGGCTCCACCACAACCAACGTGGAATTTAGAAGATCCTATTGAAGATGCACTTGGTCCCGGTTTTGAAGATATCTTATACGATGATGACGTGAGAGAGATGCCACCACCACGACCACGTGGTCCACGTCCACGACCTACACAAGAAAGTGAAGGTGATGGTCCAACTCCAAGTGATGCAACGGCGCCACCACCAACATCTAAATCATCAACACAACAAAAGGTCTTAACATCTGAGATATTTACTCGTCACTTTAGAAAGGTAATAGATGAGCATGATGATCGAAAAGCTTTGGCGTATTGCAATTATTGCAATGTGGTTTACAAATACACAAAATGAGGAGGATATGGAACATTACAACGACATATGAACACTTTCCATTTGGAAAAACTTGGAATGACTTCAAGCCAAACACAACTACGAGGATTTACCGGGTCCTCATCCGACGGTGTAGTTCAAGGTGAGGTACGTAATTCTTCTTCTCTATTTCATTTTGATCAAATGACTTATAGAAAATATATGGCTAAATTGGTATGTGTTCAACATCTTCCCTTTAGTCATCCCGAAGGTTTTATGTTTAATCAAATGGTTCGATTGGGTCTTCAACCGGCTGCAAAAAATATTTCACGTTCTACTTGCACTCGTGATATTGCTAAAGTTGTTGGTGAATATAAATATGCTTTGATTGGATTATTGTCTAACCTTAATGTGAAAGTTTCAATTTGTGCGGATATTTGGAGTGATAATTTTCAAAAACATTCTTATATTGGAGTTACTTGTCATTGGATTGATGATTCATGGACTTTGAACAAGAGATTGATTGCTTATAAAGATTTTGATTCGGAACAAAATGCCGCTAATATTAGAGATAAATTGCATGATGTTTTAAATATTTATCATTTGACAAACAAAGTATTTTCGATTAGTTTTGACAACGCTAGTGCTAATACCGCTAGTATTGAAGATCTCAAATATATTTGTCAACCGTGTCTTGGTGGAAAATTTTTTCATGTTAGATGCATGTGTCATATTTTGAATTTATGTGTTCAAGATGGTTTAGTTCCTTTGAGAGAACAAATTGCTCCTATTAAAGATTGTATTATTTTTATGACGAGACGTGGTGCTTTGATGAAAAAATGGAAAATTTTTGTAGAGGATTGGGTTTGCATCCAAAATTTTTTTCACTTGATGTGTCCACTCGATGGAATTCCACATATAAATTGTTGAAGGAGTCAATGGATTATAGAGATGCTTTATGTCAATTTTGTGCACAAGAAAATTATGGTTTTTGTTTGTATCCTCAATATTGGGAACCATGCATTAGTATTTGTGGAATTTTAGGAATGTTTAATGATGCTACTTTAGAGATGTCTAAGATTTACGAGCCTACTTCTCATGTTGTTATTGATTGGTGTTGTAAAATTGTTGGCATTTTGCGGGAAAATATGCATGATCCAACATTACATGCTTGTGTGGCTTCTATGATGACGAAATAGTTGAAATATTTTCTTAATATACCCGATTTGTTTTTAGTTGCTAAATATTTGATCCTAGATTTAGGTTACATGGTTTAGAAGGTTTCTTGGAGATTTATTACAATTTTATATATCCAAGAAATGATGTGAATGATTTTGATGATTCATTTGGTGATATTCGGCCTAATCCCGCTATGATTGCAACTAATGCTAAACAAACATTAGTAGATTTGTGTATAGAGTATATAGGTGGTGGTGGTGGACAACGGAATGTTGAAGAGCAATATTCATCTTCGTCTTCTAGTGGTCGTCGTTCTACAAGTGTAAGTGGTGGTGATGGTCCTTGTTTAAGTGTTATTAATAATTTTATAAGTTCATATTCACTAAAAAGAGCAAGAACGGATAATCCTTGTGAAGAACTTGAAAATTATTTAACTTCTTCTTTTCAGACTCATCTTGATGAGCAAGATGGAGATCTTGACATACTAGTGTGGTGGTCGAGGAGAGCAAATATATATCCGACGATGGGAAAGCTCGCTAGAGAAATTCTTGCATGTCCGCCATCAACTGTTGCTTGTGAACAAGCTTTTAGTTTGGGAGGGTATACTTTGGATTCAACAAGATCAAATATGACCGTTGAAAATGTAGAGAATCAATGTCTACTTGATGATTGGGTAAGAGCCAAAAATAGGGCTCAACAATTGGAAAATGATGATGAAAGTGAAGAATGGACCTCAACCGGTGGAAGTAGTAATGAATGAAACTTGAAGAATTCAACATTCGAGCTTGAGCCAACGACCACGAGGTAAGTTTTGAGGTAAGAGAACTACGTGGACTTTGATTCCTTATGGATACGTAGGCAACTTAATTTTAAGTTTGGAACTTAGAATTTCTAAGTTTATTTCTTAAAATTAAGCTCAAGTCCAATTCCCCCCCCCCCCCGCCCTCCTTCCATTTTTTTAATTTATAAATAGAATGTAATTTATGTAATTTATAATTTTCTAATTAGTTTGTAATTTTTAACTTGTAAAATTGTAATTTTGCAAATTGTAGTGTTAGTAACTTAGTATAGACTATAGTGCTATTACTATAATTGTTAGTTGTTACTTGTTCATTGTAATTTAGAAATTATAATGTAAGTGCACAAATTTTATTAATAAAATTTAATTTCAATTCAATTTGTACTTATATAGTTGTGTTATTATGTAAATTTTATATTTTGTAAGTTTGTAAATTTTAAATTATGCAACTATTTTATTTTAAATTATAGATCAATAATCATATTTATTATATATTTAAAAAAAACTGAAAAACCGGTAAACCGCCTGTTCCTGAACCGTAACCGGAACCTTGGAACCACCGGTTCGATTACGGTTCAAAATTTTGTTGAACCGGAACCGGCGGTTCCGGACCGTTTGAACACCTCTAGTTCAGGGTGAAGAGGCGCACAATTTTCCCCCTGATGTGGATAAATGGTATCCTAATTATATTTTGGGCTTCTCAATTAATGAGTGGGCTTGAAGCTAATCTTGGGCCTTTTGATATATCATCAAGAAATGGATTTTGGGCTCTTAACTTTATTAAATTAAAGTGACCCAATTTTATTTAAAAAGAAGGATAGTGGATTACTGATTTTGGGCTTTAAAATAAAAGAATTTAAATAATTTTGGACTTTAGAAAGAAAATTCATGTCCATTAAATTATTTAAATGTGCTTGCCCCCATCATTTCCTGTCGAATTTAAATCGCATTTGTTTTTGCAGGTATCATAATGGTTTACTTAAAAAACAACACGACAACTTCCGGAGGTCGTTACTTGGTGATCCTCGATGATAGACATCAACTTATAGACAAGGGAACCCACTTGCGCATTGAGGAGCCTATCATCGGTAACTATACAAAGCCTTGGCCGTCACTTAGCAAGGAGTTGTATTTAGACCGTTGGTCGCAAGAGCTTTTCTTGACCAAATCCACGAAGGCATGGACCCTGCAGGCTGCTCACCATAGGCGCGTCGAGGACGTGACCCGTTTACCTTTATTGGGACGACGTATTATTATGAACCCGGATAAAGTCGCTTGGAAGGGACCCATAAAATTTTCTGGCGAGTTTCGGTATATGAGAGGCTATTGGGAATGGATCGAGGATGTGCTGGATCGATGCCGTCATGCCCTTAAAGAAGCTCACATCTACGACGCTGTTTTCGCATCTCTCTTTACATATGATTGCAATTCCAAAGTCATCAAGGCCTTCTGCGAAGCGTGGTATCCGTCTACCAACACCCTACTTACAAGCTTCAGGGAAGTATCGATATCTCTGTGGGATATTCATGAGTTAGCGAGATTGCCCTTGTCCGGTCTTTTCTATGATGAAGTGGTGCTCGAAGAACCAGAGCTTTTTGATAGAGTTGGGGATTCATCCCCTCCACCAAGTTGTAAGTGTTTACTTCATGTCTATCATATTCTTCACGGCGATGGGCATTCTGTGACACTTCGACAGTGGATTGGGTTTTGGTCTAGCAAGCCTATGAAGTATCGTCCACCTCCGGTACGAAGTGAGAAGATAAGAAGTTCGCGCCTCAAATCACATCACAACCCCACTGGCACATTGGAGCCTCATAAGCATTGGTCGGTTGTGGAATCAACATCATTCAAGATCGAATTGCTTCAACAAGAGGAAGTTTATTTAGCTGCACATCTCACTTGTTGGCTTTGCACATTCGTCTTTCCCAACGACGAAGTGAATTTGATAAGACCTAGTACTTTTAAGATAACGAGTTTAATGACTTCGGGAAAGATCATCGGTCTTGCAGTCCCGGTGTTAGCGAGTATTTATCGTGGCTTGAATCATCTTTCGGAGCAGTCGGAGCCTTCCAGGGCTAGTCTAGCATTTCCGGTTCATTTCGTCTATGCTTGGTTGGCCCAATATTTCAAGCACATCATGCAGCCGTCTATGAACATCGTGTTCCATTTATGGTGCAATCTTCTGGAGAGAATGGTACGAAACACTATACTGCTGAAGATGCTCGCAACCCGGTTCATCGAGGTGATAATATTTCTTGGGCCATTCACACCCTTCCTCGTCACGATCCCATTGTGTACATAGATCATGGAACCGCTCAATGGCTTTATTGGAACTATTTCATCTGTGTCCGTTCACATTATCTCACTTGGAGACAAGGTGATCGTGTCTTCGTTGAACCCTACAGTCCATACCGGTTCAGTCGGCAGTTTGGTTACTATCAAGATCATCCCAGAGTGTTAGCCAACAATTTTTGCGAGACTACCTTGGAGAGAGCAAATCACTATTGGAGGATTATTACTTCACGCAAGTCTCTTTCTAGAGTGTGTTTTCCAACGATGATTCCGAATCTCGAGAATCACTCTTCCTCAGATTACAGGAGTTGCTGGGGCCGAGTTAGTGGCTCTTATCTAGAGGTCCACGTTGGTGACTTAGTCAGGTCGAGACCTGCCAATGGGCCGCAGAAAGAAGTAGTAGTTGTTGATCATGCTCCTCGAGATGATCTTCGGGGTGATGGAGGTCAAAAGCTTTCTCGAGTCCTAGAAGTTTCTTCTCCAATCGATGTGCTAGAGCCACTATCAAACCGGGTGAAAAGAGGAACACTTCCAATTATCCGGAGGAAAGTCACAGTGGGACTAACGAATGCCATTGGAAGAGGGCAAGAAAAGTGGTTAAGTCTCTTGTGCACATGAAAGAGCCGATTGTCCATTCTTCATGTGAAAAGGTTTTTTTCTCCTTTTTTTTAGCTGCATATTTGCCTTTATTACCTTGTTAATCAAATTTTCTTTCCCTTCTTTTAGGCATACGTGGACCTGTTTGGGAGTGATCTCGTTGATGACCACAGTGAGGGGGAGGCCTCGTCCTCTATGAAGACTTTGGTAGTATCTGCACCTCTTGTCGTGGAAAAGCTCCATGTCCTCGCAGTTTCGATGTTCGAAGGGAAGAAGTTTGTTCATGATCGCCAGCAAAAATTTACCTTAGCCTTATGGAAGGAACTTCGGGATAAACTCATATCTACTCCCATTGATTCTCTATCTTCTTTGAGAGACGAAGTGTATGATGCATTGACCGAGATGAAGAAGTTCTTCCAATCTGACTCCTCTGATGTAGAGACGTTCCTTGTGCTTCTTTTTACGATGGCGGATTGTTATGATGAAGCAAGATCGAAGTCCACCGATGGACCATCAAAAGAAGCCCTCGATCAACAATTAGCCAAGGCTAATGACTTACTTCAAAGCATCATGGCGAAGCAAGTTGAGGACTCTTCACTGGTCGAGGCTACTAAGGTGAGTTTGGGGCGTGTTAGAGACAGGATCAACAAGTTGAAGAAAGAAGAGACAAACTTATGCAAGACGTTGCAGCAGCAAGAAGCATCACTTGAAAGTGTTAATGCGGAGCTTTTGGATGTTCAAAACCAAGTTTCTGCCATTGCCAACACTCCTTCAGTTGGGGATATCGCGGCCAAGGACTTGAAGGATGCAAAACTTGATTTGGAGATGGCTTTTAACGAGTTGGAGGATCTTAGTCTCTTTAGCTAGTTTTAGATTAGCTCCATTTCTACTAGACTTTTCATGTTTACATTTTACTTGTCTTTTCTTTATGGATGTTAATGCTATGTGTTTTGACGACTTTTATTTAACACTTGCTCTTTCTTTCTCCTTATGCCTTTGGTTCTTCCTTACTTTGCTTGTTCACATCTTGCATGCTTCAAATTTGAAAAGGTAATCTTGAGTTATGACTGAACTTAGAAAGATTTCTAAGCTGCCTACGTACCTCTTAAAAGAGGATCAAGTCAAAACGTAGTTCAAAGATCAAACTGAATTTGATTTGGGGGGGAGGGGCGCCATACACAATTTAACCTCATGCGGGCCAGGAGGGACGTATGCTTTTTACTAACCATAGTCGCAGTAAGGTATAAAATATTTAACCACTTAAACACCTTTAGTGGGATAAGTTAATAATTTAACCACATGTTATCATCTTTGGTGGTTTGTCGTTCACAGTTTAGGCTCATGCGGACCAGGAGCAACTAGCAGTTTAAGATGGTGCGTCATGGAGCTATTTGCAGTTTAGGCTCATGCTTTAAGGAACGACTAGCAGTTTAGGCTCATGCGTCATGGAGCATACTCAGACTTGATATTACGCATAGTAGCGTTTGAGGAACTTTCCGTTGATTTCACAGTTTAGGCTCATGCGGACCAGGAGCAACTAGCAGTTTAAGATGGTGCGTCATGGAGCTATTTGCAGTTTAGGCTCATGCTTTAAGGAGCGACTAGCAGTTTAGGCTCATGCGTCATGGAGCATACTCAGACTTGATATTACGCATAGTAGCGTTTGAGGAACTTTCCGTTGATGGGGCCGACACTTATTCTATCTTCGGAGATCAACTTATAGGCACCACTCGTATAAACTTCCGTCACAACATAAGGGCCATCCCATCTGGGTAAGAATTTATTACCAACCCGATGTGTTGTGATAATGGGCCTTCTTAAAGCAAGCACTAAGTTGCCAACTTGAAACGAACGTCTCTTTACTTTTTTATTGAACGTTCTAGCGAGGCGTGATTGATAGCACTCAAGTCTTTGCTGAGCTTCCAACCTCTTTTCATTTAAGGCCTCTATTTCTGCAAGGCGTAGTTGTGCATTCTCTTCTTCGGTCAACCCTTCTTGAATAGCCATCCTTAGGGATGGTATTTGCTTCTCCAAGGGAACAATGGCTTCAATACTACACACCAGCGAGTACGGAGTAGCTTGCGTGGGAGTTCTGTATGTGGTCCGATATGCCTACAAAACTTCATTCATCCTTTCGTGCCAGTCTCTTTTTGACTTTGACACGAACTTCAACAGACTGCAGAGGGTTTTATTGAAAGCTTCAGCAAGGTCATTAGCACTTACGTTGTATGCGGAGGACTTTTGTTGTTTGAAGTTGAACTTCTCGCATAGCTTGTCAATGTGACTATTAGAGAAAGACCTTCCGTTGTCAGTGAGGATGTAGCGCGGGACACCGTATCGATAGATGATGTTGATACGAATGAAATCAACCACATTTTCTTTCTTCACTTCTCTCAAAGGTACGGCTTCAGCCCATTTGGAGAAGTAGTCAGTTGTAGCAAGGATGTAGAGATGACCACAAGAAGACTTCGTCAGTGGTCCTACGACGTCTAGACCCCAAGCATTAAAGGGCCAAGAAGAAACTGTTGGGTGTAAAGGTTCAAGAGGTTGATGGATCACATTTGCATGGAACTGGCATGCTTGACATCTTTGAGCGTAACTCATGCAATCCTCTACCATTGTCGGCCAGTAGTAGCCCATTCTCTTTATCCGGTGATGCAGCTTTGCTCCAGATTGATGGGCACCACAAATCTCCGAATGAACTTCTTCCATGACCTGGGCAGCTTCTTCCTCTCCCAAACATCTCAAGAAAATACCATTGAATGACCGTCTATACAAGATACCCGTATAGTAGATAAACCGAGAAGCACGACGTCGAATGTTGACTCTTTGACGTGGGTCATGAGGTAACTTCTCGTGTTGCAGATAGTCAACCAAAGGTTGTCGCCAATCTTTATTTTCTATTTCAAACACTTCCACAATGTGATTTTTGACTTCTTCGTCAAGTTTATTGTCGAAAATTGGTGGTATGACCCAACTCTTGCATACTGAAATACGAATGTTCGCTTCCTGCATGGCTATGGTTGATGCTAGCTTGGCTAAAGCATCTGCTTGCTTGTTTTCACTTCTTGGCACATGCTCAATTTCCACGTCCCCAAGCCAGTTTATCATTCTCCGAGCATAGTTGTAGTATGGGATCAACTCAGGTTTCTTAACCTCATACAGTCCGAGCAATTGATTTACGATAAGTAGGGAATCTCCATACACTTTGAGGTGTAATCGCTTTACATCGACCGCCATTTCTAATCCCAGTATGAGTGCTTGGTATTCAGCAACATTATTAGAGCACTTTTCGGTCAATGAGAATGAGTATGGCAAGACTTTGCCTTAAGATGTGACGAACATGACCCCTGCACCAGCTCCTTCTATATGTGAAGCTCCTTCAAAATACATTTTCCAAGGAGGAGAGATTTCAACAGCCAAAACGTCTTCATCTGGGAGATCATCAGATAACTCCCATTCAGTAGGGATTGGGTGGTCGGCCAAAAAGTCTGCTAACACTTGCCCCTTTATAGCTTTCTGAGGAATATAAACAATTTCAACTGCTGCAGTTGGAGGTACCACCGTGCAAGTCGGTCTGAGAGAACCGGTTTAGACATGACAAACTTTAGTGGATTTGCTTTTGATATGAGACGGATTGTGTGAGCTTGAAAGTAGTGCTTCAATTTCTGAATTACAAAGATGAGTGCTAGGTATATCTTCTCGATTGCTGAGTAATTCAACTCATTTTGCACCATCGTTCTACTCAAGTAGTAAAGAGCACTTTCTTTACCGTCATCATTCTCTTGTGCCAATAGGGCTCCAACTGATCGTTCTTGTGCAGATATATAGAGTATCAACGATCGTCCAGGTATCGGAGCAGACAACACAGGAGGCTTCATCAAGTATGCTTTATTTCTTTCGAAAGCTTTATCACAGGCTTCATCCCATTTGAACGGATTCCCTTTCTTCATTAGGTGACTGAAGGGTTGACATCTACCTGCTAAGTTTGAGATGAATCTTCTCAAATAAGACAACTTTCAGAATTGCAAACTTTTGAGCTCGATCTCAATGCCTCGATGTCGGACAATGAATCCAAGAAATTTTCCCGAGGTAACTTCGAAAGCACACTTTAGTAGGTTCATCCTCAATTTATATTGTTTGAGGCGCTCAAATACTTGTCTTAAGTCTTGTAGATGATCCTTTCGCTTCTTCGACTTCACGACCAAGTCATCTACGTAGCATTCCATGTTTTTGTGGAGCATATCATCAAAGATCTTCTGCACTGCTCTTTGGTATGTTGCACCAGCATTTTTCAATCCGAAGGGCATCACCTTATAATAGTAAATTCCTTTTGGTGTACGGAATGCAGTAAGCTCTTCATCACTTGGCGATTTGCGGATTTGGTTGTAGCCGGATGATCCATCCATAAAAGATAGAGCTTCGTGACCCGTAGTAGCATCAATCTTGAGCTCGGGGATGTGAAGTGGAAAATTATCTTTAGGGCATTCAACATTGAGATCTCGGAAGTCGACACACACCCGAATCTGACCATTCTTCTTTCATACCGGGACAATGCTGGAGATCCATTCTGGATACTTCACTTCTCTAATGAACCCTACTTTGATAAGTTTGTTTACTTCGCTCTCAATCAACGGGACTAACTCGGGTCTAAATCGATGTTGACCTTGCTTAACTGGTCGAGTCCCCTTCTTTATTGATAATTGGTGGACAACAACTTTAGGGTCCAACCCCGACATTTCTTTGTAGGTCCATGCGAACACGTCCCTGAATTCTTTCAAGAGCTTGATATATGCTTCCTCTTCTTCTTTCATTAATGAGGTGCTTTATATATGTTGGTCGTGGGTCGTTAGAATCTTCGAGATTGACCTCCTTTAGTTCATCAACGGTTGCTTTAATATCTTCCTCAAGCTCTGGAGGAGCTTCCTCGGTATCTTCTTCTATTGTTAGAGCGTCCTCGGATATGGTAATGTGGTTTACAACTGCCACATCTTCTCTAACTTCTCCTTGTCGTTCAAAGACGATAGTCTGCCTCATTCGACCATCTCTTCCTCTAATAGGGATAGTCCTCATATTTCTGGTGTCTTCAAAGATGATTCCTTGTCTAACCATTGAGGCAATTATCCTTTACACATCTCTGTTTATTTCAACTTCTTCAGAGGCTGGCTATTGGACAATTCGGGCGTTAACGAAATTTGAGGCAACACTTTCTCTATCATCATCTTCCTCTCGAGTGTAGATGATCGTCTACCACTTGGCTTTCAAAACTCTTCCACAAGACACACTCAAGGTAGTCTGTCGTTGCATACGAGATGGTATCAGACTTCGAATCTTATGGTAGTAGGGAGGCTCAGATATCCTCTTCTTCCGACAATTATTTTTTTCACGTGGTCCCAATCTCTCAAAAACAGAGACCCTCTTTACATTTCTTCCATTCTCATCGAAGACATCTTCTATTGATGGGAATCCACCCTCTGTGACATGATTTGTGCTAGAACTTGCTCTTTTAATCGCTATGCGTATTGGAGCTTGTGCTAAATATCCTAGACCAGCTCTGGTGTTCGTGGCAGAAATATACAAACATTTTCTCATCGAATTTTGAGTGGCTTTACCCCCGTGTTTTGAAGGTTTGTCGGCCTTGTGAGACAGTGAACCTCCTTGAGGATCGTAACCAGCTTGAACTAAGAGCTTGAAAGCATGGGGACCATAAGATCTTGACTTTAAGCGGCTGTCCGGAAGGCTTTATTGCATCCAACTTGGTCAAGGGTAGCGTTAATTTCTCTAACGCCTCAATACTTTCGACATGTTTTTTGTCTTTATCTGCACGAGATGGCATGTTGCCATTGTTGCCTTCGACAGCTTGCACGTCTTTGGCTATCTCTTGGGGAGCTTCTTCTTCGGCTTTAGTGGTGGCCTTGAAGTAATACTTAGCGTTGGCAAAGTACGATTCGGCTTTAGTGAAAGGTTTGGCGTCTCCGAACACCCTTTTCACATCTCCATCCCTACAATATTTGTAGCATTGGTGCATTGTAGAAGGTATCACGCCATTCTCGTGAAGCCATGGAAGTCCTAGCAACATGTTGTATGATGTTCTTGCATCAATTACGTGGAAAAGAACAGTTGAGACCATCTCTTCAATGAGCAAGTCCAGCATTATCGTACCAAGAGCTCGTTGTCCTTCTTGGTTGAATCCTTGGATCATTAGACGACTTTTGCCAAGTTCATCTACTGTGATGCCTAACTTTTTCATCATTCTCCAAGGTAGGAGATTGACTCTCGATCCCCCATCGATCAACATTATATTAACTTTATGTCCCATTGTGTAGCCAGTTACAAACAATGGGCGATTGTGAGTTTGCGATCCCAATAACAAGTCTTCCTCCGTAAGGCTCATCACTACTGTGCAGTCTACAGTTGCATCACCATGCTTTTCCCCGGGTGGATGGGTTTCAGTCGTGCCCACCATATGACAAGAGATGTTGTCATAATCATTATCCTTAACAGTGGTAAAATTTGTAGTTCTTTCTTCGTCGAGCAGAATTTTCTCTTGCTCAACTAGCTGCATGACTTTATCTTTGAAGATAAAGCAGTCTTGAATTGGATGACCCACCAATCTGTGGTACTTGCAGTATTTTGGGTCGTTTGTGCGCCCAGCTTCTTCTGGCCACTTCATTTCTGGCAGTTCAATGAGCTTATCTTTCATTAGGACATCGAACATTCCCGAGACATCAGAATCTAGGAACGGATACTGCCTCTCTTGTAATTCTTTCAAGGTCGTTCTCCTTTGCATTTTTTCTGGAGCAATAATTTTACCCTTATAAGTTTTGTCTTCCCTATTCTTTTGGAACTTGACAGTCCTTGCATTTGCCTGCATGACCTTCTTGTGTGATGCCTTAACAAATGTCCTGCCCCCTTTCTTAAACTCTTGCTTCTCTCTAAATCTTTGAGGTTCATATGTTGGTGGTCCATCAGATACGGCCGCAGCCATACTTAGCTCCATATCGTGAGCTCTTATAGCCAATTCTTCAAATGTTCTTGGTTGAATCCCTTGTAGGATATAACGAAGACCCCATCGCATCCCTTGGATGCACATTTCAATAGCAGATGCTTCTGAGAGTCTGTCTTTGCAATTCAAACTTAGGTTCCTCCATCGATTGATGTAGTCGATGACAGGCTCCTCCTTCCATCAGATATGGCCGCAGCCATACTTAGCTCCATATCGTGAGCTCTTATAGCCAATTCTTCAAATGTTCTTGGCTGAATCCCTTGTAGGATATAACGAAGACCCCATCGCATCCCTTGGATGCACATTTTAATAGAAGATGCTTCTGAGAGTCTGTCTTTGCAATTCAAACTTAGGTTCCTCCATCGATTGATGTAGTCGATGACAGGCTCCTCCTTCCACTGGCGTGTATTTGTTAGCTCAATCATACTGACCGTTCTTCTCGTGCTATAGAAACGGTTAAGGAACTCATGCTCCATCTGATTCCAGCTGTCAATGGAGTTAGGCTCTAAGTCAGTGTACCAATCGAAGGTATTTCCTTCGAGAGAGCGGACAAATTGTTTGGCCAGATGATCTACATACGTTCCGGCGTTATTGTAAGTTTCAACAAAGTGAGCTATATGCTGCTTTGGATTGCCTTTCCCATCAAACTGCTGAAACTTTGGAGGTTGATAACATGGTGGCATCATCAAGTTGTCAATCCTATTTGTTTAAGGTTTGGCATAACTGTGGGTCGACTTGGAGTTATCATCAAACTTTCCCTTCACCGTCTCTAGTATTAACTCCTTAAGTTGATCAACTTGGATCCCTCCATCAGTTGAGATTTGCAGCTCTCTCGCGGTCGCCTCAGTTTTTGCTGCTTGATGCTTAGTTGAAGTCTCTTCTTCATCGTGGCCTTCAACTCTTTTCCCATTGATGTGGCTTGTTTCAGTGTTATCCACCTTGCTTATCAACTTAGCAATCATGGAGTCTTGTTGATGCAGCAGCTGGAAGCATACACATAAGATCCGTTGATTCTACGAATACCCGGATAATATGATCTTCGCGATTATAATTGTTAACCGTTGATTCACAAGAATGTCGGAAGAACAATAAATAAAACACGGGATGAAAAGTACTAAAACCCAATTCAATTCAATAATAATTTCAACTCTCTTTACAATAGGGTTGAGACGCCTATTTATAATACTAAACAAAATCCTAATAAATCTAAACAAATTAATAAAAGATACTAAAAATCATATCAAATCCTATCAAATCATTAAATATTTCAATATTAAATAAATATAATATATAATATTCTATTTTCCTATCTCCATCATTCTCCCCTGCTTCGAAAGCTTCGTCCTCGAAGCTATAAGAATTAGGATTTTTAGCAATCGAATGAATGCGATAGCACGTTCAACGTCAGGAAAAGTAATGATACGGAAGATCTCTGAACCTTTGACCTAAAAAATATCTGCAGTGCGTATCTTGCCCAAGATCTTGAGACGGTAAGTAATTGGAGTGTTCAAAAAATGATTAAAATAACTATCATTATTTACAAAATAATAATAGTTATTAAAATCAAATTCAAATAATTCCTCAAAATTAAAACTGCTATCTTTTCTGTGAATATTAAGCCCAGAATAGTCATCAATATATTGGCCCATTGAAACTAGAGAATCTGGCCCAACCACAAAAGTAATTTCGGACCCAACCTGTGTAGATGGTAACAGGCCCACAGAAGAAATTAGGGCATCAGGACGAGAGTTAGTCATATGCACGTAGGCAGCCATGTCGTCTTCATCCGACAAATACGCCGGTGGGCGGGTGATGTTACTTGTACCACTGAATACGATCATGTGACCAATGACTATTGGGTGTTGTGTCTGGAGCTCGGTCACGACTGCGGTGCATCGGTGTGGTGGCTTCGTCGTGGCGGCGGGGAGTGACTCAGCCAGATGTCCATTGAACCGTGGTAGAAGGATGACCACGACTGGAACTGTAGTCGGCGATGACGAGAACGCTGTGAGAAGCGGCAACAATGAAGGCGGAGGAGGCGTAAAATTTATCGGGGTTGGAGGAATTGGATCAGCGAATTGTGGTGGCGTGGTGGTGATGCAATGTTGTGTTGGGTTCACTCTGGGGAGTGGCTGTGTTGTGGATGTGGACGAGGAAGCCGGTGAACGGATCAGAGCGTCGCCGTGAGACAGAGAAAGCGAGTGGCGGTGCTCAAGGGTGTCGACAACAAGGGGTGGTTGTGCAGATGTAGCGCGTGGAAAAGGGGTAGCCCCTGAGGGTGCGCAAAATTGTGGCCGGTGTGGGGACTAGCGGCCGGCGGCAATGGGGCTCTCGAAATAGAAACAGGTGTCACCGGTGGGGTTGAGTGGTGCGTGGGCTGTGGTAATGAGACGCACGCAATTGTGCCGGTGATAGGACTAATATATGTTGTATAACTTGATTTACTCCCTTTCACTGCAGATGATGTTGATTTTGTCCCGTGATGGCTAGGACGATACAATTGGCATTCCAAAACTGTTGCATATTCATGTGCAGTAAAAAGCAAATCCGGATGTAACACACGAATTTTCCGCTGCAAATGACTTTGGAGTCCATCTATGTAGTGCGTCATCAATTGTTTCTGTGTCGCGTGAGTATCAATTTGACTAAGAACACATGAGAACTCTAATGAATAAACTTTAATAGATCGCGTACCCTATTGAATGTTAAGAAACTTGTGGTATATGGCATCACGATGAGTAACCTGATCCAAAAATTTGTTGTGTTGTAGTTGCAACGCCTCCAATCCTTGAGTAATTACCTTTAATTTCTCTTGCAGAGGAGATAAATCGTGATGCTTGCGTCTGGGAGGCATCACAAGAATCGTTATTGACTCTGGATACCAACTGATGCAGCAGCAGGAAGCATACACATAAGATCCGTTGATTCTACGAATACCCAGATAATATGATCTTCTCGATTATAATTGTTAACCTTTGATTCACAAGAATGCTGGAAGAACAATAAATAAAACACGGGATGAAAGGGACTAAAACACAATTCAATTCAATAATAATTTCAACTCCCTTTACAATAGGCTTGAGACGCCTATTTATAATACTAAACGAAATCCTAATAAATCTAAACAAATTAATAAAAGTTACTAAAAATCATATCAAATCCTATCAAATCATTAAATATCTCAATACTAAATAAATATAATATATAATATTCTATTTTCCTATCTCCATCACTTGTTCCTTGACACGGTGAGTGAGCCCTTCAACAGCTCTGATCAGACTAGCAAGTTGATCTTCAACGGTTGATACATCTATCATCATTACTGAAGCAGCACTGGATGTTGATGAAGAGTCTGACATAGAGCGCGGAGTGGAGCATGCAGAGTTATTTTCTTCATCCTTAGCGACGTAGGAGGATTTTTTCTCCACGGAGGAGTCAACTCTTGAAGAAGACTCAACTTGAGATCTTTTCGACATGCTTCTAGTAATTGCATTGACGTCTGTTTCCTTTGAAGGAGTGATCTTCACGACTATCTTGCGCGTAGATGCCATTTGTTGGACTTAGTTTGTGGAAGAGGAGGGATGAGAGGTAAAGAGAGTCCCACTGGGCGTGCCAAATTTGTAACAACAAATTTCGTGAAAAACACGAAAATGATTTACAATATTAATTTCTCTTGAATTTAAGGGTCCTTTCTCTCTCTAACTATAATCCTCTAATTCTCCTCTTGGTTGTTAACTTTGACTTTGACTTCGAAACGCTTTACCTGAAGACGAGCGGCCTTGTCTTGGATCGAACAAAGTCTTTGAAGATTTTGGTGAAGAACGTCCTTGAATTTGGCAAAGAACTGTCTTCATAGCTTCAAGGTAGATTTAGGTTTAAACACTGGATTGGAGGGGTCGTGGACCTTGATCTCTAATCGGAGTGTATTTGTGGATGAATTTGATGAAGAACCGTTGAAGACGACGAAGAACGGCTTTGAAGATGGCCTTTGAATCTTCAAATCTTCAAACTTCGGATCTTCAAATCTTCGAATCTTCGAATCTTCAAGAACTTTGGATCTTCGAATCTTCGAGAACTTTGGATCTTCAAATCTTCGAATCTTCAAATCTTTGAATCTTCGAATCTTCGAATCTTCAAGGTAGATTGGATTCGTCTTAGCTCCAAGCTTGCTCGTGCCTTGAATGCTTTTGATACGCTCTTCAATCCGTCTCTCCATGTGTGGAATGTGTTAATGAAGTCCCCTATTTATTGGGTGAGGGAATGAAGATTTTCCTTCATTAGCTTGACACGTGGCGGACTTTAATTGGCTGACGTTGATTTTCTTGCATATTTTATCAACTATCCGGATTTGTCCAGATTTGTCCTGATTTGAATTGATTTTTTCCTTTATCAACGAGATATTATATGATCTCGATAACTTATGAATTTTTCGACTGTATTTGTCAGTATGTACGAGTACCGGGAAACTCGTGTAATTTGACGGGCTTATACCGTGTGTATTAAATACCAATTTTAGCCATTTACTTGGAGAATTAATTTAATTAAATTCTCAAAATTAAAATAGCAAAATTTATTTGATATTTAATTATTTGTACACGTGTCGCCGTTTAATTGGAGCAAATTTAATTTGCTTACAATACTCAATCAGATAAAGATTGATAGATCAGAATTATTTTTGTTTCATCGTTGCAGTTTGTCATTAGCTATGTCGTATGCAAATGCTTACCCTACCCTACTGGTGTAGGCTTATCTAAAACAAAAGGCACGACTACATGATCGATTAACTTATTATGGGAAAAGATCTCTCACCCTCAACTTCTCTCCTTTATTAATAGGTATTTTGTTTCTTACTGAAAGAAAAAGAATTAAATTCCACATTCATTGCTTATATTGTCCACACCTGACAGAAAATTTGAATTCTTCTATATAAACTAAAAATAACTTTACAGCTTTGCAACCTTTCTATTAGTATTGAAGATTCAAAATGAAGAGTTAGAATTTTGAAACAGTATGAAAAGAACTTTAAAAAATGAAGGACAATTATAGGAATATATTTAGGTATTTAAAGTGAACAGCTACATATTTGAAAAGAATTATCTCAAGATCTTGAAAAGTTCCTACACACCCTTCACAAGCTTTTTTTTTTTATGACTTAAGCATTCGCAACATGTACTATACGCTCATGATCACAAATGAAAAAGGGACTTGCCTGTCAGCCAAGTGACCTGATCCATCCATGAGTCCGAGTAAGAAGGTCTCCCACACCTGTTAAAAAATATATTTCACAATCTATCAATAGACACCATCAAACATTAGTTCTGACTTTCGGTCTAATGCCATGCATAAAACAAAGAAACACCCACTATGTCAAACATTTTTTCCACGAGAACTTGAAACACAACTTCACTATCATACTAAATGAGAAATCATTATTCAGCTTCTTGGGGAAACAATATTGTACCTGCTAAGACTAATGACATCTATACCCTTTGATACTACAGTACTCACAAAGCCACTGCCTCCAAGTACTACAATCTCGTAAATAGGTAAGTGGTAATTAGTTTACAAATCAATGGATGATGTGTGCTCTAATCTGAAAAAAGAGCAATGGGATCATCCTGGATTAGTTCATACTCTCTCAGTCTTCACATCAGCTACGACATCAATTGTACCGACATTAAAATTATATTTAATGTCGTGGTCAGTGTAACTGCACTTAACAACAACCCCCTGCATGACCTACAAGAAGAAAAATATAATAGAACTTCTTTTAATGATCATAAAAATCAATATGATATAGATAACTGCTCTCACCATCATCATCAGAAATGGTGTAAGAAGCTCAAGAAGGGTAATCATTTTATGGAAAATATAACCGATTAAAAAATAATATTCTTCCAATCAGCAAAATCTAGAGTTCATACCAAAATCTCAAGATCAGAAATGGTGTAAGAAGCTCAAGAAGGGTAATCATTTTATGGAAAATATAACCGATTAAAAAATAATATACTTCCAATCAGCAAAATCTAGGGTTTATACCAAAATCTCAAGAAATCTTCGGTGTTGGCTTGGTTGACCTCATTAACAATCAGATGATCATATCAAGTGAACTCGTACTGCAAGTTTTAAGATAATTCTTATTCTCATTTCTGATTGTAGCAAGGAAGAAGAAATTAAAATTAAAAGTAAAAATGTTTTTTTTTTGTGAAATAAAATCACAATATGAAAATATTACAGATAAAATCACTGAACACAGTACTTTTCAAATTGATTACAAAGAAAAATAGGTACATTGATCAAAAACTCCCAGGCTAAATGCAAAATCTTACGTTCTCTTAGGAGTATATTTACTTGCAGAGATGAAAATGAAAGGAAAGAGCAAAGGGTGAGTGGTGGAGTTTGATGATTTTGATATCTGACGGCCATCTATGATTTTACCTGAGTTTATGCGAAAAGTTCAATCCTGTCGGTGAAGCAGAGAATTGGCACGGAAGAATAGAACACCGACAACCCTGCGGAAGAATGAGAACAGTAAAAATTAAAATTGTTTATTCTACACAGAAATTTTCAACAAAAGCAACCAAAAAAATTGTAACCCAGCATTTGACTCGATTACAGACATGTAATAAATTACCGACTCGCCATAAATAAATCAAGGTAAAAGATTTGATTGAATTGAGATGAATATGAGCATTACGGGGAGAGAAAATTACCTCTTCGGCTCTTCTTCCCCCATGGAACATAAGAAGCTCAGATGCCACCACACATGCGTTACTTTAGTAATTAGTTATCAAAATATTGAGAAATAAATTATAATTAAATAGCATGAATAAAAACAAGGTTAAAATGGTCCGACAATTAAAATGAGAAGGTTAGAATGGGAAAAAATTGTTTCTCACATGCAAGCCTCTTTTATAGTAGTATAGCAGTATAGATTAGTTGTAAGTACGTGTGTTGCACGTTGTACATAAATATAGTAGTTGACAATATAAAATGAAAATAAGAATTTTGAAAAGTTGCAATGCTCCAATTTTTTTTAAGAAATATTATGTATAATCTTAATTTATTTTAATTTTATTGAATAATCTTTAAATATAATTTCTCATATCACTTCAATTACTGAATACTAATACTCATTAATTTTTAGAAAATTAACCAAAAAACCTCTTTTAGAGAAGTTCAAAAAAAATAAATCAAACAAAAATCTAAAATGAGCAATGCATTTGTTGTGTCAATCGAGTAGTCAACAAAACAATAATTCGAGTGTTCGATGCGTGCATACAACAATACAATTTATGTAATACAAAAATAATACACTAAATTATCAATATTGAATACGATACAAGTCTGAATTAATGGTCTTAGAATTTCATAACAGGTCATGTTTGCTGTCTTCCTAACACATGGGTCATCATCCTGTTATATATGAAGGGAAAACAAAAAGTACAAAATTTTAATTTATTAAGGATTAGTAACACTTATTTTCTCTTTTCACTAATACACAATTGTCTATATAGTAACATATAAGAAGCAAAAATTTTAAATTAATATCATAATTAATATTATTTGATTTTTTCATCCTTCACACTATAAGAATAAATATTTTAAAATTTTCACATTGAATGCCTTTATTTAAAAAAAAAAGAAAAAAAAAAGAGAAAGGTAAAGAGCAAGACGCTGTTGCTCTGCCGCTTGGGAGCAAATATATGCTTTATATGGATCTTGGATCTGCCAGATTATATATTGACCCGTCATTTTTATTTTGAAAATTCTATTGTAGAATATTTTACATAATATTTATTTTTATTAATTATTTGATTTCAATAATTAATTTAAAATTTTGCCTATTGAACACTTGTTAATAATTTAAAAAATAAAATATCAGATAAAATCACAAAACATGAAAGTGAATTAAAAGATTCAAGTCGATATCATACTGGAATTATAAATAAATATAAATAATTACTTAACTGGATCTTTAAATCATTACTGTTCATTGATACGAAAAATTCAGCCGTGCCATGAATCCAATTACATGGGCAGTTTAATTTTCCCGTGGAAGATCCACATTTTGCTCCTAACTATCCTCTTTCATTTCCAATTAAAACAATAAAATTTGTACCATTCGTCTCGCCATGCATCTTCAACAATGAGCAGTCAAACTCCATCCCCTGAAAAATCAAGCAGTAGCACCAAGCCCCACATCCGGTGGTCCGACCCCTACAGCAAGGCCCAGTCCGCCGTCGAAGCCCTCTCCTCCATCCTCCCCACCTTCCCTCCCCTCCTCTCCTCCTCCGAAACCCCCGCCACCTCCCTCCTCCACGACCCCGACGTCGCCTCCCAGATCTCCACCCTCCTCCGCCGCCGCCCCGACTCCGGCGCCGTCAACGACAACCTCTGCGCCTGGCTCTACGACACCTTCCACTCCTCCGACCCCGACCTCCACCTCGTCGTCCTCCGCTTCCTCCCCATCCTTGCAGGCGTCTACCTCTCACGCGCCGGCCACCGCCCCCTCCCGGGCTTCGAGTCCGTCCTCCTGGCCATCTACTCCCACGAAACTACCGCCCGCGACGGCCAGGGAATCACCGTTCACATCCCGGACATGGGCCACTCTAGCATCTACCACGAGACCAAACAAAGCTCCAAAAACAGCTCGACGGAGCTCCACCTCGCCGTGATCTCCCCCGCCCTGGAGCCCCACGGCACCGTCCGATCGACGCGGCGTGCGCGGATCGTGGGCGTGGCCCTGGAATTGTACTACAAGAAGATACACCAGATCCCGGTGGGGTCGAAGATAGAGTTCTGCGAGTTTTGCAAGATTTGGGCGGGGGATAGTCAGGGGAAAAGCGAAAAGATGGAGGCCGGCAGAAGGGGGAGGATAAATCTGCCCTGGGAGCTCCTCCAGCCCATTCTCAGAATTCTGGGGCATTGTTTGTTGCGGCCAGTACCACCTGACGTCGACGACAAAACTAGCCATCAAGACCTCTTTAAGGTGGCGGTTTCAGCATGCACGTGTTTGCATGCGCGTGCCATGCATGATATCGATGCCAAGGCCATTTTGGCCACCACGAGTCTTCTGAAGCTGGCGGACATAGCCGCTAACCCGATTGATAGTGTTGATTATACAGAGTTGCCTGTGAGTAATGTCATCAAAATTAACTAATTAAATCTAGCTAGGTTTTTTTTTTTTTAAATTTTACTAGCTAGCTAGGCAGTGATATCGTCTTTTCTTGTAGGAGTTAAAATTAAAAGTAATTAGTATTGAGTATTTACTTATTTGTATGCATATACTGCTGAAAATAATTCAACACAAATATTTTCAAAATCAGGGTAATTTGTAAACTCATTACAAATATTTAATTATTTTATTTTTCGGTTGAAGCATGCATGTACTCTAAAAACTCACCGTACACAATAATTCATGCACAAACGAATTAAATTAATTCAATCTTATATATCCCATCATTTTGGAATTTTTTGAAAAAATTCATAAAACTAGTTTTATGATTTTCAATTTTATCCCATGTGTTTTAGACCTTATATAAAGGTTCAAAGTTATAATATGTAAAGTCCAAATTCAAACAAAAACGAATAAAACTAGCTCAAGGAGTTATGAGATGATCACTACGCCAGAAACAGACTAAAATTCCCATGTCATAGGTAATTTTTCTAAATTATTAATCGAGTCATTGTTATAGCTCCAAACATTTAACAATAGGAAAAAAAACCGTTGCTATAACTGTTTAAGACGTCAGTGGTTCATTGTTATCTGAATTATTAAATAACTGTTGTCGTAAGTTAAAAGAAAATAATTTAGGTCTGTTGTTATAGAATGAAGAATCGTTGTTATAACTACTTTAGACAATGGTTTTTGATTGTTGTTATAAGTTATCAAAACCGTTGTAATAAATAACTTAAGACAATGGTTCTAGGCCGTTGTTATAAATTTAAAGAACCGTTGTAATAATAACTTAAGATCACAGATTTTCACTATTGTCTTATAATTATATTCCCTTTCTCTTAACTCTACATCTACGGCTTATAGCCGTTGTCAAAACTATTTTTGAGTTGTCTTTTTATGCTATATTAATACATATATTTTTTTTATTAAAAGCATTCTAACTACCAATAATGCAATTTCACATGAAACCTTACAAAACACCAAAATCATAGATATCCATACAAATCAATTCATACATTTATTGTTTGAAATAACTCATAAAATTATATCCAACTTTAACAATATGTTCCAAAACTCCAAAAATAAACAAAAAATCTTTAGCTTCCCATTTTTTGTTTTGCTCCTAGTACTGCTGATCAATTGTCCATTTAATTTGAGACGCACTCAGTCCACTCCTCCCGCACATCATAGATTTCTTTTTCAGAATAGTCCATTTTTTTTAGAACTGTGCAAGTACAAACAATGAACTAAAATAAGAGAAGTCACTTGACAAATGTAATTACTGTAAAGTCCTAACATAATCAGTGAAGTTTACCGAATTTTTTTAACTAAATCAACTCATTCAAAAGCTTAAAACCTCAACTTAAGGTATTACTCCAAGCACCAACTCAAAGACACCATCTAAGATATAGAATACAATCACTAAAATATTATCTATTAAAAAATCTCTATATTCAACCACCAAGTCAACCAATTAAATAAACAACCAACAAAGAGACACATAACCAACATCAATATAAACTACTCTTACCACTGCTTGCATCAAATCCGTTTCCACAGTTAAAGCCCATTAAACAATATGGTCGTTGCTTGGCAGTGAGAAAAGAAAGAAACAGAAGGAGGATAGCAGCATACAAATCATCTTTTAGATGAACTTATCATTTATTATTAGTGGAAGAGGAGCAACATATTCTGTGTGTCTAGTGCTAAATTATATAATGACACAATTTCAACACCCCCAGACACAATCGCAGGAAATCACTTATCACAATGGCATAATTAATCTTCAATGACACACACACAACGTACACTACATATATGCCCCAGTTCCATTACTCTCCAACTTCACCCAATTGCATGATTACTTTCGGTAAATACAGGGCAAGATGGCCCATGATCCCTACCGCAATAATTTTGGGCCAATGATCCCTCTATCAATTCCTCCATACATGCACCAGTAACCACCCAGAATTTCAAAACACATAGGCTCTTTCCCAACCTTTCATTTGCCAATAAATTTTTAACCTAATTTAGACATCCATTCATAAACTAAGGCTAGGTTTTAGATGTAAAGAAATTAGAGATTACATGGGAGAAGACAATTTCAGGCGGCTCATAGCGGTATATGAACGAGCATTTTATAGCAGCCGATGATGCATTTGAATCACGGTAACAAACTACGGTACAACGCACGACTGAGAAAGTAGATGTGGATGATGTGTGACAATCGGTGGTGGTTATGAGTGAGAAGAATGGTGGCAATTTCTGGTGATTAGCGACGAGGGAAGGTTGCGAGTGGGAGAAGGAGGACTATGCATTGTCTTTCGGCGAAGAGAATTGTTATGGGTGAAAAAAAGTGAAATAAAGATCAGATGAGCAAGTACTGCTGATTAACTGAACATTATACTATCAGCTGAGGAGGTCAACTGATAGGTCTGCTGAGGGGTCATCTGATATGGTCAGCTGGGATCATCTGATAAGTCTACTGGAAATCATCTGGTATATCAGCGGAGTCAGCTGAGGAGGTCAGCTGGTGGAGTCTCCTGAGTGGTCAGGATGACTGGATGGTCAGTCAGGATGGTTGGTCAGGATGATGGTTAGGATGGTTGGTCAGGTCAGATAGTCAGGTCAGAATGATCAGGTTAATGGTCTACTGATGATATCAGCTGAGTACTCAGACTCAGCTGAGGACATATCACATCAGCATACAAGAAAGGAGCTTACTGACTCTAAGTTAGGAATTAACTCAGGATCAGTTACGAAGCAGTTTAAACTTCCAAATTGGACAACTGGTGATCAGTTTAACAGAATCAAAACTGAAAAACTGTTGGGCTCTGATCGATATTCAAATTCGGTTGCAACTGTAGCAGTTACTTTTGGGTGGTTACAAACTCAAGGATTAATTCGGGTTCTCATTCCTATATATATATACGCACATATGTATAGAGAACAATCAACACATAAAATCACATACTTAGAGAGATATCCACACAAATACTTGTAATCTGTATTATCCTTCATTGATTAGTGAGAGAGGTGCCTCATCCGTGGACGTAGATCATTTCTGATCGAACCACGTAAATCTTGGTGTTCTTCAATTTCTTTATTCCAATTAATTTCAAACAATCATTGTTTACTCAACAATTGACGCCGTCTGTGGGAAGGAAGATTGTTGGTGAAATCAACTGCTATGGCTTCTACGAAGATGGAGTTTGAGAAATTCACAGGAGCGAATGATTTTGGTTTGTGGAAGGTGAAGATGAAAGCTCTCCTCACACACCATGGATTATCAAATGCTCTGAAACCAGCGGATCAGTGACCTTCATCATCCTCAACAGAACCGGCAAAGAGGCAGGAGATTCTGGACAAAGCTCATAGCACAATCACCTTGTGCTTAGGGGACAAACCTTTGATGGATGTGTATAAGGAGAAGATTGCCATTGATGTGTGGAACAAGCTGGAACAGGTGTATCAAACGAAGTCGGTTACCAATAAGTTGTTCATGAAGCAGAGGCTTCATTCCTTCAAGATGACTGAAGATAGGGATCTTGTTGAACAACTTGAAGAATTCAATAAAGCAGTGGATGATTTGGAGAATCTTGAAGTCAAGATTGAAGATGAGGATAAAGTCCTGATGTTACTGAATTCTCTACCAAAATCCTTGGAGAATTTCAAGGATGCTCTGTTATTTGGAAGGCAAGAGAAGATGTCACCTGATGATACTCAGAATGCATTGAAAACTAAGGCGCTTCAAATGCAATCTGAAAGGAAGAACACAAATCAAGGTGAAGGGCTGAATATCCAATTCAAGAAAGGGAAGAAACCGTTCCAAGGAAAGAAGAAGAGGAATTGTAAAGGCCCTGAATCTGGAAAATTTATGGAAATTAAAGAGAAAATGTTTCTCATGTCAGAAGGTGGGACATCTCAAGAAGAATTGTCCTGACAAATCCAGGAAGCAAGAAGAGGATCATAAGGCTGATGTCACAATTGCTACTCAGGAAGGATATGATAGTGTTGGGGTCTTGGCTGTTACTGATGTCAAGCCGAGTGAAGATTGGGTATTGGATTCTGGGTGCTTATTTAATATGTGTCCCAATGAAAATTATTCAGGGATCTCAAGAAATTTGATGGTGGATCAGTTCTCTTGGGGAATGATCAGATGTGCAAGGTCAGATGCTCTGGCTCAATAAAGTTGAGGCTGCATGATGGTGCTGAGAGGATACTACAAGATGTCAGGTTTGTACCTGAGCTGAAGAGAAATCTTATTTCTCTTGAATCACTCAATGTTTTGGGATATGAATTCAATACAAGAAAGGGATTCATATTGATAACCAAGGATAATAAAATTGTGATGAAAGGCAAGAAGGTGAATGACTTGTACATTTTAATTGGTAACTCAGCTGCCGGATCAGTGAATGCAGTTATGGGCAGTTCTGATACTATCTTGTGGCACAAGAGGTTATGGCACATTGGTGAAAGAGGACTGAATGAACTCTCCAAGCAGAAGGCATTTGGGGATTCAAGGACAATCAAATTGGATTTCTGTGATCACTGTGTGTTGGGAAAATCCAAGAAACACTCTTATGCAAAGGGACAACATCATACTGATGCTCCTCTGGATTATGTACACTTTGATATCTGGGGGCCATCAAGAACTGAGACACATGGAGGTGGAAAGTACTTCATGACTATCATTGATGATTTCAGCAGAAAGGTGTGGGTGATCATCCTGAAGCAGAAGAGTGAAGCTTTTGGAAAATTCAGGGAA
The DNA here is from genome assembly GCA_026898435.1 of Prunella vulgaris. NCBI lineage: Eukaryota > Viridiplantae > Streptophyta > Magnoliopsida > Lamiales > Lamiaceae > Prunella > Prunella vulgaris. Next base: position 302,274 of record JAPKLY010000437.1, on the reverse strand, counting down.
TGACTTCTTGAACAAGAGAATAAAATAGGCAAATCCTTAAAGCATCTCAGGACTGACAATGGGCTTGAGTATGTGTCAGAAGAGTTTGAAAACTTCTGCAAGGAAAGAGGCATAACAAGGCACAAAACTGTTCCAGCAAATCCTCAACAAAATGGACTTGCTGAGAGGATGAACAAGACTATTTTGGAGAAGGTCAGATGCTAAACTACCTAAAGTATTCGGGGGAGAGGCATTTAATACTGCTTGTTATTTGATAAACAAAACTCCCTCATCTTCTATTGACTTCAAAACCCCAGATGAGCTTTGGTATGGTAGGTTGTCAGATTACAATAATCTGAAGGTATTTGGTTGCTTAGCCTTTGCTCACATAAGACAAGATAAGTTGGAACCAAGGGCACTGAGGTGCATCTTTCTGGGATATCCAAAAGGAGTCAAACGATATAGATTGTGGTGTCTTGAAGCTAGACACAAGAAATGTATTGTCAGCAGAGATGTGACTTTCAATGAGAAAGTCATGGGATATGGTACATCTAAAAATACTCAGGATGCTGGGGATAATCCCATAATCAGACATACACCAGTTCAGGTGGAGCATACAACCAGGATTCTGAATGAAGATCAGGCTCAGGACAACTCTGATATCAGGAATCCACAAGCAGATCAGTCTGATGCATCAGCAGATAGTGATTCTGAAGAACAAACTGAAAATTCAGATGAAGAGGGTCAAGATTTGAGAAACTACAGTCTGGCTAGGGATAGACATAGGAGAAGCATTCATCCACCAATCAGGTTTGGGCAGGCTGACATGATCTCATATTCCTTATCGGTAGCAGAAGAAATAGAGTATCAAGAACCTGAAACTTATACTGATGCAGTTACAAGGAAGGATAAAGATCAGTGGATTTCAGCTATGAACGAGGAGTTAAATTCACTTGAAAAGAACAATACATGGGTTCTTGTGAATAAAGAAAAAGGGCAGAAGGTTGTCAGCTCAAGATGGATATTCAAGAAAAAGTCTGAAATTGGGTCAGATGGACTGGAGCTGATCAGATACAAGGCAAGATTAGTTGCAAGAGGATTTACTCAGAGGGAAGGAATAGACTTTAATGAAGTATTCTCACCAGTTGTGAAGTACTGCTCAATAAGGATCTTATTGTCTAAGGTGAATCAGGATGGACTGGAGTTACAACAGTTGGATGTCAAAACTGCATTTCTACATGGAGAGCTTGAAGAAACAATTTATATGCAGCAGCCTGAGGGGTTCATACTATCAGAAGATGAAGGAAAAGTATGTTTGCTGAAGAAGTCATTGTAAGGACTTAAGCAAAGCCCAAGGCAGTGGTATAAAAGGTTTGATAGCTTCATGATGTCAATAGGCTTCATCAGATGCAAGTATGACAGTTGTGTTTACCTAGAAAAGCAAGGCTCTGAGGTACTTACATATCTATTACTTTATGTGGATGATATGTTAATTGCTAGTAAAAGCCTTGGAAAAATTCAGAAACTGAAGGATAAGCTCAGTTCAACCTTCGACATGAAAGACCTTGGAAGTGCTAAGAGAATTCTGGGTATGGATATTATCAGGAACAAGTTAGCTGGAAGGATGTTCTTGACTCAGCAGGACTACATACTAAAACTCTTGAGAAGATTCAATATGCATGAGTCAAGATCAGTCTCTACTCCTCTTGGGCAACATTTCAAACTGACAGCTGATCAATGTCCCAGGAGTGATCAGGAGAAGTCTCAGATGAACAAGATACCTTATTCAAATGGAGTTGGAAGCATAATGTATGTCATGGTTTGTAGCAGGCCTAATATTGCTCATGCAGTAAGCTTGGTCAGCATGTTTATGGCTAATCCAGGAAAGGCACATTGGGAAGCTTTCAAGTGGATAATGAGATATCTGAAAGGTTCAGCACATCTGGGATTACTGTTTGAGAGGACTCAGGATATCAAACAACCTCTACAAGGTTTTGTAAATTCTGACTATGCTGGAAGCATAGATACAAGAAAGTCTCTGACTGGATATGTGTTTACACTATATGACACATCTATTAGTTGGAGGGCTGCATTACAGTCAGTAGTTACATTGTCAACCACTGAACCTGAGTACATTGCAGTGACAGAAGCAGTAAAGGAAGCTATGTGGCTGAAGGGCATTATCAGGGAATTTGGAATCAGGCAAGATGAAGTTACTGTGCAATGTGATAATCAGAGTGCCATTCACTTAGTCAAGCATCAGGTCTTTCATGAAAGATCAAAACATATTGATGTGAGGCTTCACTTTGTGAGAGATGTGGTGGAAAAGAAGGTGATCACAATACATAAAGTTTCTACTGATGACAATGCTGCTGATATGCTAACTAAGGTCATACCGAGTTCAAAATTCAACTACTGCTTGGAGCTGGTTAAGGTACAGTCATGGGATGTGCCTTAATTCTACTGTGATGTGAAGGTTAGGTGGAGGCATCTCACTTACTTTGAGGTGGAGAATTGTTATGGGTGCAAAGAAAGTGAAATAAAGATCAGATGAGCAAGTACTGTTGATTAACTGAACATTATACTATCAGCTGAGAAGGTCAGCTGATAGGTTTGCTGAGGGGTCATCTGATATGGTCAGTTGGGATCATCTGATAAGTCAACTGGAAGTCATCTGGTATATCAGCGGAGTCAGCTGAGGAGGTCAGCTGATGAAATCAGCTGAGGAGGTCAGCTGGTGGAGTCTCCTGAGTGGTCAGGATGATCAGTCAGGATAGTCAGGATGATGGTCAGTCAGGATGACTGGATGGTCAGTCAGGATGGTTGGTCAGGATGATGGTCAGGATGGTTGGTCAGGTCAGATAGTCAGGTCAGAATGATCAGGATGATGGTCTACTAATGATATCAGCTGAGGACATATCACATCAGCATACAAGAAAGGAGCTTACTGACTCTAAGTCAGGAATTAACTCAGGATCAGTTACGAAGCGGTTTAAACTTCCAAATTGGACAACTGGTGATCAGTTTAACAGAATCAAAACTGAAAACCGTTGGGCTCTGATCGATATTCAAATTCGGTTGCAACTGTAGCAGTTACTTTTGGGTGGTTACAAACTCAAGGATTAATTCGGGTTCTCATTCCTATATATATATATATATACGCACATATGTATAGAGAACAATCAACACAGAAAATCACATACTTAGAGAGATAACCACACAAATACTTGTAATCTGTATTATCCTTCATTGATTAGTGAGAGAGGTGTCTCATCCGTGGACGTAGATCATTTCTGATCGAACCACGTAAATCTTGGTGTTTTTCAATTTCTTTATTCCAATTGATTTCAAACAATCATTGTTAACTCAACAAGAATGAAAAAGAATTCTAAGGTATATGTAGGTACGTATACGCGAAGGGGAGGAAAAAATTTCTAAGAGATCCTTTTATACCGCTATTTTTAGCACAAATAAAATTAAAAAGAAAAACTTATGGCAACAGGAAAAGATAACGGTGGACAAAATTCGTTGTCTTTCGACACCTTTCTTTAATTTATGTCAATGGGAATACTTAAGAACAAATGTTCAGTTATATATGTGTGTGCGCGCGCATGTTATATTATTCTTGTAGGAATTTTACTTATATAACTAATTTGATTTTTATTAACTGAACATTTGTCAAAATACCCATTTTCAATATAAAAAAATTTATTTTACCCACTTCAAATATAAATAATTTTTTCTATCAATTTTCAATTTCAAACAATATTTTTTACCCATATGACCCACAAACATCATCATCTAGTTATTTCATCCCACTCCACCCTACCCTATCCTACCCTACCCCACCTCCACCTCACCCCACCCCATTTGATATTTATATTATTTAACATTATTAAATATTATATAATAATAAATAATACAATGAAGTTATAAAACATATAATTTTAATAAATTAACTAACTATAATATTTTTATCATATATATGTGATTATTTGAATTTTTTATTTAGACTATTTTAATGTATAGTGCATATTAATGAATATTATAATATAAAAGTTAAATTTTAATGACACGACCACACTTATCACACACAAACATACGACCAGTTTAAATAAAACTCGACCTGAAAATCGGCTATAATTTTTTTTTCATTTCGACAACACAACACTCTATCAAACCCAACAACCTGTTTACATTCACAAAGCCAGTTTCAAACATCACAAACAAACTACGTCACCTCCAAAACATACAACAGAATACATAGTTTTACAATATGATACAACACAAGCTTAAAACAAACACAACAGAAGCAAAATAAGCCACAGTCCTGCCCGCAGGTCGTCATCTATGTACACCGCAACTCAAAAAGCCTGCAAAAGCGCCGCAGCTACTACAGTTTCATCACCAGATCACATATCATCAGGACTACCTACAATGCATAAACTAAATGAGATTTATAAATCCCAGTAAGTAGAAATTATGCATGATGATGTGATTCCTTTGAAAACCTCCCCATGCACTCACATTTGAAATCACCAATTTATTTATGAAGACTCTTCAGGGCCATATCTAGGCACACTGTCATACACCGGAAAAGCTCCAACATCCACATCATCAACTGAGACGGTGGCCTACACCAGGTAGCCTACACCAGGTTTCCCCAGGTCGCTTCTTCCCAGGTCGCCTCTTTCGAATCGAACAATCAAATGAAACGGTGGCCTACACCAGGTTTCCCCAGGTCGTTTCTTCCCAGGTCGCCTCTTCCGAATCGAACCAAATGAAACGGTGGCCTACACCAGGTTTCCATATTGGGTTTCCCTGGGTCGCTTCTTCCCAGGTCACCTCTTTCGAATCAAATAGCCAAATCACAATAGACGGTGGCCAACACCAAGTAGCCTACACCAGGTTTCCATATTGGGTTTCCCTGGGTCGCTTCTTCCCAGGTCGCCTCTCCCGCCCTCGGTGTATAATCAGTGGCCACTTTTAGAAAATCAATTAATTTTCAATGCATGATATGCATGATGCTCGTGCAATCAATGACATTTAACAACATTCACAGATTATTGAACTCACAGGTTCAATCCACATCAATGATGGAGCTCACCGACTCCTTCTATATCACATATAGAGCTCACAGGCTCATTCCGCGTCACATAGAGCTCACAGGCTCATTCAACATAACATATAGAGCTCACAGGCTCATTCCACAACAAATAGAGCATATAAGCTCATTTTCACATATTCACAGGACATAATTCACATATTACAATCTATTCAAAATCACATGTTCTCACTTAAACTTAAATAATTTACAAAATAATATGTTTATGCATTGCAGTGCAAATGCATTTCTACTTACCTCAAATCCGCAAACACATCGATAATATAAGCCCCTAAAGCACCCTAGCACCTTCTCGTATCGTATCTAAAAACAATTAATTATAAATATTATTCAAATCTACTAAATCATTAATGCTATTCAAACTTCTTCCTAATTAACAAATACACTATTAAATTTTATGCACAAAAATTACCTGAACTAAGCTTTTATGGAAACGAGATTAAATTCTTTTTTTTTCTTCTTCCTGCATCGCAAACTCCTCGCGACCCTTTCTCTCTTTCTCAAGTTGGTTTGTATGTGTGAACTGAATTTGGGTCTTATGAAAGCTTTGGGGATAGCAACTAAACCCCATCGCCTAAGTTTATAAAGTATTATAATTATTAGTTTTTCTTTTATTTATTATTATACTTAAACTTAGCAACTAAGGATGTTGCATCTGCAACTTACACGTATATATATATATATAT
>JAPKLY010000437.1:284045-295732 GCA_026898435.1 Prunella vulgaris | reverse complement strand
TTACAAAATGATACACTTTAAAGTAGTATTTTCAAATTGGTACAATATAAAAATAAAAAAAGTCTCTATTATTCAACTTATGTTTAATCTATTTTGCAAAAAAAAAAAAAAAAAACAAAACCAATTTGAAAATGGTTCTTTCAAAATGTACCAATGTTAAATTATTCTTATTTATATATATATATATATATACATACACACCAGATTAGGATAAAATATTTTTTTGGAAACCATTTTAATTATAATCTTTAATTAATAAGAATATAGATTCTTACATTTAATAATATTTTTAATTTAATTTATATTTAAATTTTAAAGTAAATATATTATTTTAATTTTTAATTTCACCAAATAATAATATATACTAAGACAAAAAATTGTATATACAGATCTAAAATTTATAAATACTATTGATACTATCTTTAAATAAAAAGTAATTTAATTGTAAGTAATCTAGAAACAAATTCTATCTTGTAAATAAATTTAAAATACATTAAATTTCTAAAAATGATTAGAATACATTAAAATAAAAAATATTATAAATTAATTCATTGTAATAGAGTTGTCCCGCTTTCTTAATTTAATTTAACTTACAAATTTTTTTTTACCGATAAATTGATAATTATATTATAACATATTGTTAAATATTTTACTAGAAAAAAATTTACTTATAGTGTTTTTTTTTAATTGAAAATATATGTATACAATTTTTTTAAAAGATATAAAAAACACAATTAACAAATAAAAATTCAATATTATATCTTCTCTTATATTAAATAAATAAAGTTGATGTCGACTTTAAAAAATAAAAATCAGTAAGGGGACATTATAGTAAACACAAATGATAACACTAAAAATAAAAAATATGGATAATTGCAAAACCCCACACATTTAATGTTCATATTTCCAAACATACCACAAAAAATTTCATGTTTCAAAACACTCTAAAAATGAGTCTCACTGCACCCAGTGTTTTCATAATCGGACCGGTGAGTAAACCGGACAGGGCACCGGTTCACGGTTCAATCGGTCCAACCGGTTGGATCTGCGGTTCATCAGTTAAAATAATTTATACATATTTTTTAATATTTTCTATGTTAAATAAAATAAATATCCACTTATAAAATTAAATAAATACATTAGAATCATAATATAACAAATCAAAATACAAAATAGAAAAAATAATTCAATATCAAAGTAGATTTTCTTTAATTTTTTTTAATACTTCAGCAATTAATTTTTTATTTTTTGTGTGGAAAATAAGTTCTTTGCTTTTAGTTTGATTAGGATTAAGAAGACAAATAAAAATAAGAAAAAAAATAGGTAATTTCTTTCACGTAAATAGACCACTCCAACTTTTTTGACCCCCAAAGCTTTACTCGAATAGGCTATAGTGGCCGGCCTTCTTGAGTCAGCACAGCCACTATCCAAAAGTCACTTGCATATGTATGCACTTTAAATGGTTTATCAAATTGTGGTAGAGCTAAGATGGGTGTCATGGTCATCGCTGCCGTGAGTTGTTCGAAAGTTGTCTCACCTTCCTCCGTCCGCTTAAAACCTCCTTTTTTTTGTCATATTCATCAAGGGCCTTGCAATCATTCTGTAAACTTTCACAAATTCTCGGTGATATCCCGTCAACCCCAGGGATCCCCCGCAACTCGGTAAGATGGGTTTAGGCCATCTTCTCATAGCTTCAATTTTTTATTGATCCACCTGTACTCCACGAGATGATATGATGTGCCCGAGGTACTCGACCGACTCCTTACCAAAAGCACGCTTGGAAATCTTGATATGAAATGGATGAGAGGAGAGTATCGATAATACCTGCCGCAAATGACCCAAATGGTCCTCCCAATTTGTCGAAATAAGTATATCATCGAAGAAGACCAACACAAATTTCTTGAGATGTTCCTAGAATATGGTGTTCATTGCTCCTTGAAAAGTGGCCGGTGCATTACAAAGTTCCAAGGCCATACATGGTGAGTGCAGAAATTAGTTTTGTGCATATCTTCTTCGGCTAGTCGCATTTGATGATAGCCCGCTCTAAGATCAAGTTTCAAGAAATACTTTGACCTCTATCTCATCCCAACATATCTTCAATGGTTGGTATGGATACCGATCCTTAGTTGTTGCTGCGTTCAATGATCTATAATCGGTACAGAGAACCTCCATATGAGTGGAATATATCAAGAATAGCCGGGTTACCCAACTCAGTTTTATTTTTGCCCCTATAACCATTTGACTAAATTTTATCATTTAATAAACTAATTAAAAAAAAATTCAAATACTACACTTCTTTTAATTCTGCAAAATCTCAAATCTAATCCTTTCTTTCATGTTTCTTCATCACTTCCACGGTTCCACCTCACGGTTCTTCTTCATCACCAAATTCTTCATCACCTCACGATTCTTCTTCATCATCAGACCTGCAAGTCATTCATGTGAGAGTTTTTCCGTGTCAAAGCTCGAGCCCGGTTCTTCTTCATCGTTGTACCTGCAAAGTCTCACATTAAATTCCTCAGAGTTCATAGCATACGCATTCCAGGAATATATCAAGAATAGTCGGGTTACCCAACTCAGTTTTATTTTTGCCCCTATAACCATTTGACTAAACTTTATCATTTAATAAACTAATTAAAAAAAAATTCAAATGTTACACTTCTTTTAATTCTGCAAAATCTCAAATCTAATCCTTTCTCTCATGTTTCTTCATCACTTCCACGGTTCCACCTCACCGTTCTTCTTCATCACCTCACGATTCTTCTTCATCATCAGACCTGGAAGTTATTCATGTGAGAGTTTTTCCGTGTCAAAGCTCAAGCCCGGTTATTCTTCATCGCTGTACCTGCAAAGTCTCACATTAAATTCCTCAGAGTTCACAGCATACGCATTCCACAGAGGTTAGGGCTTACTCATAATCTTTCTTTTGAGTTTTATAAATTAGAGCTTTCTTCTCTGGTTATCTTTCTTTTGAGTTTTTAAATTAGGGATTACAACATTTAATTAGGCTTTTATATTAACCATTATGCTTAATACATTTAGGCTTATAAAAATTAAAGGTTTTCTCAATAGTCATCAACATAATTTTGAAGTGTTTTCCTCCGAGCACTCATATTATAAAATAAATTTTCAATCTGCAAAGAGACGAGCAATATACAAAGGATATAAGTTTTTCCTTCTTTTTTTTAGTAAAGCCAATTATTTTAAGTGTGTGTGTTATGAAGGTTGACGCTTGATGGCTTATAAAAGTTTAACATTCTTTAATTTATAGCATGCTCTCATTTTGCTATTTTATTCTCATCCTTAAATGAAGGATTGAGTTTTTTCAGTACTGGAAAATTTGTTTCCCCTGCCTATATTGAATTTCAGAATCTGAAAATAGTGTTTCAGTAGAGAATTAAGAAAGCATACCATGATTTGAGTACCTTTAACAGCTGCACATGCTTTAGGTCCATGTTTGTCGATGCTATTTTCATGATATACTATTTATTTGAATTTTAATGTCAATAATTAATATTTTGTGCTAGGTGAAAAGAGTTATTAATATAAAGCATATTTTCATTGGTGAATGAAAATGAATGAATGGTAATGAAACCAAACACGCTGCCTATTTCTGCAATTTCTATAACTTCTTTAGAATTTTATAACTAATGTAAATCCTTATTTTATTTTTTTTGTATTTTTTAAGTCGCAATTTTTAATATTAATATTCTCCTACATGTTTGCACTGACACCGTAAAAGATGATTTTCTGGGTGTGATTAGTGATCCAGAAGCAACCTTTAGATGAGTTGGACACATGAACAATTTGCTCTTTGTATAATGCATTGCTACTGGAATATGTAGAATTATTATTGTAGTAATGCAACTTAATGTTGAAGTTGTTTAGGATTTATATTGTTAAACCTTGGGATTTAGCAATATATAAATGAGTTGTTTAAATTTAGTTGTTGTGTTGTTCAAGTGTCCAGTTTTTCATTGATGTACAATTTAGTTATTTTAAATTGAATTGTTCAACAATAGGATTGTTCAATAACCGAGTTTATTTTTTAAGTTTTTTTTATGAAGACTGTTCATATAAAAGTTTAATCGATAAGTAAATACTTTTTTTATTGACAAATATCAATTTTGATTTTTAAGATTGAAAAATCATAAAAAAATTATATTTATTGATATACATATTAGTTGTTTAAAACTGAGTTGTTCAACAATAGAGTTGTTTAATAACTAAGGTAATTTTTTTTATTAAAGTTGTTCACTTGAAGTTCCATCAATAAGTAATTACTTTTCTTTTAATGACAATACATTAATTTTCACTTTCAATTTTGACTTTAATGGATTAGTATGTTGAGATTATATGTTCTATAAGTTTTTCTTTTTATTAAAACAAACACTTATCTTCTAAGTGAAAAAACATCAATTTTGAGTTTCAAGTCTTAAAAAAAAAAAGAAAAGTTAAATTTTAAGTTATATAATAATAAGTTGTTAAATATTTGATTGTTGAACAACACATTTGTTCAAATGTCTTACATAATAATATGTTTAATGATATTCATAAAATAGTTCAAATCATTAACTAATTACTTATTGTTAAGTAAAAAATATCAATTTGAATTTCAAGTCTTAGAGAATAAGAAAAATTTATTTTATTTTTAACTGTAGAATAATGAGTTGTTCAATATTTGATTGTTAAACAACTTAGTTGTTCAAGTGTCTGAGGCAATCATATATTTAATAGTCCAAATCATAAAAGAGTTCGAATCATTAACTAATTACTTCTTGTAAAGTAAAAAATATCATTTTTAATTTCAAGTCTTAAAATATAAGATATTTTAAATTTTTTTAACTATACACTAATGAGTTGTTCAATATTTGATTGTTGAACAACTAAGTTGTTCAAGAGTCTGATATAGTAATATGTTTAATAATGTTCATAAAAGATTTTAAATTATTAATTAATTACTTATTGATAAGTAAAAAATATCAATTTAAATTTCAAGTCTTAAAAAATAAGAAAATTTTATTTTTTAACTACACACTAATGAGTTGTCCAATATTTGACTGTTGAACAACCTAGTTGTTCAAGTGACTGACACAATCATATATTGCATGATGTTCATAAAAGTGTTCAAATGATTAACTAATTACTTACTGTTAAGTAAAACATATCAATTTAAGTTTCAAGTACTAAAAAATAAGAATTCTTTTTTAACAACACACTAATGAGTTGTTCAATATTTGATTGTTAAACAACCTAGTTGTTCAAGTGTCTGTCGCAATCATATATTTAATACTGGCCATAAAAAGTTCAAATCATTAAATAATTCATTATTTTTAAGTAAAAATATCGATTTATGTTTCAAGTCTTAAGAAATAATAAGAAAACTTTAATTTTTAGTTATATATTAATGAGTTGTTAAATATTTGATTGTTGAACAACTAGGTTGTCTAATTGTCTAGCATAGTAATGTGATAGGTGTTATTCATTAAAAATCTTAAATCAATAACTAATTATTTATTTCAAGTGAAAAAATATCAACTTTTAATTTTAAGACTTCAAATAAATAGAGAAAGCTTGATTTTAGTGATATACAACCAATTTGTTTGAAACCAGGTTGTTCAATAACCCGATTGTTTAACAACTGAGTTGAGTTTTGAATTAAAAGTATTGACAAAAAAGTTCAAATTACTAATAAAACTATTTACTTTTAAGTGAAAAAACAACAATTTTATTGGTTAAGTTTGAAAAATAATGATAAATTTTTCATTTTTAGTGATATACAATTGAGTTGATTAAAATTGGGTTGTTCAACAACAAAGTTGCTTAACAATTGAGTTGTTCAAACAGATGAACACCACCTATGAAAAAAAGAAGCAAAGTGTTCGTTTGAGACATTATTTTCTTTTCCATTATGATGTACAAATTACTCACATCTAAGACTAGGAATATGAAAAGAATCATTTTGAGTTGGAATATCCGTGTTCGTATGTGAAACACTCTCCAATGTATTCCAGTTCACGCCATGATCTATTTCATTGTCTTTATTTGCATCTCAAAATTATAATCATCTTTTTCTTGTTGCGCCTGTGATGTAGCTTTGTTCACGGTAGTAACAAAAATGGAACAGTAGTGACCTTGTTTATTAAGAGCTACCAACCATTACAAATGTCTAGTTGAAACCATTCGAACTGGAACTTGCAATTCTTTTTTTTTTTCAGGGAGAAGAAATCCCCTCTTCACATCATGCAATGAAAAATCAACATTGCACATACTTAGCACTTCAGAATGAAGCTCCTCAAATGTCATATTTGAAGAAATTGGAAGCCCTTCTACGTTGGCCTCACGATCACCCTCACTCTTTTTCCATTCCCATTGACCATTTTCTTCATCAAATTAAACTCCCCAAAATAAATTATGTTGACCCAAAATTCAGGTGAATTCATTCCTAAAATAAAAAAAAATTAAATTAGAAATACTAACAACCTACATTAATGGAAAAAATTAAAATAATTTATACAACTAAACAACTTACACTAAAGAACGATTTAAACAACTAAACAACTTAATAATTTGATCAACTTAAATAACTAAATAATTTGAACAACTTGAAGAATATTTAATCAACTAAGCAACTAACCCTGAACAATTTAAATAACCTAAAAGAACTAAATAATTTAAATAATTGAACAACTAAATAATTTGAACAACTGAACAACTGAATAACTCGAACAACTGAACAACTCATGTGATTAGGGTTTATATTTGGCAAAAAAAAACTACATATTATGAAACTATAATACGTATGATTTGCCAATGCAAATAATAAATATCTACAAACTAAATAAAAGATAATATGATAGAGACATGTTCTTACCTTCAACCCAACTTTCACATCACCGTTTCATAAGAAAAGAGCAAAAATTTTGAGTATAGAGAAAGAAAATGATATAAATGAGAAATAGATACAAAATTGTTATAAAAAATGTATATAAAACACAAAAGAATATGAAAGGATATTCTTGTAATTTAATAAATTTAAAATATATTATTTTATACCATTTAATTTAAAGAAGGATATTTTTAAACATTTTGTATAAGTAAGGGCTATTTTTGATAAGTAAGTAGATGTTTGACTTGGGTAAAAATGAAAATCCCCCACCTCCATGATCCGTCCTTCATCTTCACTAGCTAGTAGTACGGGTGATTGGCGATTAATGAGTTCCTCCATCGGTTGCCCTAACTTGTTCAAAATATGCCCAATTAAGTCTACCTTGCCTTCTAAGCTGGCCAACCCTGTCTCCACGACATCCGCTCACGCCTCGAGCATTTCAATCCTATCGAGATGTGTGCCATGTCGTGTTTCTCAATGTTTGCTCTCAATAAAAGAACCAATAATGAGAATCAGAACCTAATTACCGGATGATCGAGACCCTGGTTCAGACCAGCAAATCGCGATCGAGATGCAAAGGATACTGCCAAGAGTTTATATAATATTCATCATAATCCCAACCATCGTCCAAACAATATAAATACTTGGCTACCTATCGATAATTTCACATCTTAACAACTTGCTGAAATATCGGAAAAAATCAACGCTAATTCAAATGCTAACAAAGTAAAATATGAATTATGCAAAGATATTGTACCTAATTCCTAACATAAGATGCTGGACAACATTTAGAACTAAGGCATTGGACCCATTATGCTGGATGGGCCTTCCTCCCCGTTTTGCTGTCCAGCTTGTCAGCCCATTTCTATGATTTTCGTGCGTCTAGTCCAGTTGTACGCATTCTTGAGCCACATGCCTCGTCCACATCATACTATCTCCACGCCCTCGCCAAGCTCCCTTTCATTTGCACCCTGAATAATAACATATCATTCGCACAGAATAGGTGAGATATAGTAGGCCCCTCGACAAATTTGTAGACCGCGAGATGTCCTAAACTTGAAGAAAATGGTTCTTCGCAAAACAGAATCAAGAAAGGTGATAACGGATCCCCCATCAAAGGCCTCTTGTACATAGAGACACAAATAGTATCCTAATCATCCATCATCCGCTCATGAAAACACAGATCTATTGTTAGAAAATAGTTACGATACTGCTAGATATCGAAAGACCAGAAAGATAGACAGTAAACCGAGTCAAGGAAAAATCCTTTTCCCACAAGATGAAATACGCCCTGGCTAGCAGTGTTCTAAAAAACGGCCTAGTCGGCCGACTAGTCGGCGACTAGTCGCTAGTCGGCCGACGCCGACCCGATAAACCCCAAATCGGTAAGAAAAAACGTTCAGTTCTTTAGTCGGCGCCTAGACACCGACTAGTCGGGTCTAGGCGCCAAGTCGGCGACTTACACGTCCAGATGTCTTCTCCGGCGTCGATTGGTGAGCTTTTCCGGCAGCGCTGCTGTCTTCTTCGGCGAACAGATGACCGGTGTAGCGCACAGGCGTGGGCGGCGCAGGCGTGGGCGGCGCAAGCGTGGGCGGCGCAGGCGTGGGCGGCGCAAGCGTGGGCGGCGCAAGCGTGGGCGGCGCAGGCGTGGGCGGCGCAGGCGTGGGCGGCGCAAGCGTGGGCGGCGCAGGCGTGGAAGGAGGGCGACTTTGTCTGATGTAGCGCACAGGCGTGGTCGGCGTGGGAGGAGGCGGCGGTTGAGGTGGAGGAGGCAGCCGCTGAAAATCCGTGGTAATGACCGAGGAAGAGAACAAGAGTATAATAGATGGTACAGTGTGGATAAGTGGGTTTCTGAAATTTTAGGTTTAGAGATATAGCTATGGGCCCATGGTCTCATGGGCTTTTGGCCCAACTTTCCCATTTATATATTAATTATTAGTAGGCCATTATAATTTTATTAATTAAAAAAATATTAAAAAAAAAAGTTTATTATTATTTTATACATAATATATTATTAATTTATTAAATAATTAATTATATTTACCGTTTAGGAGTTTTCGACTAGTCCCCGACTAGTCCCCGACTAGTCCCTCTAGTCGCTAGACCCTAGTGGTCCGACCCACTAGCGACTAGCGACTTTTAGAACACTGCTGGCTAGTGCTCACAGGAGTGCGTATCGTCCCCAAAGGTAAAACTGTTTGCACGTAGATATCAGGAGCACCCCTGATATAAACGTTTCGACGAACTGAATCAGAGCTGAGATGAGAGAGACGAAGTATACTGGAGAGGAGAGAAATTTTCGTAGGCTAGAGTTTCTGAGTGAATGAAAAAAGAGGAAGCAAATGATCTATTTATAGGCACGTACCTGATGTAGGGGTTGAGAAAAACGTGGGCAAAAAAATCCGGAACAAATCCCTTTAAAATCTGATTAACGAATATTTTTTCATATTATCAGATATTTAATTCAAATTTTTAAATCCGGATTACTTGAGCAATACGAACCTCTTAAGGCTTAATTCTGATGGGCTCAAATATTTGGGCCTCAATTAATTGCAAAAAAAAAAATTAATGGCCCAAAAAATGATTTTTGGTCTCCAAAAAATTAGATGGGCTCCCAAAGCCCACCTAAAGCCCAATTGCTAAGAACCAAGAACCACGAACCCGAGCCCGAGCCCGAGCCGGGCCGGGCGGGCAGCGGCGGCGCGCGCGCGCATTTGGTGCATAGGAGAGTGTCTCCAAGCACTTTATTTAAGTGGTCATCTCATGTTGCTACATATATCTATTATGAATTCCTTCATGAATTCCTATGTGGGACAAGCAAGACCCACTTGCTTGTACCCACTCCCACTTTTCAAGGTTTTTCCCTCCATTTTCTTTTGACGATTTCTCACTCACCGTAAACCGGTTTTGAGATTTCTAATATGTTATCGTCATCTACTCCGCGAGTAGAACAAGTATGTCATGTTTGATTTCCCAAAAAAAAATTAATTAACTCTTAATTAATTTAATCAAAACACAACTTCCAACAATCCCCCACATGAGCGAGAAATGCGTCTAAACAGATGCTGAAAAATCTCTCAACTCAATGAAACTCCATAGCATTTGAAAAGTAGCTTTTGACTTTGAACTTTCCATAGTCAGACACTATCGAACATACTGGCGGTTTAGTGGACTCAATGCCTTGAACTAACCCTCCATCGTGTATGTCAAGACAATAATGTAGACACAATGAAGCCCCGACTTTAATTCGTTCTCACGTTTTTGTCCGTTTTGGCCATGGACGTCCTTTGTTTTCATAATTGCTTGGTCGAAGCAGCCCTCACTTCTCATTTATATAGGTGATCTCCTTTCGAGTATCCCGCTATACTCAGTCTCTTTTGGACTTTAGGAATCATTAAAAGTTTAGAAAACTTAACCTACACCACAACTCACGGGTTTCCGAACACTTGACATTGGGTTATCAGGAATGGTCATTGATTTCAAGTGTTTTTATCAACAACTTCAACAACTTAGTTTTCCCATTGAACAAAGTTCTTGGGATCTCCAATCAGCAAGGTTGGGTTACCACTGTTTTAGTTTTAGCTTGTGGATTTCAGACCCATTCCTTCTATCAACCTATTCATTTGATCTCGATTTATTGCTTTTGTAAGCGGATCCGCCAAATTATCTCTTGATTTTGTATAATCAATTGTTATTACACCGGTCAAGATCAAGTGTCTAACGGTATTGTGTCGACGACGTATGTGTCTCGATTTTCTGTTATACATACTGTTCGAAGCTCTACCAATAGTAGCTTGACAGTCACAATGTATCATTATTGATGGCACTAGTTTATTCCAACAAGGAATATCTTCCAGAAAATTATGAAGCCATTCAGCCTCTTCACCCGCCAAATCCAATGCAATGAACTCCGACTCCATTGTGGAACGGGCTATGCACGTTTGTTTTGTGGACTTCCATGAAACTGCTCCTCCTCCAATAGTAAACACATATCCACTTGTGGAAAAGGAGTCCTTGGAATCTGATATCCAATTTGCATCACTGTAACCTTCAAGTACAACATGATGTCTTGTAAAATGAAGTCCGAAATTTAGTGTATACTTTAAGTATCTCAAGACTCTTTTGATTGCTTTCCAATGCTCATGGCTTGGATTACTCGTGAACCTACTCAATTTATTTACCGAACATGCAAGATCAGGACGAGTACAATTCGAAATGTACATTAAGCTTCCTATGATTCTTGCATATTCTAATTGAGCCACTGGTTCTCTTCTATTTTTCTTCAAATGAACATTTGGTTCTAAAGGGGTTCTAGCCGGTGGATCATTGAATGCATCAAGTTTTCTTAACACTTTCTCCGCAAAGTGAGATTGTGTTAAAAAAATTCCATCCGATGTTCTTTCTAGTTTAATTCTTAGAATTACATCTGCTAGACCCATATCTTTCATGTCAAAATTCTTTTTCAACATGTTTTTCGTATCAATAATGAGGTTATGATTGTTACCCGTGATGAGCATGTTATCAACATATAAACAAACAATAACAAAACCATTTCGTGCATTTCTTACGTATACACACTTATCACATTCATTGATACGAAACCCATTTGACAACATAGTGTTGTCAAATTTTAAATGCCACTGTTTAGGAGCTTGTTTAAGTCCATATAGTGACCGAACGAGTTTACATACTTTGTTCTCATTTCCGGGTGCAACGAATCCTTCTGGTTGATCCATGTAAATTTCAGCATATATCTCACCATTGAGAAATGCGGTCTTTACATCCATTTGATGTATCT
>JAPKLY010000437.1:242516-269045 GCA_026898435.1 Prunella vulgaris | reverse complement strand
CAACTATACTTAGGCAAATTCATCAGGGGTTTTGGGATCTAATCAAAACACTCAGATTGTCCCAACATCTATTTATAGGCACGTACCTGATGTAGGGGTTGAGAAAAACGTGGGCAAAAAAATCCGGAATAAATCCCTTTAAAATCTAATTAACGAATATTTTTTCATATTATCAGATATTTAATTCAAATTTTTAAATCCGGATAACTTGAGCAACACGAACCTCTTAAGGCTTAATTCAGATGGGCTCAAATATTTGGGCCTCAATTAATTGCCAAAAAAAATAAAATAATAATGGCCCAAAAAATGATTTTTGGTCTCCAAAAAATTAGATGGGCTCCCAAAGCCCACCCAATTGCCAAGAACCAAGAGCCCGAGCCCGAGCCCGCGCGCGTGGTGCATAGGAGAGTGTCTCCAAGCACTTTATTTTAGTGGTCATCTCATGTTGCTACATATATCTATATTATGAATTCCTTCATGATTTCCTATGTGGGACAAGCAAGACCCACTTGCTTGTACCCACTCCCACTTTTCAAGGTTTTTCCCTCCATTTTCTTTTGATGATTTCTCACTCACCGTAAATCGGTTTTGAGATTTCTAATATGTTATCGTCATCTACTCCGCGAGTAGAACAAGTATGTCATGTTTGATTTCCCAAAACAAAATTAATTAACTCTTAATTAATTTAATCAAAACACAACTTCCAACATCTATATCATAAGTCTTACACATATCTAATTTGGCAGCTAATTTTTTTGATAATGCATCATATATATATAGGGTGAGAATTCTTTTTTTTTTTTTTATGTGTTAGAAACTTCACCAACCATATAATAACACAATGATAAATTGCACTTTTTGTTCCATAAGAATTTATGCTAAGCATATCTAATCTCACATTCTTTTTTGGTTCTTTTCTTAGCATATTTAGTTTCATCCATCAAAATAAATTACATTTTTGATCTTATGAGAATTTGTGTAATTAATAGGTTTGATCCCACGTTAATTCATTAGTCTTAATGGAAAAATTCTTATGGAACCATTTGTATTAAAAAAAAGACCAAATATATGAGCACAAATTCTCATGAACCCAATAGTACACAATTTACTCAATAACACAATTTAGTTACGAAGGTTTGAAATATTGATATTCGGCCACGTCCACCAAGTCCTACAATTAATATCACAATATATACTTATTTATTCAAATATAATTACACAAACAAAGTCTTGTTTTTCTAATCAAACAATTATTTAAATGATCTAATCACAGTACATTTCTTTTACTCCAATCAAACCTCTTTCTAAAGCCAGGTTGATAGTTGTTATAATCGACGTAGATGCCATCAGTTCTTACTTCCCAAATGCATTGGCCATCGATACAATACCAATTCCACGATTCGGAATTAAATGCACGAAACCCGACGTACTTATCATTCCACCAAAGATCGCAACTGAATAAGGTGCGGCCAAAAAAGTGTTTACAAAACGACCAATTGTAATCAACGTTCTTACAGATTGTGTGATATCCAAGATCGTCGTCTTTCGACCTGCATCGTAGTTTCAGTGGTTGGGGGAGTTTGTTGATGATATGAACAGTAAATCGCTGAGTAAATATGCATCTTTTAGCTGCTAATAATTTCATTTCTGGAAAAATGCAACCGCTGAGTATTATAAGGAAAAGTATTGGATTTTTCATCGCGATCTATATATGCATGAGTGACTGAAATTAATCAATCCAAATTGGACTGAAATTTGTGGAAATCAGAAATTAGCATGCATGGTATGAGTGTATGAAAAAACTCACAGTTGATGCACCATGGGTATTTATTTATAGTATAAGTCTCTTGTGTACAAGTGAATCGCGCAACTCAAGTGTATTTTTAAAAAGTTACATAAAATACTACTAAAAGTCATACATTTTATTATTGAAAAATTTATTTATAAAATTCACTTTTCAATAATAACAGGTGTGACTTTTCAGCAATAAATAATACAACTTTTTAAAAATAAACTCGAGTCGCACGGTACACCGGGTGCATATAATATATACTATGACTTATGTATGTGTGTAGACTTTTTTTATTTTAATTTTTATTTAATTTAAATTTGTCCCTTCTTGAATTTATATATAAAGTACATTATGCTATAATAAAGTTACACGCCTTAAAATTCCCTTGGTTGCTATTTTTTTTAAATGTAACCTAACAGAAAGATGTAGCTAGCACAAGAAGTGTGAGCCTAGGATGATCAGATGCGCAACGCAAGCAAGCATGATGATAAAATGAGTATGAGGAATTAATCTGTTACAACTGAGTACAGGGATGTAAAATGCGGAGCACATGTTAATTAAAATTATGCGTGTGAATTACATAAAAAATTTAGCATCATGTGTGCTACATTTAAAGAATTATTTATTAATTTCTTAAAGTATTAAATAATTATGAAGGAGCCACTGATAAGATGCGTGTGAATTATTTATCACAAATGGTTTGTCAACTTGCGGTAGAGCTAAGATGGGTGTCCTGGTCATCGCTGCCGTGAGTTGTTCGAAAGTTGTCTCACCTTCCGTCCGCCCGCCCGCTTAAAACCTCCTTTTTTTTTGTCATATTCATCAAGGGCCTGGCAAACATTCTGTAATCTTTCACAAATTCTCGGTGATATCGGAATCCCCCGCAACTCGGAAAGGGACTTGAGTTTAGGCCATCTCCTCGTAGCATCAATTTTTTATTGATCCACCTGTACTCCACGAGATGATATGATGTGCCCGAGGTACTCGACCGACTCCTTACCAAGAGCACGCTTGGACATCTTGATATGAAATGGATGAGAGGCGAGTATCGATAACACCTGCCGCAAATGACCCAAATGGTCCTCCCAATTTGTCGAATAAATAAGTATATCATCGAAGAAGACCAACACAAATTTCTTGAGATGTTCCTAGAATACGGTGTTCATCGCTCCTTGAAAAGTGGCCGATGCATTACAAAGTTCCAAGGGCATAACCAGATATTCAAAATGCTCATGGTGAGTGCAGAAATCAGTTTTGTGAATATTTTCTTCGGCTAGTCGCATATGATGATAGCCTGCTCTAAGGTCAAGTTTCAAGAAATACTTTGACCCCCTATCTCATCCCAACATATCTTCAATGGTTGGTATGGGATACCGATCCTTAGTTGTTGCTGCGTTCAATGATCTATAATCAATACAGAGAACCTCCATGAACCGTCCTTCATCTTCACTAGTAGTATGGGCGATGAAAAGGGGCTATTAGGGATAGAGATCTTTTAGGTCCCATAACTTTTGCCTTTTTCCAAATACGTCCCAATAAAGTTAATTTATCCAATTACGTCCCAAATGTCTATTAAGTATACAATTTACGTCCCAAATGTCGCCGGAGTTAACCGGAATAAGCAAAACGACGTCGTTTTGACCCCATGTGCCAATCACGTGCCATTTAAATTGGGGCTTTCCGGCGTATTGGTGACATGGCTAATACATGGCATATCTTGACCAATAAAATTGAATTAAATAGACACATCATCAATACATGTTTATATTAATTTGAAATTAAAAATATAAAATAAAAAAATACGATTAAAAAATAATTTTAACTTTAAAAAAACACAAAAATTCTTTCTCCCCGAAAAAACACAAATATTTTCTTTTTGCAAACACAAAATTACCCAAGGAGATTAAGGTTCTTTCTCCCCCTTCTCAATTCTCCCTCCCAAATCCGATTAGTGTTCTCCTCTTCCTCCCCAAATATTAATTAAAGGAACTCCATAGCAGAAGAACACAACTTCATCAAAAAATGTTGAGCATAATTCCAGCTTCAACACTCCATAAACATCAATATCTTGCGATGAAGTTGTGTTCTTCTGCTATGGAGTTCCTTTAATTAATATTTGGGGAGGAAGAGGAGAACACTAATCGGATTTGGGAGGGAGAATTGAGAAGGGGGAGAAAGAACCCTAATCTCCTTGGGTAATTTTGTGTTTGCAGAAAGAAAATATTTTTGTGTTTTTTCGGGGAGAAAGAATTTTTGTGTTTTTTAAAAGTTAAAATTATTTTTTAATCGTATTTTTTTATTTTTTTTATTTTATATTTTTAATTTCAAATTAATATACACATGTATTGATGATGTGTCTATTTACTTCGATTTTATTGGTCAAGACATGCCATGTCACCAACACTCCGGAAAGTCCCAATTTAAATGGCACGTGATCGGCACATGTGGTCAAAACGACGTCGTTTTGCTTACTCCGGTTAAATCCGGCGACATTTGGGACGTAAATTGTATACTTAATAGACATTTGGGACGTAATTGGATAAATTAACTTTATTGGGACGTATTTGGAAAAAGGTAAAAGTTATGGGACCTAAAAAATTTCTATCCCGGGGCTAATACTTGGGCGAATTAACCCCCGCTTCAACATCTCACTGACTTGCCTTTCAATTTCCTCCCTTTGAAAGTGTGTGTACCTATATGGTGAACATTAATGGTCTGTATTTCGTTTTTAGAAGGAATGTGATGGTCGAATGCTCTCTTGGGGAGAAGAGACGTGTTGGTCCCTTAGTGGTGAAGGTATAGAGGGGGGGTTGAATAGACCTTCAAGTGAAACATTTTAAGCTTTTTAAAATAAGGGTAATAGAGTCTTCTCAATACCTTAGTTTTAAAAACAATCTACAAGGTTTTGAATAAAGGTTACAACTGTAGACTAAGAAGTTTAAAGCTCCAGATTTTGCAAAACAACAAAAGATAAGAACAACTTGTAATATCATTTCAAAGTGGGTTTTAACACTTTAGAAGTGTATTGAAAATCCTCTGTGTACAGCGAAAAATGTGTGTGTGTGTTAATGAAAAACAATGAGAACAATAGAGTTTACAGTTGAGTAACTAACAAGTCTACAACTGTATATTCCAGGTTCAAGTTTCACAAGTTTTATGCTGATAGTTTAAAGCAATGATGCATGTAACAAGATAAAAAAGCAATTTAAGAATAATAACAGAAAATAAAAAATGCACAAACAACTTTGTTGATGAAATAATTTAATCCAGATGATTAAGGAAGTAATCAGTGGAATAACAGATGACGTGTCCCAAAATAACTAATCAAGCATGATGAATATGGGCAAAACCAAAGAAGATCAATACAAGAAAAGAAGAATCATTGAACTAACAAGAAATGGCCGAGCAGCAGTGCCAGAAAGGAAAGGGCGAGCAGCTCACCTGCTCGCCCAACCACCTGCCCAGCACACCTGCTCGCCTATTTGCTCAAAATAGGCGAGCAGGTCTTACAATTCTTATAATGGGCGAGCAGCTCACCTTCTCGCCCAATGAGCTGGTCGCCAGAAGTGAAGTGTTGCTCGCCTGAATTGGGAATGATCATCAAGACCTTGTTTTCATCATTTTTTAGTCAATTTTCCATTGTAATTATCTTGTTTAAGCGGTTAGGGACACTTGTAAGCTCCGGAAGAAGTGTGGCAAAGTGCATGCCACCACCTGCTTGTAGAAATGCCTATAAATAGGCCCCATTTTCGTTTAAATGCAAGTTTTCTTAGCCTCAGCGAAGCTCTGCCGAAATCTTCACGTAATCAAGCACTTTGCAGTTCCATTAAACTGTTTTTGATTGATTGTTAGTGAAATTGCATCTAAAAGCCACATAAACGCTTCCGTTGCAGAGATTTCATTAACAATTTGGTGCTAGAAGGAGGGCCCCCGAACCTCCGATTGCTGGATTTTGTGGGATGTTGAAGTGGAAACTGCAAAATTTAGATTCTGGATGAAGATTCACCACATGTTCGCCTGAAGGGAAACAACCTGCTCGTTTGAATACTTGAAGGAACACAACCTGCTCGCTTGAAGGTTTGAAGGAGAACAAGCTGTTCGCTTGAAGGCTTGAAGAAAACCCACCTGGTCGCCTGTTTTTCCACCTGGTCACCTGTTTTTCCATCTGGTCGCCTATTCCACCTGGTCACCTACCTTCACCTGGTCGCCTACTTTCACCTGATCGCCTGGTGTCACCTGGTCGCCTATTTTCACCTGCCCAGCTCAGCTGTTCGCCAGTGCACCTGTTCGCCATTTCCACCTGTTCGCCCAGCTACTTATTTGACAAAATAACAGCTTAACCTGCTTTGTGGAAAGGAGCTGACATTACGTAGAATGTCGAGGGAGGTATCAGAACCAAGGATGACATCTCACGGGAGGAACAATGATCAGCCGAATCAGAGGACCACGGCACCTGAACACTCAACGGCAATTCAGGGTATTGCAGGATATCAACAACAAGCCGAACCAGCTGGAGTTCCAGCAGCTCAAGTGGGACAGAATTATATGCAGGGATTATCTGAACTACTCCCATTCTTGCAGAACCCTGAAGACATATCACGAGTGATGGCCCTCTGTAGAGTGTTGAAAGAACAGCAACAAGGTGCAGCCGGACCCTCTGGAACACAACCTGATCAGAGGCCTATTTTTTAACAGGTCGATCAGCGTCCACCAGAGACCGAGGCTGACAGTGAACAAAGAAGAAGACGTGAGGAATGTGGAAAGCAGAAGGTGACTGATCGATTGGGGCCAAAGATGGCAGACCGGTTAGGCCCGCAAGGGGCAAGAGCACGGAGCTTGATGGATGAGTCAAGTCATGGAACTCCACAAAGCAGACCTGTGGAGCGACGAGAGTACAGGTAGCATGGCCAACCCCTATCGGCCTATCGACCCCCGAGTAGAGCACCGGAAGTAGACCAGAGGAGACAAAACAGAGTACCAGAGATAGACCCAGGGAGACCAAGTAGAGTACCAAAGGTAGATCAAATAAGGCAGCATACTGTTCGAGAAAGACTACGTTGGCCGGCGGCAGAGAGGCTCGGCCCTGAAGGCGTACACAAGGCCAGTATGGCTCCAGCGAGGTCACACCCGAGTGACCGGGTGTCCGGCTCCCCTCGTCCAGAGCGAGAGGAACGGCCACCCCGTCGAGGTGTAGAGGCTTCGGATGAAATCTTACGATCGATGAAGAGGGCTATCGAAGACCTTCAGGCCAAAGTCTTGTTACACCCGCAAGGCAGTTCAGCGGTACAGATCCCAGTTTCACCCCTATCAGCAGTGATACTTTCGGCACATGTTCAGCCGAAGATTCAATTCCCGGCCTCCAATTTGTATGAAGGAACTTCAGACCCAAAGGTGCTCGTGTCCAAGTTCACCGATTACATGATCTCCATTGGAGCATCTGATGCGACCCAGTGTAAAAACTTTCTTCTCACACTTGGGGATCATGCACATCGATGGTTCACCGCGATGCCCCCTGCATCGATCACTTCTTTCATGCAATTGAGCCGAGAATTTTTATTACATTTTTCTGGAGCAGCGTCATGTTTTACCCGGAAGCATAGACTAGCGAATCTTGCCCAGGAACCGGAGGAATCTGACCACCAATTCCTCGAACGGTTTAACAAGATTTTGTTGGAAGGAGAGCCAGTCAGTGAGAATACCAAGCTGATTACCGCGATGGCGGGATTAAAGAAAGGTTCAGATATGTGGAAGGAAATGCAACTTGCGTGTCCGAAGACTTATGCGGAGTTTCGGAACAAGGCCGGGATTTATGTGGCCATGCAAGAAGAATTTAAGAAATTGATTGGAGAAGACAAGGAAACACCGAAAGCGACATTCAGGAAAGACGGGGTAAGATATCGAACCCCCGAAAATTTGAAATCCTTCGAGGGTGCCGATTTGGTAGAAAGACTTAACCAGGTTCTGACCGTGTCCATAGAACATGTCTTTAACACGGTCAAGAGAAATTGGGTACTACCGCCCGCGAGAAAGCTCAAGGTAGATCTGAAGAGAACTAACCCGAATAAATACTGCACCTATCATCAGGCAACGGGGCATTTCACTAGTGAGTGCCAAGATCTATTGAGATAATTGTGGAGGTTTTACGAGGAAGGAAAATTGTCAGAGTTTGTGAAAAGACCACCAGGAAAAAGACCACGTGTGCCCGATCAGAGGGCGAATGAAGAAACTAGCGAGAACGAGAATGAAGAAGATGCCGGACCGGGACACCGACGAGAGCAGCAAGCCATACTCCCCCTGCCAGGACCAGTGCGGGATGTTTTTGTTTTGGAACCCGAGATTGGCCGAGCCGGCGTCTGTACAGATGGAAGGCCACCCCGTGGAAGAGGCAGAAGAAAGCCGAGTTGCGCGCTATCGGCCAGATAAAGGAGACCGAGGCGGGACCCTCTACCAAGCCCACTGCAGAGCTGACCTTTTCACAGAAGGACTTGGAAGGAATCATAACTCCACACAATGATTCCTTGGTCATAAGAGCGAACATCATGAATGCGCGAGTTCACAAATTGCTGGTCAACACTGGAGCATATACGAACATTCTGTTCAAGAGTACTCTGGACCAGATAGGGGATTACGAATCCTATATCGAGAATTGTAATCACAGAATCATAGGATTCGGGGATGTAGTTACTATTCCCCTAGGCATGATCTGTTTATCTATTGAACTTGTATCGGCCGACGATCCCGATAGGAGTCTGACGAGGCAAGTACATTTTCTCATTGTAGACCAGCCATCCTCCTATAATGGGTTCCTCGGCCAATCTTTTTTGCATGAATTTAAAGCGGCCTGTTTGACTTACTACTACTGTATTAAAGTCCTGACACCAAACGGAGCCGGCACAATAAAGGGCGATCAAAAGAAAGCCCCTAAATGTTTACTTCAAAACGTGCCATCGGTCACCTATGTACATGTGATTGAAAGTCCTCCCCCACGCGCTGAACTGGAACCGGAGACATTGAGTGCTTCCCAAGCGGAAGCGGAACCAATGGAGGTTGATAACCCAGTTCACGTACCAGAGAGTGCACCCGATCATGTTGTACAAGTCCTAGGGGAATCAGAGCCTGAGAGGCATCTCAGAGTCGAACGCCCAGATGAATGCCTACTCAGCCAAGATTTCGAACCTAGGCTTGAAAGTGAACCGATGGAGATTGAAGATGAATTGAACGTGGACTGATCTATTTTAGATCCGAGGTGAAAAGAAAAGCAAAAACGTGCCACACCGATGGAAGAGTTAACATCTATCCAGGCTTATCCAGATAGGGAAGATTTGGAACTCTTCATCGGATTTGAATTGCCTGAACCATTCTTGAAGAATAACCTGGACGTTTTCGCATGGTCTCATTCAGATATGACAGGTATCCCGACCAAATATGCCTGTCATCGACTCAATATTGATCCAGCACGCAGACAAATTCGCCAAAAGAGACGGAAGTTTGGGCCTGATAAGTATGAAGCATTGACGACAGAGGTTAAGAAGTTGCTGGACAACAAGTTGATACACGAAGCCTTGTGCCCACAATGGGTTGCGAACCCTGTCCTTGTTCGTAAACCCAATGGCACAAGGAGACTCTGTATCGATTTTATCGATCTGAATGATGCCTACCCGAAGGACAACTTTCCACTCCCCCACATTGATCATCTGGTTGATAACACTGCAGGGCATGAACTCATGACCTTCATGGATGCCTTTGCGGGATATCACCATATTGCGATACATCCCGACGATCAGGAGCACACCGCATTCTATACCAACAAGTATCTCTATTGTTGGGACAGGATGCCCTTTGGCTTAATCAACGCTGTAGCCACTTATCAGGGATTGGTGAACAAGATGTTTGATGAACATATCGGCTACTCCATTGAAGTCTATGTGGACGATATCGTTGTAAAAAGCTTGCACAAGGAAGATCATCTTGAACACCTCTCTCAAACATTCGAGATACTCCGCGCTTACAACATGAAACTTAACCCGAAGAAAAGCAGTTTCGGAATTCATTCGGGAAAGTTCCTAGGACATCTAGTCAGTCAACTCAGAATCGAAGTGAATCCAACGAAAGTCCAAGCCATAATCGACATGAAGCCTCCTGATTCAGTTTGAAAGGTTCAACGTCTTACAGTATGTTTAGCCGCATTGAATCATTTTATCTCGCGTTATGGAGATAAATGTCGGCCGTTCTTTGAAGCCATGAAGAAGAAGAAGAAGAAGAAGAAGAAGAAGGATAATTTCGTGTGGACGAGAGATTGCCAAAGAGAATTCGAAGAAATCAAAGAATATCTAGGCAATACACAGATTTTATACAAACCAATTCCAGGTGAAAAGCTCTATCTCTACCTCGCTGCATCAGAGGTAGCAATAAGTTCGGTGCTAGTACGCGCCGAAGGCAAGTTTCATTCCCCGATCTACTATGTCAGTCAGGCTCTACATGAGGCCGAAGTCCGGTATTCTCCAACGGAGAAACTGGCATATGAGTTGGTCATGAGCATACGCAAATTGAGGCCATACTTCTATGACCACCAGGTAGAAGTACACACGATGTTCCCATTACGGCAGATTCTACATCGCCCTGATACTGCGGGAAGATTGCTAAAATTGTCATTGGAAATCAGCCAATTTAGCATCACGTACACAACAAGAACGGCGATCAAGGGACAAGCTCTGGCTGACTTCATTGTAGAATTAACTTATCCATCTGAACTGCCAAGGGATCTTGAACATTCGTGGCACCTGTATATAGACGGTTCATCTACCAACTAGGCGTCGGGGAAAGGAGTGGTGTTAATAAGCCCTGACCGACAGGTGTTCACGTCAGCAATAAGATTTACTTTCCTGGCGACCAACAATGAAGCTAAGTACGAGGCGCTGATTGTCGGACTCAGACTTGCATTAGCGATCGGGGTTAAGAGAGTACAGATTTTTGGTGACTCACAGCTCATAGTTTCTCAAGTTCGAGGAGAATTAAAAGCCAAAGACGAACACATGATATTATACCAGAAGATAGTGGATCATTGGATATCAATGTTTCAGCAAGCATACATTGAACAGATACCTCGACTTGAGAACACTCAGGCAGACGCCTTAGCCCGATTAGCATCCAGCCAGGGGGCAACGGAGATAACGGAAGTCGTCATCACCCGGCTCGACAATCCTTCAACATTTGATTATCAGATAAATCAAACGTTGAATGGGGGGCAGGAGATGGACGAGGAAGATGACGACTGGAGAACAGATCTGAGAAAGTATCTGACCTCGGGAGAACGGCCCGAAGATCCTTGGGCGGCGGTTCGATTGGTCAAGCAGACAGCATGTTACGTAATGATCGACGACATTTGTACAAGAGAGGATTTTCTTCGCCCCTACTCAAATGCGTTTGACGGAAGCAGGGATGGGAAATTCTCGATGAAATCCATGAGGGAATATGCGGAAGTCATGTTGCAGGACGAGCACTGGCGCACAAAACCATGAGGCAAGCGTATTACTGGCCTACCTTGAAAGAAGACGCCATTTCATTTGCGAAAAAGTGCCGCAAATGCCAAGTGTTCGCCCCCAACATTCATGTTTCTCCACAAGAAATGAAAGCAGTCTACGGCCCTTGGCCATTCGCCAAGTGGGGTATCGATATCATCGGACCGTTCCCACCTGGGAAGGGAAGTGTAAGGTTCGCAGTGGTTGCCGTGGATTATTTCACCAAATTAGCCGAAGCCGAATCACTGGTGACAGTCACCCAGGAGAAAATGATCAATTTTATCTGGAAGAATTTGATCTGCAGATTCGGCATACCGCGATCAATCATAACAGACAATGGGCCACAATTCGACGGAAAGAAAGTTCGAGAGTTCTATAATACTTGTGGAATCAAAAAGTATTACTCGACCCTGTATCACCTACAGTCCAATGGTCAAGTTGAAGCTATTAACAAAATCATCAAGCGGACGTTGAAACTTTGCCTAACGGAGAAAAAAGGAAGTTGGTCGGAAGAACTCCCGGAAATATTGTGGTCATACCGCACGTCATTCAGAACAAGTACGGGCGAAACTCCATTCTCAATGGCGTACGATGTTGAAGCAATGGTACCAGTGGAACTGCAGAATCCAACTTGGCGAGTTTGTATGTACGACGAGGAAGAGAATGACGAATCCGTCGCGATCGAAAAAGACTTTCTTGAGGAAAAGCGGACGGCAGCAGAAGTACGTAATGCAGCATACAAACAATATGCTACCCGGTATTACAGTTCGCGAGTTAAGGCCAGAAGTTTCCAAGAAGGAGATCTAGTCTTGCGGAAAATCCTATCCACTCCATCCGAAACTTTTGGACCAGGCTGGGAAGGACCATTTCATGTTTCGCGAAGTTGGTCAAATGGGACTTGCGAGTTGGAAGACCTGGACGGAGTACCATCTTCATACACGTGGAATGCTGCCCACCTGAAGAAGTTTTATCAATAAAGGGTGTATAATGTACATTTTGTTTCAGAACAGATAATGAATGTTATAGACTGTCTTTTTTGAAAAAAGGGTCACAGTCTAATCGAACTCGCCTTACTTTACGTGGCTACAGAGGGCTAATGCGCTCCAGGTGGAGCTCCGGCTCTGCTTGTCGAGCACGCTCCTCGTGCAGAGACAAAATGGCATTTTACAATGCCTGTACGTCCTGCACCAGTAAGAGCACAAGCATGCCAACACTCTTCTTAGGTTGAAAGGTTACGGAGTTAAAACCCCTAATTACTCCCGAATAAGAATCGAGCGTGAAGCCCCGAAAGACCATATACGATGGACCTGAGTGTGCATCAGAGATGCTCCTCCAGAGGACATTACGTACGATCCAGAGGATAGCAGAGTGGATGCACCGGATAATACCGGGACTGCACTTCATGTCCACCTAAGGGACGCAGATACGCTCCCGAGGGAGAAGTGAACGCTTCCTGATGGCCTATTCCCGCGCGAGTGTCTTATTCGTTTCGTGCCCAAAAAGAGGTGAAACGAAGCTAATTAAAGACCCATGACGCGGAAGGCGATGATTAGACATAAATGACATTTCATTAGAGTTCATTCAAAACAAAACGTGTGCATCGAAATAACATCCTTGATTGAAGTAAAGAAAAGGAAGTACAGCAGAAAGTTAGAAGGTCAAACAACATTCTGAATTGAAAAGACATAAAATAAAAGTGCAACAAGAAGCAAAGAGGCAAAAGGCAAAACTGATGTCTAAAACAGACAAGACATCAGGCAAATAAAATAAAGACCCTAATCTGTAGTGTGAGCAGCGGTGTCGGCGGCATCAGATGGCGGAACCTCAGGAGTTGTTGCATCATCACCGGGAGGAGTCTCAATATAAGACAGGACAATCTCATTCTCTCTCTCCTGAAGACCCTCTTCAAGAGAAGCCTCAGCAGCATCGGCAGTTCCCGGAGCAATGAGGGAGGTCTCGGCAACAACAGCAGTCTGCGGAGCCTCCGGGGCAGGTTGAGTTGACACTCCGGGCCGGATGATGGTATATACTTCTGATGCACGTCAGCATTTTCAGCTTTAAGTCGGGCAATGCCCTCAGTAGCCTGTACCACTTGCTCATTGAGGTTTCGGTTGTCGTATTGGAGTTTCTTGACTGAGTCAAGAGCATTACTCTCAGACTCTAAAGTGCTCTTGATCTTAAGAGTTGCTTGGGGCAACTCATCATCTTTCGCCTTCAGAGCCTTCTCTTTTTCTTCACATTCCTCTTGGGCTTTGTGATTCGCTCTTCTGAGTTCAAGTGCCTGATCCAGGGCCCGTTGGATTGTGATGGCAACAGAGCTAGCAAACACCCCACTCATGAGCAAGTTATCACTCAAGTCTTGTTGGTGAATCGTGCGGTCGTTTGTTTTGCTCCAGGACTGAGCAACGAACTCAGTGGCCCTCTGAACTTCCCTGTCAAGAATATCACCCATATCCCTCAGCACCCTAGAGCAAGTGGCCTAATGGAGCGCATCACAGCGGAAAGGATGATCGCCCGAATGATAACTGAAAAGCATAACAATCGCGTAAGCGAAATGATAGTTCAAATACAAAACAATGAGAAAGCACGAGGACTCATGACTCCCGAATCTCCCGTTCCCATCCAAGACAGGAGTCATCTCGGCGAAAGCCTGGTTCACGAAGGGAAGGTAGAGATGGATCACGAGGATCCCTGGATCGAGGATCGGCGGGTGGACGACTGGACCCAGTGGTTGCGGCAGTCTTGCCTTTCTTCTTCTGCCGGTTGACATCCTCTTCGTCGCCAACAGAGGAACTGCCACCTTTCCTCGGCTGTTTGGAGGACTTCTTAGGAGGACTCTTCCGAGCCGGCAAATCAACGGCAGGAGCAGCGGAAGGTGGCATGGCCGTTCGTTGTACCGGAGGCTTGATTCCTCTATTTTTCCGCAACCTGATCAATGCAGCTGGAGGATCCATCGTGCGTCTGTTTAATCCGGATTCAAGATCTCGAACTCATTGGTAAAAAGCGTGGAACTCCAGAGGAATCGCAACCGTAACTCCTTGATCTGTCACAAGAATTCACTGTTAAGAAATGAAGAAATGAACAAATCAAAGGAGTAATAGCAGGTAAACGATATCAACCTTCTGGAGGCGGAGCCTGAGCTGCAAGGTGATGCGGGCTAGTGATCAAGCTGGCTACACGTCTACAGTGTTCGCTCGACAAATATTTCACCGTCCAGAACTGCTCACGGCGGTAAGAAGCATTGGAAAGCGCGTAGATAAACAAATAAGGAATTCCTTTCTGTCCCCACTTTGGAAGCCTCGGACCTGCAAAGAAATAGAGTTTAC
This sequence comes from Prunella vulgaris, assembly GCA_026898435.1. NCBI lineage: Eukaryota > Viridiplantae > Streptophyta > Magnoliopsida > Lamiales > Lamiaceae > Prunella > Prunella vulgaris. The sequence goes on along the minus strand of JAPKLY010000437.1, from coordinate 254,409 downwards.
ATTAGTGAATTCCAGAACGAAAAACATATGGAGAATGACACTTACGTCTCAATTTCCCATATTCTTCCGGGGTCCTAATTCTTTTACTAGTGCCAGTATAAGATGTGGAGGTGTGCCAATCCCCACCGATAAAAAAGAACTGATCTTTCCATCGTTTTATTTTATTCAGAAGCAACTCCAAGACTTTCATCCCCGCTCGGGCTTTCAGATAATAATAGCCATATCCCTCTTCGTTGTATACTGAGATCATCATAGCATAATGGATCTCGGGGGTCGTCAATCGATTGGGATATCCCTCCAATCCCATCACCGTCAAGAAACCTAGCAGGTTATTCCATCCGTTCGGTGTAATCTGGGTGATCGCTAGGTTAATATCCATCAGAAACTGGCCAATAACCGGGTGCAGCGGAAGTGGGAACCCAACTTCGAGGATATCAATGTTTAATGCGGTACAACTCGGTGGGGGCCGATCGGCACGTTCACCATCACGTGGAACGTACATATGAATATCGAGCGGGATCTTATACTCATCCTGAAGAGCAGTTAGATCGTCCTCTGTCAATAGACTTTTGTGCTTGGTAGCGGTATATATCGTATGAATATACGGGACAGGAGAAATTCGAGGCCGAATAAATTGATCTCGATATCGGTCTAGGTATACTACCCAGTTCATCTTCTGTTCAACTCCTTCTAGAATCGTTTCTTCAAGTACTTGCTCAGGAGGTTGATAAATACGAGTCAAGTCATCCCAGATCTCCTGTTGGCTCGGTCCGAGATCTCACTCAAAATCCTTTCCAAGATCGGAGCCGGCATCATCTTCTTCAAGGTTAATCTCTTCTGGAACCTCGCCCGACTGATCCCGAGCCTCAAAGACCTCACGAACGACTTCAATATCAGGAGACTCGGGACTGGTCCTGAAAGCATCGTGAATGGCCGAACGAACGTCTGGATCAGTTTCATCCTCAGTGTCCTCGTCTGCTAAAAGCAACCTTCTCCTAGCAGGCGGAGGGGAAGCCAGTTGTCCACGTTGAGCAATCTGTGCACGACGAGCCGCTCGCAAATCCCTATCAGAAGGCTGGGAGCGACCAGCTGCCCCTGCTCGCCCGGAGCGAACAACTCTTTGTTTTACCCGGTGAATAGCTCCACCTGCTTGCCCAGATGGGCGAACAGCAGGCTCAACACCTGGGCGAGCAGCTCCTTCAAAAGGACAGCGACCAGCTACACCTGCTCGTCTATCCTAGCGAGCAGCTCCTCGAGCATCCAGGCGAGTAGCAGTTGGAGCATCCAGGCAAGCAGCAGTTGAGATATCCTGGCGAGCAGCCGCACCTGTTCGCCCAGATTGGCGAGCAGCTCTTTGAGCTCCCAATTCTGGGCGAGCATCTCCTTGAGCTCCAAGATCCTGGCGAGCAGCTCGTTCATCCTCAAGCTCAGCTGCTCACCTTCTCTTTTGCACAACCCGATCATGTTCCCGGGACTCCGCACCGATCACCAAACTCCCCGTACCCCTGTTTCGTGTCAAATTTGAGTAATCCCAGAGTTCGTGCAATGGAGATTCGACCATGGGTCATTTTTCTGGATTCCTTGGCGGCGAGCCACTGGGAGACGGCGGCGATGCCATTTTTTCCGACGGTTGAAGCTCTAAAGTCAGAAAATCGACACCCTTAATCCAATCAATGCAATAAGCAACAGCAAATCCTCAGAAGTTAATTCCTAAGTCCAACTCCGACGAAAAACCCCCAAAATCCGATGAAGAACCATTTGGAGTTCGACGGTTTCCAGCAATAGACAGTACACGAATCGATTTCCGGTAAAAAATGGTTGAAGAACGAAGGGAAATTAAAAAGAACAGGAATGTACGCACGGATATCCTACCTTTTTGCTGAATACCGGAGATGACGAACACAAACGGAAATCCTGAAGATGAAGGTTGCCGAAATTTGTCGAAGACTTGAGAAAGACGAAAGAGTTGAAGAGGGTTTGGATTTGGGTATTTATAGAAAAGGGGCGGGCCCTTATTTGCAATTACTCAGGGACTAAATCGCAAAAATTTTAAAAATAGGGGAAGTGGCGAGCGATTTAAGGGGGAGACATTTCATATTCCGCGCTTGGAATCTCGCCGAAACTGGCGAGCAGCTCACCTGGGCGCCCAGTGAGCTGCTCGCCCCCTGCTCACCTACATTAATCCAAGCTACGGATCGCCTATTTCAAGCCATCTATTCAAAACTAACCACATTTTCAATGTTTTACTTCATTTGGACACGGATGTGTGAGGGTACACCCTGGTATCTCTTTTTTCCTATGACCGATTTATCCACAAGGGTGGTTTACGGCTAGGTTTTTAACGAGGCCACGGGGGTCTTTCGTTATATCCATACTCCAAATGTTTGCAGGTTACAAGGAATCCTTGATTACTTCCTCACCACAAGGAAATGTCACAGATAGCTTGATAATTGTTATCCTCTTGAAGATTCAAACAGACATTAAGCTAGGGGGCAACTGTTGATGAAATAATTTAATCCAGATGATTAAGGAAGTAATTAGTGGAATAACAGATGAAGTGTCCCAAAACAACTAATCAAGCATGATGAATATGGCAAAAACCAAAGAAGATCAATACAAGAAAAGAAGAATCATTGAACTAACAAGAAATGGCCGAGTAGCAGTGCCAGAAAGGAAAGGGCGAGCAGCTCACCTGCTCGCCCAACCACCTGCCCAGCACACCTGCTCGCCTATTTGCTCAAAATAGGCGAGCAGGTCTTACAATTCTTATAATGGGCGAGCAACTCACCTGCTCGCCCAATGAACTAGTCGCCAGAAGTGAAGTGGTGCTCGCCTGAATTGGGAATGATCATCAAGACCTTGTTTTCATCATTTTTTAGTCAATTTTCCGTTGTAATTATCTTGTTTAAGCGGTTAGGGACACTTGTAAGCTCCGGAAGAAGTGTGGCAAAGTGCATGCCACCATCTGCTTGTAGAAATGCCTATAAATAGGCCCTCATTTTCGTTTAAATGCAAGTTTTCTTAGCCTCAGCGAAGCTCTGCCGAAATCTTCACGTAATCAAGCACTTTGCAGTTCCATTAAACTGTTTTTGATTGATTGTTAGTGAAATCTCATCTAAAAGCCACATAAACGCTTCCGTTGTGGAGATTTCATTAACAAACTTATAGTGGTTCAAAGACTATAAAAGTCCTCCCCATCCACTGTTACACCTTTCAGGTGTCAAGTTCACTAAGATGATCACTTAGATATTTTTACAACTGATTCTGCCTTAGAACTAGCTCTAACTCAGATCACTATATGTAGAACACTAAACTTATTCACTAAGAATACAACTGATTCACTCAGAATTTTTTACCTCACAAAGAGTAACTACACTAAGTAGATATTTAAACAAAGTAAAAATAAGTGAGAGAACAACAACAAAGAAAGTGATTCTTCTCTAAGAAAATCTTATCAATCTAGTCTATGAATCACAAAGAAAAATATCTCTAAAAAATTGCTCTCTGAAGTTTTTGCTAGCTGTAGATTTGCTCAGGGTTGAATTCTTTGAATGCTCGAGTTGTTGTTGTTGCTCCTTCTGAACTCTTCCTCTATTTACATATGAAGAGACGTGATTTATCTGTTGGAGAATTCATAATTTGAATTCTGGATAAGTCTCTTCTTATGATCTCTATAAAATTCCACATGTGTGAGGTTGTCATCCTTCTCCACTCACAGTAGTACTGAGTGTACTATTGTCTTTTCTCCGAATTTTGAATTAATCTTCATTAGTCTTCAAAATTCTCCAGTAACACATCCTTAAGTAATCACTAGTGAGTGCAACTTAATGTTTAACTAATATGAGTGATTAAGGGTCTTCTAGCATCTTCTTATCTTGATCTTTGTACTTAATCATCCATCTGTCATGATTAGTTGTAGGTTCCTTCTTTGAGCTGCAACTTTACTCCTGCAAATTACTCTTCAGCTGTAGGTTAAGTTGCAACTATAGGATCTTGTTCAACTGTAACTTTACCTATCCTCTTAAATTTTTACCTGAAACGTTAGTTTCAAAACATGCAGTCCTATATTTTGCTATCATCAAAATATATCAAAAATAATATTCTAACAAGACGCGGATTCACTCATCAACACTCTGAATTCTTGCAATAGTTTGGATACCGTTGGATGTAACGTATTTTCATTTATTGACTCCTTTTCTACCCTCTCTACATGCACTGCATAACATTGTCCACCAAATTTCCACTTTCTTAATACTCTGTAGTCCCACTTCCCTCATTTTCTTATCAATTCTGACTTCAATGTTATTTACCCATCTCCCGATTTGGATCCCGTAGTCCCTTTGCCATGATCTATGACGATTTCCCCAAGACTTGGTAACCATTAGATCATTAAAACCACATCTAGTCCCACCAACGGTAGCACGAATAAATCCACTTTAATTTCAATGCCCTGCAACTTCAGTGTCATACCCTCATAAAGGTATTCACATTTAATCCCCTCGCTGTTGGCTGCACGAACGCTGAATGGTTCAACCCGAGTTGATATCAACTGTAATCTTCGTGCTAGTTGTGGATATATGAAATCATGTGAAGACCCACTGTCCACCAACACAACCACCATCACTATCTTGATCCACGCTGATAATTTCATAGTTCGGGGCCTATGCACGACGGATATAGCATGAACCGACACCTCTGCGCCTTCCTTTTCATTCTCTTCTTTTATTTATGCCATTTCTTCATCGTCAGACTCTACTTGTTCTATGAGGAAGGCTTGTTTGAGTTTACACTTTTGCCCAGCAACAAAACAGCGGTCACAATTGAAAAATAATCCCTTCTCGAGTCTCTTTTATAATTCCTCCCACGGTAGATGTTTAACCCCCGGAGGTAAACTTTTGGCTACTTCCTCCTCCACCTTTGATATCTCGATACGCCTGGGTTATCTTGTGTATATCGGTCCTGAACCTCGCCTCGAAAGGTTCAAATGCTTGTCCCTCGGCCTTACAATTTCAATGGTTTCCTTATGCATTTTTTGCCGGAAAATGCATATTTCTGCCGCCAACTCTAGTTTTAAACCCCCAATGAATGCCCCAACTAATGCCTTTTGGGGCCAATCTTGCACATTGCTTGCTAATCAATCAAATTCTTTTTGGTAATCCATCAAACTGCCCATTTGTTTAATATGTGCCAATGCTTCATTGAAATCTGTGTACTTTGTTACTCCAAAACACGCCATGAGTTCCTTCTCAAAATCTTTCCATCGTACTAGTCTTCTCTTCTTATGGTAAACTCTATTGATCCATTGCCAACACTTGTTGGCTTCTGTCTCTAAGTAATACACTGCATAATGCACCTTTCTCTCTTGCTCGACATCATAGAGCGCGAAGTACTGGTTAATGCGACTCAGCCACGATATCGGATCGGTCCCATTAAAAGTAGGACATGTTAATTTTGGATAAAACTTTCTCGGTTCATCTACCTTGTTATTATCTTCCTCTCTTCTTCGCTGGTATATACGTAGGATTAATTCTCTCTTCGTCAGTCTCTGCTCCAGACCCTTTTGATGATTCCAAGGATGAATCCGTTCTCAAATTCAAAAATTGGCGATTAATGAGTTCCTCCATCTGTTGCCCTAACTTGTTCAAAATCTGCCTAATTAAGTCTACCTTGCCTTCTAAGTTGGCCAACCCCGTCTCCATCATACTATCTCCATGCCCTCGCCAAGCTCCCTTTCATTTGCACCCTGAATAATAACATATCATTCGCAAAGAATATGTGAGATATAGTAGGCCCCTCGGCAAATTTGTAGACCCCGAGATGTCCTAAACTTGAAGAAAATGGTTCTTCACGAAACAGAAGCTAGAAAGGTGATAACGGATCCCCTATCAAAGGCCTCTTGTAAGTAGAGACACAAACAGTATCCTAATCATCCATCATTTGGCTCATGAAAACACCGATCTATCATAAGTGTTACACATATCTAATTTGGCAGCTAATTTTTTTGATAATGCATCATATGTATAGGGTGAGAATGCTTATTTGATTAATGTACTAGAAACTTCACCAACTATATAATAACACAAAGGTAAATTGCACTTATGGTCCCATGAGAATTTGTGCTCAGTAGATCTAAGTCCCACATTCTTTTTTGTCCTTTTCTTAGCATATTTAGTCTCATCCATTAAAATAAATTACACTTTTTGTCCCATGAGAATTTGTATTCAACAAATTTGACCCCACATTAATCCATTAGCTTTAACGAAAAAATTCTTATGGAACCATTTGTATTTTACAAAAAGAGCAAATTCATGAGCACAAATTCTCATGAAACTAATAGTACAATTTACTCAATAACACAATTTGGTTACGAAGCTTTGAACTTGTGATGATATTCGACCACCACCAAGTCCTACAATTAATAGTACAATATATACACATTTATTCAAATATAATTTCACAAACAATGTCTTATTTCTCTAATGACACAATTATTTAAATGATCTAATCACAATACATTTTTTTTACTCCAATCAAACTTCTTAATAAAGCCTCTGTTGTAATAATCGACGTAGATGCCATCAGTTCTTACTTCCCAAGTGCATTGGCGATCGATACAATACCAAGACTTCGATTGGGATATAAATGCACGAAACCCGACGTACTTATCACTCCACCAAAGATCGCAACTGAATAAGGTGCGCTCAAAAAAGTGGTTACAAAACGACCAATTGTAATCAACGTCCGTACCAAGTGTGTGATATCCAAGATCGTCGTCTTTCGACCTGCATCGTAGTTTCAGTGGTTGGGGGAGTTTGTTGTTGATATGAACAGTATATCGGTATGTAAGTATGCATCTTTTAGCTGCTAATAATCTCATTTCTGGAAAAATGCAACCGCTCAGTATTATAAGAAAAAGTATTTGATTTTTCATCACGATCTATATATGCATGAGTGAGTGAAATTAATCAAATTCAAATTGGACTGAAATTTGTGGAAATCAGAAATTAGCATGGTATGAGTGTATGAAAAAACTCACAGTTGATGCACCATGTGTATTTATTTATAGGGTACGTCTTCTGTGTACCAAGTGAATCATCCAACTCAAATGCATTTTTAAAAAATTAAATAAATGGTGCAACTTTTCAGCAATAAATGGAGCAATTTTTTTACAATACACTTGAGTGCATGATGCACTGGGTGCATATAAGACTAAGGCTTATTTGTATGTCTAGACCTTTTTTTATTTTAATTTTTTATTTAATTTAAATTTGTCTCTTTTTGGATTTATACATAAAGTACATTATGCTATAATAAAGTTACACGCCTTAAAATTCCCTTGGTTGCTATTTTTTTTTTTAAATGTAACCTAACAGAATGATGTAGCACAAGAAGGTGTGAGCCTAAGATGATCAGATGCGCAACGCGAGTATGAGGAATTAATCTGCTACAAACTGAGTACAGGGATTTAAAATGTGGAGTAGATGTTTAATAAAATTATGCGTGTGAATTACATAAAAAATTTAGAAAATTTTTTCAATTTAAATACAATTTAGGCAGTATATATATTATTAGCATGATGTGTGCTATATTTAAAGAATAATTTATTAATTAATTAAAGTAATAAATAATTATGAAGGCGCCACTGCTTCTTCCTCTTCTCTTCAGGTTTTTCTCCTCTTTCACCTTTGCGAGTTATAATTATTATTAGAGAAATTAAATAAACGATTGTGTTAGGATATTTCTAGTTAAATTTTAATGATAGTAAAGTGTAGAGTTGCATGTTTTTAAGCTAACCCTGCAGATGTAAAATTTGAATTTTTTTGGTTAAGTTACAGCTACTAAGGTGAAGTCTAATATCACTGTAAACTTGTCAAGTCTACAACTGAAACTAACATATACAGCTGAAGACTAAAACTACAGGTGCATAATCTACAACTAGAAGACAAGGTAACAACCAAAGGTAGCTGTTTAAAGATTAAGTGCAAGATCAACAAAGATTAGAAGGGTCCTAATACTTGTTTAAGTGAAGTATTAACTTGCACTCACTCACAAGTTATTATAGATTATTTGAAGTTGTGAAGACTCAATACTTTAGCTAATAGGCATTAGTTATGGAATTTTGATTTTGAAGGACAAATGGTACAACGAGTACTATTCTAATAATGGAAGGACCACTATACACATGAGAGAAGGAAAGAAAGAGGAGGCTCATTCAGAAATCAAATTTAAAAATTCTCAACAGATAACCACACCTCCTTATCTATAAATAGTGGATGAAGGCTGAAGGATCAACAACAACACTCGAGTATTCAAGAAGCATTCATTTTAAGCAAACCTACAGCTAGCATATTTTTTGAGAGTTCTTAGTAAAATATCTTTCTATATGATTCATAGGTTAGCTTGTTAGGATTTTCTTAGAAAGAATCACATATTTTGTAGTTGTTCCCTCACCATTTTATTTTGATTCTACTTTGTGCAGATTATTTTCTTTGTAAGGTTAAAAGGTTTTGTGTGAACCACTTGTAATTTGAGTGATTAGGATAGTTTTCTACATAGAATAGCAATCTGAGTGAGAGCTAGTTCCTAGGGAAAAACATTTGTAAGCTCTGTGTCATTTTTAGTGAATTTGACACATGTGGGGTGTAACAGTGGATGTAGGAAGATTTTATATGCTCTAAACCATTATAAACTATTGTGTTCTTTTTATTTCATTAATTTACTTGTTTACAACATTGTTTTTGTTTATTTATTTATTATATTCATCATTATTTTGAAGCATGAACATTAAAAAGAAAGAAATCAAATATAAAGTTGTAGATTTGTTAGTAACTCAATTATATATTTGAAGATTCACATTGTTTTTAATTAACAGACACTTTATTCTGTTGCACCTAAAGGTTTCTCAAGGCACTTCTTAAAGTATGAGAAATCACTCTGAAAAAGATATTAACAAGTTTAGTTTATCTATTACATGTTTTCAAACTTTGCAGATGTAAACTTTATAGTCTACAGCTGTAACCTTTTAGGTGCAAAACTTTTGTAGATTTTCAAAAGGTACTGTGAAGGTTCTACCAAGTACTTTATTTTAAAAAAATTATAAGTTTTGAAGGTCTATTCACCTCCCTTCCCCCTCTAGATCTTCACCACTAAAGGATCAACAAGTGGTATCAGAGTAGTTGACTTGTCACTGCTCTGATCAGTACCAAGCTAGATCTTTTTAAATTTATTTTCGAAAAATACACTAACATATACAACATCGCTTTGAAGACGATAAAGAAACATGGTTCCTATATTCTCAGCAGAAGACTATGATGAGTAGAAGATAAGGATGCAAACACATCTGGAGAATCTTCTGTCCGGATTCATTTTTTAATATGATGTACAAACCGTGCAACGAAACCACAATGACACTTAATATTGCGCTCGAAACTCGTTGATTCATATGAATTTCTTGAAAACATCCCTCTACCTTTTTGTGCAGTGATTATGCACTCAAAAGAATTATACTTTTGGATGTTTTGATTTCGGGATCTTTGTTCCTTTTTTCCCTAATTCTCTCAAAGCCCCATATCTAGATTTGATCGACTAGAGTTTTGATTTGGGGGAGAATTTACGGTTAATCCTGTATTTTATCCATCAAGATCTAATTCCCTCTAAATACCCCCACGTCAGTATTTCGCTTAAAAAAAAAGAAAGAAAAAATGGATTCACGTGTGTATTACCGGTTGTATGACTGGTTATAGGCGGTTGGAGGACGAAAACCATAATTTTTGGTAAGTTAAAGGACGAAAACAAAATTTCAAAACTTAAAAGGACGAAAACCATAATTTTTGGTAAGTTAAAGGAGAAAAACAAAAATCTAAAACTTAAGAGGACGAAAATCAAAGTCAACGAAACTTATAAGACAAAAATGCGTATTTTCCCTTAAATATATATTTTGATTTAACTTCATACTAATTTTAATATTTCTTTGGTGATAAATTACTGGTAATTTTCGAACGTTTCATCATGCAACTTATACATGCATGCAAGTACATTAATTCCCTTATAAATCACAAAGAATTAACGCAACAGCAAAAAAAAAAAAAAACTACTTTGAAGAAACACCAAGATTCAATGGAATAGATTTCACATATTCATTCATTAACATCCCATGATAAGATCCATCTACACATAACATATGCATATACTCCCTCCGTCCTGTAGGAATTTGCACCTTACGGAACGACACATTTTTTAAGAAAAAATAGTTTTATATATAAAGTAGTGGTATATGGATAAATATGTGTAAAGTTTTGTGAGTATGCACATGAATCAATCCTTCCTTTTTTAGTAGTGTGCAAATTTGTGTGGGACGTCCAAATAAGGAAAGTGTGCAAATTCCTGCTGGACAGAGGGAGTATTTGATTACCAGGAATCTTACTAATTAATCAATTGAGGAATTAATTCCTAATTAATTCCCAAGATGATGGGCCTGCGCAACATTCCAATTTGATGACAAAAGTTAGCCAGGTTGCAGAAGTACCACACATCCTGTTGTGAGTGCCCCGGCACATCCCAGTATCTCATTAACTCTTCACACCACCTCGACAATTCGTGGTTCACCGCAATACGACCCAACTCAATGTAGGGCACTTGACCTTCAAATCTTGCCTCCTGTCTCAGTATCTCCAGTAAGCCGACACCCACAAAAATATTGTGGTGATCCAAGAGGAATTCTTGAAGTGGGAGTGGGAGGTTCACCGCCCAATACATATGGTAGATGAGGCATTTCCTGGCGACGCTGATCACGACAGTGGCGGCCTCCGAAATAGCTCGATGTTGAGGCCCGCAATTAGGCGGAAATTCGGGTTATTGAAATTGAACGTACACCTGACGTGCCTGATCCACGCATCGGCGACTACAGGGGATGCTGTGACACGGTTATGCTTCCTGCGAGAACCATATATTCCGTGGCGGCGCCACCGTACCTCCGTGAGTTTGAAGTAGAAACATTGTATGCGGCCATTGTTTAGCTGATCAAACTTTTGGAGAGAGCCTACGGTTTCTTTCAAGGGACGGTTTGATTTGTGGAGGGACTAAATGAGTGAGTGTCGATTCATTTATTAATTTCAGAATGCATGGTTTCGTTGGGAGCAGTTCTCGTTTCCAATTTCCCCTAGTTTTAAACAAGGACAAGTACATTTTTTTTATCCTTTCTATTCCATTGCTTTTATTTTTCGTCCTCCTTAACTTTTGAATTTTAAATTAGTCTTTTAACTTATAAAAATTACAATTTTGATCCTGTGACTTGTTATACTCGGTCACTCAATCGATTACAGGACTAAAATCATATTTTTATAAGTTGAAGGACTTAATTCAAAATTCAAAACTTAAAAGGACGAAAAACAAAATCAATGAAACTATATTATTCGTCCTCCAATATTGAGTTGGTCGCTACCTCCACATGATTTCTCCACGAAGGTACAACTTGCCAAATCCTACACCAAAATAGAAAGACTGCTCGTGCCCCTAGAGCAAAGCTGGCCGCCCACCTAGCCAGAACCACACCTGTTCATCCATAATGTAAGTTGTTCGCCCGATGTTGCCCAACATTGCGACTAACCTCACTACTCACACTTATCCAGAAGAAGCTTCTCGCCTAGGAAATTACTTTGAGGACAAACTACTCAATCCAATTGCTTGCCCTTTGCGCGCTAGCATACATGGAAAAGATTACTTCTTGGTTAAGAAATATATGTATTTATCTGAGAGGACACTTGTCACAAAGAGGAAAAAGTTGGCACAAGTAAGTGTCACCTCATACTTATAATAACACTATAAATATGTAACTAATCCATTTTCAAAGGGCGATTCTAACTCTGGAAAACAAAATAAACATTACATTTTTTTT
>JAPKLY010000437.1:138810-242416 GCA_026898435.1 Prunella vulgaris | reverse complement strand
TATATATATATATATATATATATATATATATATATAAGTACTGTTTCCATTTGTGGTTTATGCAAATTCAGCCCGATCCATATTTCAGTATACTAACGATTTAACTAATCGAAAATAGCTCTTGGATGTGTAAGGTAATGAAATTAAATAAATGAATTGATTTCATATATTTTTAAACTTCATATAAGTGAAATTCTTTCATCATATAAACCAGAGCTTAGACTTGTATAATATCAATCTTAGATTTAATTACTACTGATTTTTTTATCTATATTAAATTGCCTATTTATTATTTCCTTTTCAAAAGGAAATGAGAATTATAAATTATTCAAAGTGAAAGAATGTGTTAAAAAAATTAATAAATTAATTAATGTCACTTTTGTCTAAAAATTTGGACTTCGCCACATATAAGTATGTATTCTAATTTATGCATGAGTCACTCCCATGAAACTTCTGTTTTTTTGTTTTTCTCTTACATATGAAACACAACTTCTACTCTATTCTATAACTATTACTATAAGTTGTATTGCTTTGTTAATAATGGTACTTCTAATACCCAAGAAATTAAAATTGGCATCTCAAAATATTAAAAATCTAAAATACACAATATAAAATATATGACACACAAAAAATAAAGTAATGGCAAACCGATGCATCCTCTAAAATAACAAATAAAATTTGCCATATATATGTGTACCGTCATACTATCTTTACTAGCATATATTCCCTCCGTCCCAGAGCAATTTGCAAGGGGGAGGGGCACACAATTTAAGAAAAAAGTGGAATAAAGTAAAAAAAATAGTGTTTTGAGGGTTAATTTGGTAAAATTTTATGTAAAAAGCAAAGAAGTTAGTTAGATTGAGTGTAATGTGGGCCCAAAAAGTGAAAAAGTAGTGGTGTTTTGTGTAAATATGTAGATATTGTGATGGTGAAGTTTATAAAAGAGTTTCCATTTTTGGCCTTGCAAGTTCCTGTGGGACATCTCGAAAAGAAAAACTTGCAAGTTCCTCTGGAACGAGTGAGTATATTATATACATGTGCGATTTGATATTTTTAATTTAATATATTTGATGTAGAATTATTAGCGTTTAATAAAATCATATAATGTCGACTTACGTGAGGCTGAAAATCATATAAGTATTAGGTTTTTTTAGTGAAATAATCGTGACTGCATGTGAATATTTATCTAATTAAATATATATGTTGATTTAATTTCATACTAATTTTAATATTTAATTTTAACAGGTTCTCAACGTTTCATCATGCAACCTATGTTTTAAAAATCCGGTCGGACCGGCCGGTCGGACCGGTCGAACCGCGAACCGGGATAAGCAACGTACGGCTCTAAAGCGTTGGACCGCCCAACTAACGAGCCGCTCGAGAACCGGCCAAAAACGAAAATAAACGGGTCGAACCGGCGGCTGGGAATTAAATTTAAAAAAAAAAAACTGAAGAACAATTTTGCGGTGGCGGTGGCGGTGGCTGTGGCGGTGGCGGCGGCGGCGGCTGCGTTCCCTCCAGCAGCGGCGGCGGCACGTTTCCTCCGGCAGCGGCGGCGCGTTTCCTCTAGCGCCTGGCCGCTGAAAATCCGTGGAAGAAGAGAAGACTAGAAGAGAACAAGACTACAAGAGTATAATAGATGGGAGGCGGTGGTTAAGGTGGAGCAGTGGAGGAGGCAGCGCCGCTGAAACGCAGTGGAGGTGCTGCCGTGCTGGAGCCTGGAGGAAGAGAACAAGACTACAATGTGGATAAGTGGGTTTCTGAAATTTTAGGTTTAGATATAGGTCTCATGGGCCATTAATGAAATTTGGGCCCAACTTTCTTATTTTTTTATTAGTTCATTTTTTTTGGGCCCAACTTTTTTATGGTATTTATTTCCCGTGTTTTCTTCTAAATGTTAAAATTTTTTATTCTTAATTTGTTAGATTTGTAGTGAATTTAGCTTCATATTTGATATTTGTATGATATTTGGTAGATTTATTTTAATATTAAATATATATTTATATAATTATGACATCATACCGGCTCAACCGCTTTATTTACGGTCCGACCGATCGAACCCGGTCCGACCAAAATCTCTAAGGTGTCCGGTTCAACGTCCGGTTCCGCTTTTTAAAACATAGCATGCAACTCACACATGCATGCAAGTACATTCCCTTAATTATAAAACACACAGAGAATGCCAGGCAAAAAAAAAAAAAAAAGCTACTTTCAAGAAACTCCAAGATTCAAAGGAATGGATTCATAATTAAGATCCATCTATACATCACATATTCACATGCATATATTTGATTACCAGCAACTAAATAAATATATACCAGAAATCTAAATAAAAATATGATCGTTGCTAAGTTTACCGAAAAAAATAAAACAACATCGTTTTTGCTCATTAGAGACGGTCAAGGCCGTCCATAAATTTAGTTTCAAAATTTGAGATGGTCTTGACCGTATCAAGTAGCACCACTCGTATTAAAGGCCCCACTTTCCAATACACACCAGTCAACAGTAGTTCATGTTTGAGACAACCATGAGGGCGACGTCACTAATGTAAATGTGTGATTGACCTTGGTCGTCTCTACAGATTCTGGATATCTACAGAATATAGAACTTATTGATGCAAAAAGTACTAACAGGATTCCGAATTTACCATTGCCATATATTCAAATAAAGAAATGAATCCAAATGAGATTAAGAGATAGAATAAACCTAATATTTCATCACAAAATTAAAACGGTAAGACATATATTTAAAGTTTCACCTAAAAATTAGTATTTTCACCGTCCAAAACAAAGAGACGACGACGATCTCCGACGAGGGTTTGGACTTCAGAAGAGGATGAGATGGCACGATAAAGAGATGAAAGAGACTGAGATTGTGGGAGAGATGAAATTAGGGCTTGAACATTGAAACTTGGCTGCTGCAGTGCTGCTTCGAATTTGAGATCTAGATTGGAAAATGGCTGCGGTAGTCGTACAGTCGTGGGATAACTAGGGTAATTTGTTCATTTGAAAATCTTTTCCCATTTCAATTTACATATATCCTTTTATATTTTATATTAAAATCATAGTATATATATATATATTATATTGGTTAGTATATATATATATATATATATAATTATATGTGACGGCTGACCTAGTCTAATTAGATATATAATAATACAAGCATGTTAATTAATATATATATATATATATTAATAATATA
This sequence comes from Prunella vulgaris, assembly GCA_026898435.1. Taxonomy (NCBI): domain Eukaryota; kingdom Viridiplantae; phylum Streptophyta; class Magnoliopsida; order Lamiales; family Lamiaceae; genus Prunella; species Prunella vulgaris. Next base: position 239,212 of record JAPKLY010000437.1, on the reverse strand, counting down.
TACTAATATGCTTAATGTAGTCGTACAGTAGTAATATATATTATATATAATATTATTATTTTTATTTTTAAATATATTAGTATATATAAAATAATTATTTTTTCATATTTAAGTATATTATTATATATAATATAATTAATTTTTAATATTTTAATATATTAATATATATATAATAAAATTATAATGGCAAAATTGTAAATACTATGTAAGCTCGATTAGGCTCACGAGCCTCTCGAGCCGAGTATTTATAAGCTCGAACTTGAACTCGATGACTACTCGAGTAGCTCGAGCTCGAGCTCGACTCGATTAGACTCGAGTTGATTTCGATCTTTATACGAGTCGAGCACGAGTAGCTCGCGAGCCGGCTTGACTCACTTACACCCCTACCTAGGAGACACGTCACCAACTTTGACCAAGTCAACTCCAAGAGAAGTGAGTGAGCTCGCCAAGAAGCTTGCCCAGACGCTTGATGGTGAGTCAACGGCTGACCAAGACCAGGAGAGAGAGAGCTCGCAAGGGAGCTCGCCCACCTACAGGGGAGCTCGCCAAGGATCTCGCCCGCATCCAGGAGACAAAGCTGAAGTCCACTACCATCACCACAACCCGGAATAGCACAAGGCAAGGAAGCTCGCCCAGTCCGAAGTATGGACAGTAGCTATATAGGGAACTAGTAGTGATGTAGTAGGACGAAGCGATGTAATATAAGCATAGTAGTGAGTAAGGATAGGTGTAAGGACACTTGTCAGCATCTAAAGCTAAGTAGGCTCATAAGGTGTCACCTCACTACATGCAAACTTATAAATAGGTCTCTTGTACACTCTCTCTCTCTAAGTTCCCAATTTCAGAATTATTTTCTCTCTCTAACTCTCACTACTTTCTCTCTCTAATATCATCAAGAACAAACCATAATCTAGTTATTGTTTGGTAGGATTCCTAGCTAATTATAGCCACAAATTATCTCACCAAAAGGGAGTTCGCCTACACTCGAGCTCTCGCCTACCGAGGTAAATCAGCTCGACCACATATGAGAAGTATCATGATGTGGACGAGTTGGGGGGCAAATGTTGATAGGCAAACTACTAATAGGTGATTACAAGATAAATTAACTCAAGACTGAGAAGCTCGCCGACATGCCTAGGAGACACGTCATCAACCTTGACCAGGTCATCTCCAAGAGAGAGGAAGAAGCTCACCAAGAAGCTAACCCAGACGCCTGATGCTGAGTCAACGGCTGACCAGGACCAGGAGAAAGAGAGCTCGCAAGGGAACTCACCCACTTACAGGGGAGCTCGTCAAGGAGCTCCCTACCGTCCAACAGACAAAGTTGAAGTCCACTACCATCACCACAACTCGGAATAGCACAAGGCAAGGAAGCTCGCCCAGTCCGGAGTACGGACAGTAGCTATATAGGGAACTAGTAGTGATGTAGTAGGACGAAGTGATGTAATAGAAGCATAGTAGTGAGTAAGGACATGTGTAAGGACACTTGTCAGCATCTAAAGCCAAGTAGGCTCATAAGGTGTCACCTCACTACATGCAAACCTATAAATAGGTCTCTTGTACACCCTTTCTCTCTCTAAGTTCAAAATTTCATAATTACTTTCTCTCTCTAACTCTCACTACTTTCTCTCTCTAATATCATCAAGAACAAACCATAATCTAGTTATTGTTTGGTAGGATTCCTAGCTAATTACAGCCACAAATTATCTCATGATTTAACAAATTCTACCAATAGCAACTAAGTTGGAATTTTTACAATAACTATCTAGCGATTAATTTGATGCACATCATACTAGTGATTTAGCTAGACCATTCCAAGTGTGGACTTAATGAACATTTTACTTTGATTTTCCACCGTCATATAAAAAAATTAAATGCCTTTTATGTGAGCTCACTTTCACTGGCATTATCTATTTAAAAGAACTGAATTAACAATTTGAGAATTGAGACACAAGCTCAATGATTTTGCAATAAATTGTGCAAAAGTATTATGACAATTGGATAATAAGCACATGTAAGTTTATCATGTATAAGAACCAATTATAGTCATAATCTAATAAAATAGTCTGGATACTATGTGTTCAGTCCACAAATATCACTATTAAATTATTCTTAAAACATAGAAGATTTAATTATAGCTTTAATATGAGACTGTCATTCAATAAGTTTACACATGTCTCATGAAAAAAATTCAATTATAGAAGGTTTTATGTTATGTGACATACTAAGATCAATTAAAATAGATAAAATTCGATGAATCATGTTATACTGTGGATGGACAAACTGCTAATGCTATAATTTTAATGAATCTAAATTAGATTTTATGACCATTATTCACCGCATTAGACGTTCTTTAGATTCATTAGCATCTAATATTGTATCATTCATAGATATTAATCTTTACCGGGATATTTCCATAAATATGTGATTTGGTAACTCTTTTGAAGTTATTAAAGACGTCCGATAATATATGATAAAATATATCGCCACAATATATAAGAATTCATATCTTAATTACTCATTTTCTTTAAATTTATCAAAATCAACTTTTTAAAGATTTTCATTGTATATGCCCCTGCTTGTTTCAGATAAACTAATATAATGAGATTCGTTTAAGGGACTTCCGACCTCGACCGTCTCAATTATTCTCTTGTCCTCCATCATAAACTTCGTCTATGAATATATATTATTGATGACATTCATCATTTATTTTACGTTAATGGTTTTCGGTATTCACTAAAACGATCCCTAGGGGATCCCCATAAACAATATGATTCTTTTAATGAGATTTTTGTTTCACATTCTTATATAAATGGTGTTAGCTGAATAATTCATATTTTTCCTTTTGAATACAAAAAAAATTGGTAGAATTTTCCAACTAAAGTCAAAATAAAATGAATCTTAATGTTGAAAGCTCAACAAATAACTAGAATTATATTAAGGCCAAGCTTGATTTAACTTTATGAGTAATATCGAATATTTGATCTAATATCTTTAAAATTGAGAAGGGTATGTATAATTTGTGGAAATAATCACACATTTTGAAAATAATTAATTCAATACCCATACGAAGAATAAATAAATCTCTATTGGAACCTATTATTAGGATGTTGTCATTAATAATTTTTTTGTGATACTTTTCTTCTTTTCAATCAAAGTTTGGTATAATTTTCTATTTTTTTAGGATAGAATGTGGTAATACCTCCTACCAAGCACAAAATGCTGACGAGAGCCAAGATTACAGGCGCTGATTTATCAACTACACATGATCTTGATTTATTTTATCCAAAAAACAAAGATAAAACACTAGTATGTTATTCAGATGCTGGCTATATGTCTACAATTCAAAATCTCTAACTGGTTACATTTTTCTTCCTCACCAGAAAGAGGTTTGGTGTTTTTGGGGTTTTCGGTGTTTTAATTTTAGGAGTGGTGAAATTGTGAGATAAAAAAAGTCTTTTGGTCGCATAATTTATTTAGTGTCCTCTTTTGGTCCCAAAAATTTTGACTCTTAGGTTTTGGTCCCACTCTTTGGATTTTTAAATTTTGGTCCCATTTTCACAGAAAAAGTGAAAATAATGTTGTTTTTTGTCATGCACAATATATGTGGTGGTAGAATTTGGACCTTTTCGGCATCCTTGCTTATATTTGATTATTTTTAATTAGTATTTTATTGTCATGGAAAAAATAATTAAAAAAATACAAAATGAAAAAAATATATTATTTGGCAGTCATGCCAGTAAAGGTGCCGAAAAAACCCAAATTCCACCATCATATGTGTCGTGTATGACATTATTTTCACTTTTTTGAAAAAAATGAGATCAAAATTAGACAAGCCCAAAGAGTCAAAATTTTTGGGACAAAAAATAGACACTTCATAGGTTATGTGAAAAACTTTTTATCTTGTGGTTTGCACTGAGATATGAAGAAAATAAAATTTTCTGGGTTTTGTTTACAGATTTTGGTATTTTATTGTTTTGATTTTTGGTTTCAGAGAAATATTGAAATCATGAAATTCATAGATACATATACATGAAAAAAAAAAATTAAACGAACCAGAGATGTATAGCGCATATGTGTATATACATGAATACATAAAATAGAATATAAAGAAAATATCAAAGATTTATAACATTGACTCATAACATGATTTTTGCAGTAAAAAATTATAGATTATAACAAGAGAAACAAAAATTTCAGCCATTTTTGTTGGTTTATGTAAAATCACAAAAACTTTTTTTAATCATTTTGATAATTGTTTTATATTATAAATACCATTCATTTAAAATTTTTTAGTATCGAATTAAAGCATTAAGATCACTATGTTCATTTTCATCATTTCAAATCATTCCCGCATTAAATTGTAAATTCAAGTGGGCCATAAAATTCAATACGCAGGGAGAATAGTAAAAACACTACACACGTGAAGACCATATATTTCTCAAATTAAGCATTGATATCACTAATTAATGATGTCCAATTCCAGCAATTCCAACTAATTTCCTTGCATTTCTAGACAATATATTGCAAAATTTCAAAATACAATTTAGCCATATAGTGCAATGGCTATTCTTCATAATTTCCTCTAATTATAAAAAATATTACATATCATATTATTTCCATCTTAAAAATCATAAATAAAAAAGTACAATTATCCCGATAGAGCACTCGTTAATCAGCTAGTCAGGGCATTCATGTTGATAACGTATCGTAGTATAATAAAGGCAAATAATGAAAAATGAACACAAGAATTTGGTTACCCAGTTCGTCACGAGTGACTACATCTGGGGCATACCAAGCCAGAAGATTTTTACTATAATAATCATCTGTGTATGAATTAATCCTACATTAATATGAGAATAACCTCATATATATATATATATATATATATAAATAAATATTAAAACTAAAATATTTGAAATCTATCAATTTAAATTTTGAAATGCATCAATTTAAATATTTACTCAAACAAGTGAAGTGAATTTATACTGTAGATATAAAAATTCATACCCACAATTAAATTCCTCAATCTTGTGGAATAATTTATTTATTTATTTTCCCTAACATCCCTTGAACCTACTATCTCGACTTCTGACTCCATTTTGATAAAATAGTTAACTGACCGTAAAAGTTTCAGAAGTGATTGATGATTGAAACCAAAAGAATATCGCACCTCAATAATTAGCGCATGGCGTCAACGTCGTTGGCGGCAGATGGACAGTTGGTGACACAGTTAGGGGCTCATTTTCAATACTGGTCGTCGACGTCGAATAAAATGTCCTCATCGTCAAGGAGGTCGATGGCGTTCCAATTCTGATCCACTTTCCGATGTGAAGAAACCTCCTCCTCTTCCTCTTCGCTGCCAGAATCTGCCACCAGTGGAAGAGCACCACCATTCGCCGACGTGGTGTTGGTGATCTTACACAACACAAAGTCATCGGCCGTTGCCCCCGCGGCGCAATACTCATGCATTATCCAGCCGCCAAAAGAGTTCTCCCAATTGGAATTCATTTGGAAACGGAACGTCCGGGTCGACCCGACCACGTTACCCAACGAATCTTGGATATCATTTGAACCAGTTTGGCCGTCCCATGTCCCGCAACCTGCGATTCTTGAAATCTTGTTATTGCTGGCCTTCACTCTCTTCAGCTTCGTGAAAATGTAGATGGATTTCTTGAAAATCTTGGAATTTTCAATTCGTTTCATCCTTTGCCAGAAATTACTGGATTCGTCGATGTCCCTGAAAACGTTCCATGGTGCATCAGCATAGAGATCCTTGTCCAGTATGCCGTCCCATGGCAACGGAAACCCCATCAGTTTCGGAAGCAAGAAGCCTCTTATCAGCTCTTCGTCGCTCGGATCGAACCGAAAACCCAACGGCACACCACTCATCTTTTAAAAGTCGATACTCTACTCTACTCTCCTCTCCGCTCTCTCAACTTTTTTCTTTTTTTTCAGAGACATTATGTGATTATATGTGCAAGGGCGAACTTGTGTATTAAGATTGGTTCTTTGTACATATAGATAAAAATGGAATAACCGTCTAAAATTATCTTTTTAGTCATTTTTAAAATTGACCAATATGCCTTTTAATTCCCGTAAAAAAATGCCTTTTATTTATCTTCCTTCATTTCTATTGTTCCTTTCCATATTTTTACTCTTGAACTAAATTAATATTTTTTAAATGAAATAATTTGAAAGATAATATTGTATAATTATTCATTGATAATAGAATGCCATTTATTTAAAATATATCATTTCGCATATAATTATTAATATCATTTATTTAAAGTTTGGTCGGTTAGCAACCGATTAGCGACCGCCTTCGGTCGCTAATTGCATTAAAAAATTAGAGACCGCCACGAAACGGTCGCAAAAAAATTATTTGGCAATTTAGCGACCGCATTGACGGCCGCAACACTTTGAAAACGAAGCAGGCATTCCAAAACTAATGGCCCGATTCGTTTTTAAATTATAGCGACCGCCTTAAGGCAATCGTAAAATTGAATATTAAAAATGTGACCGCCTAAGGGATCCGATGTGGGTTGTTGCGCAATAATTGCCCGGTTCGATATTATTATTTAGCAACCGCCTAGGTGATCGCTAATTAAAAAAAGGCGGTCGCTAATACACGAATATAGAACAGATTCTGCCCCAATTCATATTGTTGGTGGCAATCGTGCGGGTCTATTATCATATTGTGCTCGTTGCTTCAAATTCACCGTATATTTTTACAATTTTACCGTTTAATTCTTAATTTTGTTGAATATAGTTTATATATATAGTTGATTTTTGTGTAAGTTTAACATTAATTAGTTGATTTATTATAAGATTAACATTATTTGTTGTGTATTATGTTTGATAAGTGTTCTTGTGAATAATTACATATTTGAATTTATATGTATTAGAATTGATAATAAGCATGTATTAGAATAGATAATGTGAATAATTACATATATGCTTGATAAATTTATTGTAATTGATATATGATTATAGTGGATTTTTTATTTTAAAAATTAGATATGTTTGTTTACAGTCGAAATTCTACCAATTTTTTTTATAATTTAAATGTGATGTATTCTTAATTTGTATCTGATGGAACTCCTTGATCGTTGTTGGATGTATCAAATGCCTCGTTTGATATAAGGAACTATGAACTCTAAATTTTGTGAGAAAATAGATGAGTTTATTGAGTTTGCATGTAGTATTACATATTGCATGGATACTTGTGGCCGGATTAGATGTCCTTGTACTGGCAAAAAGTGCAGTAACATGAGATTTTTTAGCACTGATGAGGTTAAAACTCATCTTGTGAGGTTCTGCGTTGCTCCATTTTATTACAATTGCACCGCACATGGCGAGCGCATGTGGAATTTTAATATCGAAATAGTGGTTGCCTTCTATGATCAGTGTAGTATTGGTGGAGGTGACATATTTGAGATTGGTGGTTCGAGTCGTGACCCGTCTACTCCATGCTTTGGGTCACCATTGGATGAACTAGATCAATTCCAAAGGTATCATACGATGATTGATGAGTCTGATTTGGGTGTTCACCACACAACCATGGAGGAAGAACCAAATCCCCATTCAAAGAATTTTTTGAGACGCTCAAATCAGTAGATCAGAAGTTATTTCCTGGTTGTGATACTGAGACTCAGTTGTCATTCAACGCTCAGATGTTGTTCATCAAAATGGAAGACAAAGTGAGTTAGAAAGTCTACAATCAATTTGCAAAGTTGTTCAAACAGGCCCTACCTAAAGTAAACAGAGCGCCATAAAATTTCTATCAAAGTAAGAGGCTCTTGAAAGATATGGGTTTACCGTTTGAGAAGATTGATTGTTGTACAAAGGGTTGCATATTTTTTTTGGGCGACGATGAGAGCATTGTTCATTGTAGGATGTGCAGCCACCCTAGGTTCAAACCCTCTGATCGTAGGAAGAAGACAACTTTCATGTCTATGTATTATCTTTCCATCACTCCTCGTCTAGAGAGGTTATATCAGTCAAGTGCCACTGCAAAAGACATGACATGGCATACTGAGGAGTGTTCTGGTCAGAATTCTGGAGAGATGCGTCATCCTGTAGACTCTAATGCATGGAGACATCTTGATAGAGAGTTCCCAGATTTTGCACGTAAGAAGAGAAATGTGAGGCTCGGTTTGTGCACAGATGGATTTGCTCCATTCGGTATGCACTGGAAGAAGTATTCGTTGTGGCTTGTGTTGATGACTCCGTACAATCTATCCCCTTGGTTGTGCATGAAGTCTCAGCACATATTTCTCACTGTCTTGGTGCCTGGTCCTCACAACCCAGAGCATAAGTTGGATGTCTACCTTCAGTCGTTGATTAAAGAGTTATTATATTTGTGGAATTCAGGAGTAGAGACCCATGACGTGTACAGAAATGAGAACTTCACGTTACGGGCTGCTATTTTATGGACCATCAGCGACTTTCCAGCATATTCTATGTTGTCTGGGTGGTCGACAGCTGGTAAACTAGCATGCCCGTACTGCATGGATGGGTCTGATGCATTTTATCTTCCACATAGTAGAAATATATCATGGTTCGACAACCATCGGAAGTTTCTATGTGATGATCATGCCTTCCGGAGGGACAAAGTGAATTTTCTAAAGGGTAGACATGTTGTAAAGCGTCCAAGGTTACGAGTTCGAACAGGTATGTATACATTGTTTATATTTTAATCACTACTTAATTATGATAAGAGTTTCATGTATTTAGTTTAACCATACACACTTTATATTAGGTGATTCATTGATGTACAAGATTACAGTTACTGGCTAGTGGAAAATGACTGAAGAGCACGCAATGGAGCACAATAAACGGATCCCGGGAGGTTGGAAAAAGAGGAGTATCATCTGGGACTTGCCTTATTGGAGTAAATTATTGATTAGACATAACTTGGATATGATGCATGTAGAGAAGAATGTGTTTGATAATTTATTCCACACGATACTGAATATAGAAGGCAAGACCAAAGACACTGCAAGATCCAGACAAGAGTTAAGTCAGTTTTGTTCTCGTCCTAGCCTGTCCAGTGATCAACGACCAGGTAAGTTTCCACAAGCCAGCTACACAATCACCAAAGCAGAGAAGAAAAAATTATTTCAATGGGTGAAGGAACTGCACTTTCCAGACAGTTACGTGTCGAACATGGGTTGGTCGTTTGAACCAAAAATAGCGAAGATCGCTGCGATGAAGAGTCATGACTGTCATATTTTTATGTAGCGGTTGCTACCGATTACCTTTCGGTACACACTTTCGAAGGCTGTATGGAGTGTCATCACAGACTTGAGTCTATTTTTTAAAGACTTAACGACCTCAATGATTACAGTGGACGACATGTAGTGTTTGAATAGAGACATCCATGTTATACTGTGCAAGTTAGAACGAATTTTCCACCTAGTTTCTTTGACTCAATGGAGCACTTACCTTTTCATTTACCGTATGAATCTTTACATGGTGGTCCAATGCAGTATAGGTGGATGTACCCTTTCGGGAGGTAAGTACAAATTTATTTATTTATTAATTTTCAAATATTTATTTTATTTTATTATTAATTAAATATTGAATTTAATATTTTTAGGTATCTCCACAGCTTGAAACGTAATATTGGAAATACAACACACATTGAAGCATCCATTGTTAATGCTTATCTTACTGAAGTGGTTGGAACATTCTGTTCTTATTACTTCGGCGATCAAGTTCAAACGAGGATCAGAAACGAGCCTCGTAACTACGATGGCCGCGCAGAAGATCATCCTCTTCATGAGTTCGATTGTATGATGTCTGTATTCTTAGATGCTGGTCGACCACTCGGTAAGGGGACCAAACAGTATTTTCCAAATGACTGGGAAGAAGAGACGATACATTTGTATGCTTTGATGAATACGCCCGAGGTTCAACCATACATACAGTGAGTTTTATATTTTTAGTCATTTATTCTAATTATTTTAGTATTTCAATACGAGTGTTTCTAATATGTAAAGATATTTTGTGAGCAAACTCGTCAACAAGTACCATGCATCACAGAAGCAGAGGTGTATGATGCAGTTCACCACAAATTCATGTTTTGGTTCCAAAAAATGGTATGTAACACTACCTCATATTATATATTTTCCACAAAGTTAATACTATTAATCTTATAATAACTTAACATTTATAGGGACTAAGTAATCAGCTTTAGAATCCACATCTTGAAGCTTTGAGCAAAAGACCACTACGACAAGTGACATGTTATAATGGGTACTATGCAAATGGTTTTAAATTTGACACAGCTGTGTATTCTTCAGTAAAAGCCACTTCAAACAACGGTGTTTGCGTTACCAGGGGAAATTACAATGAAGCAGCGTCGATTACTATGGTGTGTTGCAAGAGGTGGTTGAAGTTGAATATTCAGGGTGGCCACAAAGAAATAATTTAAAAGATAATATTGTATAATTATTCATTGATAATAGAATGCCATTTATTTAAAATATATCTATTTCACATATAAATATTAATATTTTATATCATCTAAAAGTTCAAATTTTACATAAAATTAATTTTTTTATATTATTCCCGTACATTCTCTAGCTTGTTCTTTTCGGCTTGATGGGAATTTGACAAATTCAGATGAATAAATAAAATGGTTGGGAAAATAAAGTGAATTATATATTTGACTTGAACTAATATTTTGCAAATGAACAAATTATACTTATTTAATCCTTAAAAATTAATAAAGATAATATTAGTCGTAATCATGTATCTTTAAAAAAACTTCTAGATTAGAGGAACGTAAAAAATCATTCCGACCCAACTTCGTCAAAAAAATATTATTGCAAATGATATTTTTGATAAATTTAGACAAATATTCGACTTTTCAAAATACTAGTTATTTTACTAGTAAGAATTAAAAAGATAACGCCAATCAAAATTGTACATATGCATAGTGTTTTTTAGGTAAAAATAACCCAAGAAGTAGTTCCGATCTAACTCCGTCACAAAAAAAATTACTATATATGTTATTTCTAAAAAAATTGACCGGACTCCGACTAGGTTCCGACATTTCAAGATTACTTATTTAATCCTTAAAAATTAATAAAGATAATATTAGTCGTAATCATGTATCTTTTAAATTTTTTCTAGATTAGAGGAACGTAAAAAATCATTTCGACCCAACTCCATCAAAAAAATATTATTGCAAATGATATTTTTAACAAGGTTGTAGAAGTCGAAAATCGGTAATCGGGCGCTTTTTGGCCACCTAGTGCCTAGGGCCGCCTAGGCGGGCGCCTAGTTTTTTTTTTAAATTTAAATATACATATATATATATATATATATAAATACAAAATTTGGGCTGCCTATGACCGCCTAGAGGCTGCCTAGGCCAGCCTAGAACCTCCTAGAGGGCGACTAGACACGAAAACGCCTAGAATTACCGATTTTGCAGAAATCGGGTCGGAAAGGAACCGCCTAGGCCAATTTCTGCATCACTAATTTTTAATAAATTTAGACAAATATCCTACTTTCAAAATACTAGTTATTTTACTTGTAAAAATTAAAAAGATAACGTCAATAAAAAATTTACATGTGCACAGTGTTTTTTAGGTAAAAATAACCCAGAAAGTAGTTCCGATCTAACTCTGTCACAAAACAAATTACTAAACATGTTATTTCTAAAAAAAATTGACCGGACTCTTACTAGGTTCCGACCTTTCTAGAATACTTATTTAATCCTTAAATATTAATAAATATAATATTAGTCGTAATCATATACTCCCTCCGTATTTCTATAAGTCGCTCGTTGCTTTTGGGCACACGAATTAAGGTAAAAGTGAAAAAGTATAAGTGATGTGATGGAAAAAGTGAAAAAGTATAAGTGATGTGATAGAAAAAGTGAAAAAATATGAGTGATGTGATGGAGAAAAGTGAAAAAGTAATGAAAATAGTGTAAAAAGTATTGAAAATAATAATAAAGAAGTGAATAGTAGTTTCCAAAAAAGGTAAAAAAGCAATGAGCAACTTATAGAAAGACGGACGAAAATGGCAACATGAGAAACTTATAGAAAGACGGAGGGAGTATCTTTTAAAATTTTTCTAGATAAAAGGAACGTAAAAAATCATTCTAACCCAAGTCCGTCAAAAAAATACTATTGCAAATTATATTTTAAATAAATTTAGGCAAACATCCGACTTTTCAAAGTACTAGTTACTTTACTAGTAAAAATTAAAAAGATAACGTCAATCAAAATTTTACATATGCATAGTATTTTTTAGGTAAAAATAACCAAAGAAGTAGTTCCGATCTAACTTCGTCACAAAAAACTTTACTAAATATGCTATTTTAAAAAAATTGACCAGACTCGACCAGGTTCCGACCTTTCAAAATTACTTATTTAATCCTTAAAAACTAATAAAGATAATATTAGTCGTAATCATGTATTTATTTAATTTTTTTTAGATTAAAGGAACGTAAAAAATCATTCCGACCAAACTCCATCAAAAAAATACTATTGCAAATGATATTTTTAATAAATTTAGACAAATATTCGACTTTTCAAAAAACTAGTTATTTTACTAGTAAAAATTAAAAAGATAACGTCAATCATAATTTTACATATGCATAGTGTTTTTTAGGTAAAAATAACCCAAGAAGTAGTTCCGATCTTACTCCGTCACAAAAAAATTACTAAATATACTATTTCTAAAAAAATTGACCGGACTCCGACCTTTCAAGATTACTTATTTATTCCTCAAAAATTAAAAAAATAATATTAATCATAATCATGTATCTTTTTTATTTGAGCAACACTTGTGTAGAAATTTCTACCGTAGAAATATCCATTTTTGAAAAATTAGCGGATCTAAACCGGGTCTGGTCAGATTTGGACATTTTTTCCAAAATTCGCGCAACTTGTAGTTCCAGGTTTTTTCGCTCCCAGGTATGTTACAATTTGGGCAAAGACGTGTTACAATTAGGCAAAATCTGTGTTACAAGTTCTTAAAAAATTAATTTTTTGTACTTTTCAAGTACCTATAAAGAAAATATGTATTTCTGCAAGTATAAATATGTGTTACTTAATTTATTTTTTATTCTCTTCGTTGATTTATGTTAATAATATGTTATTAATGTACTTAATACATCATTTAATACCTTATATATGTTATATAATATATAATATATATTTTTATAAGGATAAATAAATGTTTGTGCATACAGTAACACACATTTGATCTTGCAGTAACACACATTTACTCTAATTGTAACATACATTTGCAGTAACACACATTTACTCTAATTGTAACATACATTTGCAGTAACACACATTTACTCTAATTGTAACACACATTTACTCTAGATGTAACACACATTTGCAGTAACACAAATTTACTCCAATTGTAACATAAATTTACAGTAATACATATTTACTCTAATTGTAACACATATTTGTTCCTCAATTTGTGTTATTATATGAGCATATATGTGTTACTATAGGATAAAATGTATTTTTATTAAGAATAAATATGTGTTACACATACAATGTAACATATACATGTTTTACATTGCATGAAAAATATTTACTTCTATAAAAATAAATGAATATGTGTAGAAAACAACATTTAATCTGGTTGTAACACACGTTTTGCTTTAAAGTAACATGCATTTACCCCGACTGTAACATACCTGGGAGCGAAAATCACTATCTGCGCGAATTTTGGAAAAAAATACTCAAATTCGGCCCGACCCGGCTTAGACCCGCGAATTTTCAAAAATGGATATTTCTACGGATCTTTGACCCGTAGAAATTTCTATTTGAGTGTTTGCCTTTTTATTTTTTCTAGATTAAAGGAATTTAAAAATTATTCCGACCCAATTCCGTCAAAAAAAAAAAAAACTATTATTAAAGGTATGTTGATCACTTATGTTAATTTGGTGTAAGAAACGAAATAGAAAAAAGATTAGGGGTGAAAAGAGAAATTTAAAATAAGGAATAAAAATTAAGGGTATATTGGTCACTTATTTTGTTTAAAAAGACACAATAGAGTTTTTATAAATTTATCGATAAAAAGGAGTTTGTAGCTTAAAAAAAGGCAAAAATTTATAGTTTTCTCTATTTTATATCATCTAAAAAATCCAAATTTACATAGAATTAATTTTCTTATCTTATTCCCTAATACATTCTCTACCTTGTTCTTTTACAGCTTGCATGAGAATTTGACAAATTCAGATGAATAAATAAAATGGTTGGGAAAATAAAGTGAATTGTATATTTGTGTTGTAGTTTGGGATAGAGTAGTTGTGGATGTAATTTTATGTCAAATTAATATTTTTAAATAGATATATTATTTTTTATTATTAATTAATAAAATAATTATTTTAATTAATACTAAGAGAAGAGAGTAAATATAAGAAAAGTGAAAAGAGAGAGTGGGTAAATGATTAAAAATGTGGTACAATTGTTGTACATATGCAGGTGTGTATGATAGGGATGAATGTGTATTTGGATTGAGAATTAGATTTGTATATTCAAATTTTGGATAGAATGGAGAAATCAAATCCCAATTAGGCGGAAAAAGAACATGACTTGTCAACCTTATTTTTACCAGATGGGGGCACTCAAATAAAAAAATTATTCTATTGATTACATATTTGTTTCCATTGTGATTACATTATTGGTGTTGTGTTCTAATTTTAAATAAAATAGATAAAAAAAAGTTATTGGTTGTGGAATGAGATATCGATTGAGGAAAACGATTATAAGGTTCGAGAAGAATAATCAGACAGGATAATAATTACCTTATTTTGAAGAAAAAATATTAGTTTGTACATCTTTCATTCCCCTTAATTTTTTTAAAAATCAAACGTGACCTAAATCTTTCACGCCATATAGCTTTGAGTAATCGAGCTTCTCTTACTTCATCTCCTCATCATGGTGTGATAGAATAACCAAGATTAAGTTGCCTTTATAGTCTTGTCAACTTCATTGTTGCTTCACTGATTTATTATTTAGCTTCTCCTTTCTTTCATTGACTTTGTGTCTTTCCCAAATCAAAAACCTCTATAAGTTACTCCCTCCATTCATGATTTTTTTTTTTCATTTCATAGTTGACACGGGATTTAATAAAAAATAATATTATATTAAAATAATAGATAAAATAAGGGAAAAGTGAGAATATTTTGGGGCTCAAACTTTTATTGTGAGTACGTATGAGTTTTTTCCAAATAAGAAAATGAAAAAAAATTTGTGGACAAACAAAAAAAAGTTAAAAATAATTTGGTGGACTAAGAGAGTAATATTTTACAAATTAATAAACTTTTAAAAATAATATTTTTTTCCGATTTAAATTTGGACCAATTAAAAAATTTATCAATTTCAATAATATAATAAAATAATAATTTTTCAAAAAATCTTCATATAAATTTGTGGTCTCATCACTATAAAAAAGAAGTATTTAAGTAATCAAAATTAGTGACCGCCTACTGATCAATCGCTAATATAAACCATTAGAGATCGATTTGTATTTACAGTGAACCTATGGTCACAAAATTCGTATTGAGCGATCTCAAAGCAGACACCTTTTTCGACTGCCTCGGAAATTAATGACCACCGTAGCAGTCGCGAAACTTAACTTGTCCCGATAATTTTTAATTAGTGTTTAGCGACCGCCTGAAGGCGGTCGCTTAATTCACCATCAACTTAGCAACCGCTTGAAGCAGTCACCAAATCTAAAATAATAAATAGACTGTTTGTTTTAATTGGTGACCGTTATAGGTGGTCACTAATCACCGCTTTTGGCCCATGTATTGGAAACAATTATTGTAAAATAGAGATCGTTTTAGGAGGACATAGTACTTGATCGTTATTCAGTTGTTTATATTATTGACTTTATTCAATAATATTTGGTATTACACTTTGTTGGATATTGTGTTTAATTGTTTGCAAGTTATTCATATTTGTGTTCACATGAACTTATGTCGTCATTAAGAATGTGAGATCTTAGTTGACAATGACATGGTTCTTAAAGTAGCCACAATCAATGATCATCCAGAACGAGATATCGATGATGCGATTGGTGTGCGATCTGTATCATACTCTTAGAGAGTGTAGTGGTTCTCACAAGTACGAGATATTAGATATCTCATGATGGATGCACAAATACTTTGAAGAGTATTGGCATACCCAACCAAGAAACCGTTTGATGTATTCAATTTACGTGTCTACGGGAGTATCGGCTTGTGGAGTGGTGTAATAGTCCTATGACTTGAGGTCAATACACACGACATGTACGGAATGATGGGCTTTGACCATGACCGATGCTTGCACTCTTAACGGAGTAGATATGGCATGTGTTGGGAACATCACGAAGTATATGTGCATTATAGTTGAGCCAAGATAGGATTTGTTCCTCAAATAGAATTGGAGAGAATACTCACCTTCTCATAACTAATGGGATCGTTAGTCATTGGCCAATGCACGTCGTATTTGAAATAATGTTAAAATGTGACAACATGATCAATTAGCAAAATGAGATAATGTGATTAAGTTATTGGAATTGACACATTATCATATTCTAGATTTAATAGGAGTTCGTGAACGAAAGGACTATATCACTTTGAACTTCACATTACAGGCTGTTGATGTATCTTCGCAACGTACCTCATATGTTGAGATTGTCTGGTTTATTGTCCAGTGTTCAACTAAGACCATTAGTTCGACTAATCACTTGACATATGAGGGCCTATGGGTCACACAATAAGTAACCCACGTTTACGAATTAAGTTGGTCGGATTAAATATTTGATTAGATCATAAATATATTTAATTCATGGAGAATTATAATTATTCTATTTAATAGAATTATTAATATTTAATTAAATTAGATTTAATTAAATTAGATGATACATTAGATATATCATAATAATAATATATTAGATATATTATTATATAGTAAAGAAGTGTGAGTTTTCTAGCGAACTCAATTGAAAATACCATACTGGCAATTGATTGCAAGTTCGTAGACGAGGATTACGTGGATACCATAGTAGAGAGATCCGACTACGAAGCACTATAAGGAAATTAGATTTAATTATTCTTGCTAAATCATATGTTATACATCCATGCGTCTAATTCGTTGTTGGTGGGTTTAATTCTTCTGCTGCAACAAATATGTGATTTGTAACTCTAAAACCCAACAGTGGTATCAGAGCTACAGGATTTGATTATTGGTTGTATACATTTTTGTGTATTATTTGTTGATAAATTATGTGCTTAGATTAACAAATATATTCTGCCCATTAAAATTTGATTTTTGAAATCAATATTTTTTCGTGTTTTTATGTTTTCTCGGGAAACATAGATAATTAAATTTTTTATTGTTTACTGATCAAAATTATGTGTTTCTGGGAATTAGTAAACTGGCCGGAACTTCTGACCATATGAATTAGAATTTTAATAGTTAAAATCTATTCAAATTGTGGTTAATAAAATTTGATTTTATTAATAAAAAAAAGAAATCTGCTTTTGAAAAGAGGGCCAGAAAATGTCACTGGTTTTCATGGCCGTTCGACAGCAAATCAACGGCCCATGCCCTACTGGGCGAGTCTTCCAGTCGGACACCTACGTCTGCGCTGGGTTGTGGCCGATCGACAGCGAATCAATCCGTGGCGAGGGATCTCGCGATGCTGGCGTCGCTTCTGGGCGCCATTGCGAGCGCACCTCGTCAGATACCCCACGTTTGTGGCGGTTTGTGACCGTTCCACGGCGAATCGATCCGTGGCAAAAGATTTCGTGATGCTAGGCGTCGCGCTGCCGTAACCCCTGCGTCAATTCATCGTTGAACCTCAAACGTTGGCGACAGAAAATCTGTGCTGTTAATCGCGCCTCCATGGGTTGACGACCAGATGCTGATCTCGGTCGGGGACGGCTGTGATGGACGGGCAGTGTGCCGTCGATTGGACGGAGGCAAAGCCAACCATTTTTCTTCTCCATGTGTGCGTGTGTGCCGTAAATGACCTAGGGACTGGGCTGAGAATTTGATTTTCCCCGCCCCTTCTTGCAAATATATCATTAATTGCAAAATAGTTTCTGGACAATTTTCAAAAGGTTTTATAAATATAAAGTCTTGTTTGACAATTTGAAATTATAAAATGCAGTTTTCTAATTTAAGGGGCTATTTGGCTAAATAAAATTTTGATAAATTTGTTAAAAACTTTATATATTGGGCAAAATAATCTTGAAAGTCTTTAGAAATTAACCAAGGTTTGGAATTTGTTGGTATTTCTAAAATTGATAATATTTAAATCTACGAATATTTATTATTTTGAGCATTAATTTGATTTTTGTGCTAAGTGATAATTAAATGTTTTATTTAAGCATTTTAATTTGCAATAAAGTCTGAGAATTTTGAATAATTTCTCCTACTTGTATAACTATTTATGTGAACTGAAATTTACATTAATAGTTATAGTCTGTATATTTTTTCTGGGTAGGTGGCACCCAGTACTTGTCGGACCATAAATCATGTTTGGGTAGATGACGCTCAATATTTGCTCTATTGTGATTGAGTATGTACAAATTGGATCTTGTTTAAGCAATTAAATGTCCCTCCTTAAAATGCTCCTCAATTAAAATATGGTTATCATTTAGAATGAATGATGCCTTCCATCATAATTAAAAGAAAACCAGAGATTTCATTCCATGAGTATTTAAGGCCCAAGTCTTTTGCTCGGAGTTACATCTTACAGAACTCTTATAAGGACACAAAGTGTCGCCGTGTGATGGTTGTTAACCACCTAAATTATTTCACCAGCCCAAGCAGGGGAACAATGAGGGGACATCGGTCGAACTAGGTTCTATCAACTAGGAATTGCATATATTGCAATTGATTTTGGGACCTGTCAGTTATGCTATCGCAGTAATCATCCCAAGCAGGTGCTGTGGTAGTAGGAGTGTGGATCCTAGTCCATTATAATTTATATTAGATATAAATTCGTACTCTTCCAATGAGGTTGTTAAGTATGTGAAAATAATGGAGACAAAATAAATTTAAGGCCATGTTTATTTTGATTGCTGAATATCGATCATAGAAATTATATGTTTTAATTCCCATTCTTTTATTTCGTTATTTCTCTAGCTTGGTTGAAATGAATAATCTGTCGTTGAGATTCATTCTGGAATCAAACAAATTGGCTGGGTCAAACTTTCTGGATTGACACCGCAACATGCGTTTGGTGTTAAGACAAGAAAAAATTGAGTACGTGTTGGACACGCCAATCCCTGAAACCCCTACTGCCGGTTCTTCTGAGTCTCCTACGTTTGACGTTGTAGCTCTGAAGAAGCATCAAGAAGATGCGAAACAGGCGCATTGTGTTATGCTGCTTGGATGAACCCAGAGCTTCGGAGGCAACATGAGAAAATGGATCCCCATGAGATGCTCAAACACCTGAAAGATCTTTTTTACTCTGGACCTCGCTACGAGAAATATGAGGTCATGAGAGATCTGTGAGGTGCCGCATGTCTGAAGGAGGAAAGGTTTCACCTCATGTCCTGAAGATTATAGGGCTAATCGCGAAACTAGGGTCCCTAGACATTAAGCTAGGGAACGATATCTCTGTTTATGCTATTCTTCAGTCCCTTCCGGATTCATTTTCTAGTTTCGTGGTGAACTATAATATGAATCAGACTGTAGCAATAATGCCTGAATTGCATAACATGCTCAAAACTTCTGAGGCAACTACCACTAAGGAAATGAATGTTCTCATGGCATTGCAGACTAGGTCATGCCAATGAGAAAAGAATTGCAAGTTTAAGAAAGTTAGACTACTTAACCCCATTTGACTTTGAGTCTTATGGAAACTGTGAATCTTGCCTCAAAAGAAAAATGACTAACAAACCTTTTTCTGGGAAAGGGGTTAGAGGCAAGTGTTGGAATTTGTGCTCCTCGAAGAGAGCTTCCATTCGGTGTATTACTCGCTCAATTCCGATATTGGGTGAATGAGAAATTGAGATTTTAAGTTTGTGGTAACAAATGAAAAATGGGAAAGAAGGGAAATGGGAAATGAAGGGAAAAGCTAAAACCTTTGTCCCACATTAGAAAATTGTTGTTGAGGAAGTGGGTATATAAGAAGAAACTCATCCTTAGCTTGTAAGAAAGTCATGGGGTTATGCTTGTTGAGCAATTCCATTAATTGGGAATTTATGTGGCTGATAATTCTTGGGAATTACTCAAACAATAATCAAAGATATAATTTTGAATAATTAATTGGATTGTAGATAGACTTGTAGAGAGAGAATATTTGTAGTGTATTTCTTATGTTTAGGATTTCAGCTCCCTACAAATGAGATGTTTACAAGTATTTATACTCTCCCATTGGTGAGGTGTCATCATTTTAAGCTATATGGCTTCTGGAGGTGACAAGTGTCCTCCACTTGTCATCCTCTTGACCACTTGCTCCACTAACCTCAACCTAACTGACCTACGCACTCTTTGTAAGCCCTTGGACATCTGTGTCTTCATTCCTGAGAGCCAAGGGCGCGCATTCAGGCGAACAGCGTGGCGAGCAGCTTGGACTTGGCTCCATAGCTTGTTGCCTTGCCACCGCTGAGTCAAGCGAGCAAGCTGGCGAGTAGCCAGGCGAGCAACTTGGTCCTGGTCATGTGGGCTTGTTGCTTCGTCACCCAAGGCTTGGGCGAGCAAGCTGGCGAGCAACTGGGGAGTGGCCACGTGGGCTCGTTGCTTTGTCATCTCTGGGCTTATGCGAGCATCCTAGCGAGCATGTTGGCGAGCAACATACACTTTAATTGTTCTTTAATCATTGGGCTTACATGCTTTTATCAACATTTGCCCCTCAGCATATGCTTTGATTTGATTCTTCTTTATCAAACCGTATGCTGGAATTAATCCACTGTGTTGGCGAGCAACTTGGCGAGTAGTATGGTGCTCGACTATGTGCTCGACTTTCATGCTCGTCCTTTCCCTTGACAAACGAAGCGACGCTCCATAAAACGAGGCATCTCCTCGTGTACTGTGTCAATCAGTCGCACGAAAAGACGTGCCCACTTAAAAAACTTTTGAATTTCTTGCAAAATAGTCCCCTGAAATTTCTTTTCCCTTTTTCTTTTAACCCTAAGATATAAAAAGGGCTCTTTTTCACTATTCATCTTCTTCTTCACTTGTTCATTTCTCTTAAATTTCCGGCGATTCAAGTCTTCAAGTTTTCCGGCGTTTTACCTTTTTATTTCTTCGCGGTGATTGGGGGTCTTTGATTCAAAGGTAGTTTCTCTTTCTCTTTTCTTCATTTTTCCTTTTGCACTATCTTCTTTTAAATTATTGATTTTTAAATTCCCCTTTCTTGTGTTTGTTCGTCGGGTTTTTCCTCGGCCGCATTTGATCGGAATCTTGGTGGCGAAATTCCCAATCAATAGTTAGCACTTTCCTAGGACAATCTTCTTTTCTCGAACATGTCGTCATCTTCGAGCCGCACCATTTCTAACCGGAATCCGAGCAAACAACCAATGGAGGAAGGTGGTCCCATTACCGGCCTCTCATCAGTTCATCTGGCGGGGTCGGATCCCGAGATGATAGAAGTTAATTGCCCGTTGGAGGAGGGAGCCGAGCAGCTTGGCGAGCAGCCGAGCAAGCAGCCGGGCGAGCAGGTAGTCGAGCAGCCCGCTGCTCGCTCCGAAGGTGATGACCAAGAGGATGTTGAAGTGCTCTCCAGTAGTGATGACGATGACTCCATCACCGAGTGGTTTGAGTCTGTAGACTTCCCGCAACCTCATATGTCGGAGAGGTCCATTCCTGAAGGTATTGCGCAAGAGTTCGATTGGAGAGCTTATTACGATCGATACACTGCTGACTTCCCAACTCCTCCCCGACAATATCGAGAACTTGAAGAGGGTGATCGTACCAACTACAAGGCGAACACTGTGGAGAGTATCATTGATGAAGATGACCTCGATAACATCTGAAGGGAATACCACATCCCTTGTGACGTAACGATGTACGCTCCTCGGAAGAACGAGAGGACCGACTGTTCTACGGAGGGATTGACGGCGATTAACATGCACACACTAGCCTCCGGAGTGACTTTACCCCTACACCCACTAATTGGCCATTTCCTAGAGACGACGAGTTTGGCTATTACACAGCTAACACTCAATGCCTGGACGTACATGATATCAATCTGCACGGTCTTTGCCTTGGAGAAGTATAAAGACCGCTTGACTCCACACGAGGTGAATTACACCCTCTGCCTCAGCAAGTGTTCCGAAGAGGGCCAAGGTTACTATTACCTCAAGACAAGGAGCGATATGAGGATCCTCGAGGGATTGCTTAGTAAGGTGAAGGACTGGAAGGAGCAGTTCTTTTTTATTGGAGGAGATTGGCGGGCCCCGGACAATAATGAAGGACTTGGGGGGTGTATCATGTCTCCTACTGAGTTTGGCAAGTTGCAGCGTAGGACTTATTTGTACTTGGGATGTTATCTCTCGATATCGTGTCTAACATCTCGTTCCTTATGTTGCAGGTTTGACTCCTCAGCGTTGGAAGGAGACGAGCCTGTCCGAGGAGTTCAAGTTCACCTGCATCCTCGTCTGTCGCCGAAATAAGAAGGACAGGACGTTTGAGTATCTGAACAAGCCCAGCTGCCGTATCGCTTCGGGGTTGATCACAACTCCTCATCACTTACGAGCCCAAGTTGCTCGTCCCGCTGGTATGATTGTTGTATTTTAGAATTTTTGACCTATATTGTTAATTTTTCTAACTCTTTTCTTGTTTCTTGATATTTGCAGCTGCAGAAGTAACTATTGATATCCCCCCATCTTTCCGAGTCTTAAACCAAAGGTTCGGGATGGCACGAACCAAGGAGACCCACCTTCTGTAGTGTTGGCCACCCAGAAAGCTGCTCAAGCAAAGAAAGGTGCAGGCACCGGGCCGAGCACTCGATCCGCTGCTCCTCCAAGGGCTCCTCGCACTGAGGATCGTCAAGCCCCTAGTGGCTCCCCCAGTGGTGGTAGTCGTCGCCTACAACGAGGCGACTGTTCGAGCATTGAGCGTGAGGGGGAGACTGCTAAGAGAGTAAGGACCACGAGAGCCTCTGGTTCTGGAGTCTCGGGCCGAGTTGAAGTTTCAGAATCCACACTCCCCGTCTCTGCCGGCACCTCTACTGCCCCCGCACCCATACGTTCCGTGGGGCAATTGTCAGACATCTCCTACCTCGGCTGGGATCAAGACCGGGCGGTAGGGTATGATTTCTTGGCCTTAACATCTTTATACTTAGTTTTTAAAGAAATTTTCTAAGTATTTTCTTGTATGATCTTCCACGTAGGTACGATCCCTCGCGTTATCTTCATCGAGGTGCGGTGGTGCATCAGTTCGCACTTGCTCGGCCTCCTAAGACTCTTAACGAACTCAAGGGTTCGGTTTGAGGAGCCATCGAGACTGCCGTCCACCACTGGACCCAACCTCAGGATGCTATCATTCAGCATCAGTCATTAACTGACAACATCTGCACGGCTATGCATCATTCGAGTGGTGCTCTCATCACTGCTCAGCGCGCCATCGAGCAAGCCGTGACTTTGGAGAAGTCGTATGCGGTGCTGAACGACACTCTGAGGAAGGAAAGAGATGAAGCCAAGAAGAAAGCGGCAACTCTAGAGGCTAAGGGTAAGGCCTCACTAGATGCCGAGCAGTCAGCAATTGCTAGTGCTGAGAGGGCTCAGGTCGAAGCTGAGGGTCTTCGTGCCGAGTTGGCAAGTATGAGGGCTTGATTGGAGGAGGGTCGGGTAGCCCGAGAGAAGGTTGCTGAATTGGAAAGGGAACTTCAAACTACCCAGACTCAACTTGCCGAGCATAAGGCCGAGAACACTGACTGCTTCACTGCCGATGCTGTCGCCGACATACGGGCTGAGTCCTTCAATTTTGGGTTCGTCTATGCCTTTGCTGAGAACCTCTGGGCTTATCACCATGTTGTTGGTGAGAATGCGGACCCTTGGGAGGCCTTGAAGAAAGAGTTCACCGAGTTCCTCACCGAGCATCCTCTCAAGGAAGGTTTGGTTGTCGACATTGGGGACCTCGAGGATATGAGCATCGACCTGAGTGTTGTGCCTTCTAGACTTAAGATAATTGGAAGAAGGTATCCTCCCTTAGAGATCGACGCTCAGGACGATGCTATGGTGGACACAGAAGGTCTGTCTCCCATTGAGGTCCTCCCGGGTCTTTCTCTTCAGGGTGCCGGCGAGCAGGCTAGGCAAGTAGGTGGGCAAGCAGAAACATGGCCAGGCTAGCAGACCAGCGAGCAAGGCGGCGGGCAATAGAGTGTTGGGCCTTCTTTTGCCTTGTACATTTTGTTGTTTTTGCTTTTAACTTTTTGCTTCTTCGCCATGTATTTGAACTCTTTTTGACATCAATGAATATGCAGTTTCCTTTCCACAGAGTTTGTTTATGCTTGTGTTTTGCTGATGTTTTTGTCTAAGTTATTTATTGCTCATTTTTGTGTATGGTGTTTTAATTGGTTCGTCTTACTTTTCCTTTTTCGGAATCGCGAATTTACACCTTTTATTTTCCATCTCTTTCGATGTAGGCTTATTGATTGGTAAGGACTCCCTTTTACTGGTATATCCATAGGGTTAATCTCAATACCTTGCCTTTATTCTTGACTCGTAAGTCCTTTGAGCTTATAACTTGAGACATCTTTTGATACACCGTTTTGAAAGGAAACATCTTCTTTATTCAACATAATATGACTTTACAGACTTGACTCTATCTGAACCGAACCTGCTTGCCCCTATACATGTTGGGCGAGCAAGGTTTCAAAAGAAAATTCGTACAAGTCTTTATTGGTAGAACTTCTTGAGATGTGCCGCGTTCCAAGTATATGACGAAGGGTTGCCTTGCATATCTTCCAAGTCATACGTCCCATTCGGCCAACTCTTCGTTACTTTGAATGGACCTTCCCATCTTGGACCAAATACTCCTGTTGGGACTGCTAGTATCCTTCTCATAACCAAATCACCAACTTTGAACTTTCTATCCTTGACCTGCGAGTTGTAGTACTTTTCTGCTCGTCGTTTGTAGACAGCATTCCTCAGTTCCACCGAGGTTCGCATTTCTTCAATCAGGTCTTTTTCCAGTGCCATATCATCTTCGTTCATTTTTTCATCATACTTGATTATCCTCCACGTCCGATGTTGAACCTCCACTGGGATGACTGCTTCAACTCCGAAGGCTATGGTGAACGGTGTCTCCCCGGTACTTGTTCTATAAGACGTCCTGTAGGTCCATAGGACTTCTGGCAGCTCGTCGGCCCAACTACCCTTTCTTTCTTCCAATCAGATCTTAAGGATGTGTTTCAAGATCTTGTTTACGGCTTCGACCTGTCCGTTTGATTGAGGATGGTATGGTGTGGAGTAATGTTTTTTGATGTCCCAAGAAGCGCAAAAGTCTCTCAGCTTATTCCCATCAAACTGTCTTCCGTTATCTGTGACGATTGACTGTGGCAATCCAAATCTGCACACCAAGTTTTTCCAAATGAAACTTATCATTTTTTCTTGGGTTATTGTCGTCAAGGCTTCAGCTTCGGCCCACTTAGTGTAATAGTCAACGGCCACCACTACAAATTTTACTCCACCTTTTCCGGGAGGGAATGGGCCGATCAAGTCGATACCCCATTTAGCAAATGGGCATGGACTATATACTGATTTTAATTCTTGCGCCAGAGTGTGGATACTTGGAGCAAACTGTTGGCACTTCGCACATCTTTTAGCATATCTGAGGGCATCCTTTCGTAGTGTTGGCCAATAGTATCCTTGCCTAATAGTCTTGTAGGCTAAGGCTTGCCCCCCGGCGTGGCCTCCACATATTCCTTCATGGATCTCTTCTAACACTTTCTGACCTTCTTCCGGGGAAAGGCATCTAAGCAATGGAAGCGAGATTCCCCTTTTGTACAACTGCCCCTCGATCATTGTGTATCTGGTAACTTATTTTACGACTCGTCGTGCTTCCCACGGATCCTCCGACTGTTCTCCATTGGACAAGTATCTGCTAATAGGTGTGCGCCAATCATCGGTAGTCAGCTGTTGGTTGTTCATTATTTATTGCCCCCTCTTCAACACTTGATTAACATAATCAAATGTTGAAGGATGAGTTAGCTTTGTGACTACCACCTCTGAGATACTTGGTTCTCCGGTGCTTGTAGCTAAACGAGCTAGAGCATCTGCTTGTGTGTTTTCTAGCCGGGGGATCTGCCCGATGTACACCTGGTCGAACTTGGATATTAGATGTGCGACAATCCTTTGATAAATGATCATTTGCCGATCCTTCGCTTCATATTCACCTCGAACTTGAGATACTATTAGCTGTGAGTCCCCGAAAATTTGAAGTCTGGTCACCCCCACAGTTAATGATAGTCTCAATCCCGCAATAAGTGCTTCGTATTCGGCTTCGTTGTTAGTTGCTAGGAAGTCGAACTTTATTGCTGAGGTGAATACTTGTTTGTCGGGACTCACCAGGACCACATCTGCACTGGCCGCGAAACTTGTTTCTGAGCCGTCTACGTAGAGGTGCCATGGGTATATACGTCCCCTCGTCGGATCTTGAGGGTAGGTTAGCTCTACTATGAAGTCTGCTAGAGCCTGCCCTTTGATCGCTGTTCGGGGAGCGTAGGTTATACCATATTGGCTGACCTCTAGTGACCACTTTAGTAATCGTCCGGCAGTGTCGGGTCTATGTAAGATTTGTCTCAAGAGGAACGTTGTTAAGACTTCCACTTGGTGGTCAAAGAAGTAAGGTCGGAGCTTCCATACGCTCATCACCAATGCGTATGCCAACTTTTCCATTGGGGAATATCGTAGCTCCGCCTCATGTAGCACCTGGCTGACATAGTATATTGGCAAGTGTGTCTTGCCCTCCGCTCGTACCAAGGCTGAACTTATGGCCACCTCCGATGCTGCCAGGTACAAATATAATTTTTCTCCTGGGACAGGCTTCGACAGGATCTGGGGATTGCTGAGATAACTTTTTATATCTTCAAACGCCTTTTGGCAAGCGTTGGTCCAGACGTAGTTAGTCTTCCCAGTCCTTCTACATATGCCTTTACCTTTAATAGACTCGAAGAATGGTCTATTCTTGTTTCCTGGCCTGGATATGAATCTGTTCAACGCCGTGAGACATCCCGTGAGTCTTTGAACAGCTGGCACATCTTTCGGTGGTCCCATCTCTAGGATGCACTTGACTTGTGTGGGATTTACTTCTATCCCCCGCTGGCTCACTAGATACCCCAAAAATTTTCCGGACTGCACCCCAAAGCTGTTTTTCTTTGGATTGAGCTTCATGTTGTATGTTCTCATGATGTCGAATGCTTGCTTGAGGTGCTCCAAATGGTCTTCCTTTCTAAGGCTCTTCACC
Source organism: Prunella vulgaris (assembly GCA_026898435.1). Taxonomy (NCBI): domain Eukaryota; kingdom Viridiplantae; phylum Streptophyta; class Magnoliopsida; order Lamiales; family Lamiaceae; genus Prunella; species Prunella vulgaris. The sequence continues at coordinate 211,808 of JAPKLY010000437.1, read as the reverse complement.
ACAATGTCATCGACGTAGACCTCCATTGTGTCACCAAGGTGTTGGTCGAACATCTTGTTGACTAGTCTTTGATATGTGGCGCCTGTATTGATTAACCCGAAGGGCATCCTTTTCCAATAGAACAAATTTTTGTTTGTGTAGAAGGTTGTATGTTCTTGGTCATCAGGATGCATGGCAATTTGATGGTAACCTGCAAAGACATCCATAAACGTCATTAGTTCATGTCCTGCCGTATTGTCCACCAGCTGGTCAATGTGAGGCAAGGGGAAGTTATCCTTTGGACATGCAGTGTTGAGGTCTGTAAAGTCTATACAGAGCCTCCACGTTCCATTTGGCTTCTTGACAGGACGGGATTTGCCACCCATTGAGGACATAGCGCTTCCTTTATAAGCTTATTATCCAATAGCTTCTTCACTTCGCCGGTTAATGCTTCATACTTATCTGGCCCATACTTCCTTCTCTTCTGGCGGACGGGCTTCTTCGTGGGGTCAATGTTTAGATGGTGACATGCATGTTCCACCGGTATACCCGTCATGTCCTCATGTGACCAAGCGAACATATCGAGATTGGCCCAAAGGAACTCTTCCATTCTGCTTCTATAAGGTTCTTCCAACTCCGCTCTAATAAAAAGTTCCAAGTCCTTTTTATTGGGATCTACCTGTATGGACCTTAAGTCTTCGACTGGAGTGGCACGTCTTTTTTTGTCTTTCCACCTGGGGTCTTCAATGGGTCCTTCTAGATGCATGTCCATCTCCATTGAGACTGGCTCGTAACCCATCCGGGGCTCGATGTCTTCTGGCGCGTTCATCTGGCCTTCGAGTGTTATCTCTACTTCCTCATTGCTTGCCTCGGCAATGGTTGCTGGTACATCATCTTGAACCTCCGTGTGTTCTTCCACTTGCCCCCTAGCCTGTTGTTCTTGTAGGGGTGTATCGTTTACCTCCATCTCCTCTGGCGTCTGGTCAACTTCCATCATCCCGGTATCAATGGAGATAGTATCTAAAATATTAGGCTCATCCGGGGAGTGTTGAGGTGCTACGTCTTCGTAGACTAACACCTGAGTGACAGGCTTCTTCAGAGTTAGCAAGCATTCTCGCGCCTTCTTCTGATCTCCTTTGACTGTACCTGCACCTTTTAAAGTCAGAAATTTGATACAGTAGTAGTACGTGGAACATGCAGCTTTAAATTCCGAAATAAAAGGGCGGTCGAGGAATCCGTTATAGGTGGATGGTTGATCTACGACTAGAAAATCTAACAACCTGGTTATCCTCCTTTCCGGGTCCTCAAGGGCTACAAGTTCTACAGATAGGCGAATTACACCTAGTGGGACGGTAATAGCCTCTCCGAATCCCACTATTTTATGATTACAATCCTCTATATAGGATTCTTAATTTCCTAACTGATCTAGTGTTTTCTTGAACAGAATGTTCGTGTAAGCTCCAGTATCCACTAACAGTCGATGTACTCTCGTGTTCATGATATTTACACTGATAACAAGAGAGTCATTGTGTGGTGTCAGGATTCCTTCAAGGTCTGACTGCGAGAACACCAAATCTGCAGTCGGTTTTATCGGCACCTTTGACCCGGACCCCATTTCTTGTACTTGATTGACCGCCCGTATTTCTGCCTTTTTGTTATCTTTTCGATGTCGGGCGGCCATCAACCATTCCTCCTGCTGAGCCAATCTCTTCAAGTACGAGGATCTCTCGGTTGGGCTCCTGATGCGTCGGTATTGCTGGTGGACCTCTTCGCACTTGTCTATTCGGGGCTCTTTCTGTTTCATCGCTATCATCCCCATCTGAACCCCCTTGTCTTGGCTGTCGTTGTCTTTTTCCCGGTGCTTTCTTGACAAATTCTGCAAGCTTCTCGTCTTCATAAAACTTCCATAATTGTTTCAAGAGGTCACGACACTCACTGGTGAAATGTCCAATACTCTGATGATAAGCACATAATTTATTTGGGTTCAGCTTGCTTCTATCTTGTCTGATCATCCGAGGAGCTGCAAGCATGTCCTGGTCTTTCACTACCGTGAACACATGGTCGATTGTGGTAGCCAACACCTGGTTGAGTTTTTCTTTATATTCAGTTGCGTCTCCGAATGACTTGAGGTTCTTAGGAGCCTTGTAACCACTGCCACTAGGTTTCTTGCCACTCTTCTTGTCATCAACTTCCGTGCCCAATTGCTTAGCCATGACCTCTTGCATTGCAACATATACCCCAGCTTTATGGCGGAACTCGGCGTATGTACTAGGACAGGATAAATGCATTTCTTTCCACAGGTCCGTTCCTTTACGTAGTCCTGCCATGACTGCAACAACCTTAGTATCATCGCTGACCGACTCACCTTCCAAAAGGATCTTGTCGAAGCGTTCAAGGTATTGTTGATCTGTCTCTTCCGCTCCTTGTGATATATTGGCCAATCGGTGTTTTTGCGTTAAGTACGTTCCAAATCCTGAGAAATGGGATAGGAATTCTCTGGTCAACTGACCAAATGACTGGATAGATCCGGGTGCCAACACCGAAAACCATCTGTGGGCACGGTCCCCCAAGGTTAAGGGGAAATTCCTGCATATAGTCGCATCCGATGCTCCAATAGAGATCATATAGTCGGCATATTTGGATACGTGCACCTTGGGGTCTGATTCACCTTCATACAGTACCAAGGATGGAAACTGTATTTTCTTCTGAATAGGTGCTGTGAGGATGGTTGTAGACAATGGTGAAATCGGAAGGGAAGTGTACATCTCAACCTTCTCTTTGCTGGCCACTTGTTCCCGCAAGTCCTCCACAGCCTTTTTCAATTTTTCAATCTCCACGAGTGACGATCCGCGGGATGATCCCCCTCCTCGAGGCTGTTCCAGGTGCACTTCATACTGACGTGCTGCCCCAGGCAGTCCCTCACTTCGGGCGACCTCCCTATGCGGTCGTTGGAGGTTACTTGCAGCATTAGGCCCCAACCTTTCTGACGCTCTTCTACTTAATTGGTCTTGAACGGGCCTACGTTGATGTCTTGCGTCTGACTCGCAAGGTTCTTGATGTTGCGAGTACGCAGACCTGCCACCTCCGGAATGATGGCTTGGTTCATTGTGCTTTTCCCCTTGGGATACTTCATGATATCTGGGCTATTCCACTACTCGCCCAGCTGGTCGCCCCTCTGCTCGCTGGTCTAATCGTCTGGGTTGGGGTCCCAGGCGATCGCACATCTTTTGTTTGCCCTTTGAGTTTTCTGGGGTAACTCGTCCGCTACTGGCCTCCTCCTCCTGGGCGTGGTAACTCGTCCTCATCTCACGCCTTGTCTCCGTCAGGGCCGCTTGAATCACGGGTTGACGAGCCACCACCATCTGCTGCCTCTGCATTTGCTGCAGCATGGCCATCGCCCTCTCAATGTCTTCGGGGGTTTTTACCACCGACTCTAAGGCATCTTCAATTTGAGGTCTAACCGGGGCCGCATGTAATCCTGGGACTTGGGCTTGTCCGGCTTGCGGGCGTCCTGACGGTTTCTTCCCCTTCCACCTTCAACTTGTCGAGGTAGTACGGGATTTGTCATGGGAATCGTCGTATGTACGCCTCGTCATTTTTTATGAAGATTGTGTCAGGAGAATAAATCCTTTAAAAAGGTAATCTTTTCTAGCACGTGTTCTTGAAGATAAAGTCTTTCCAAGAACACTTATGTTTGAAGATTACCTATTTTGTTCTTGACACAATTTGTCCAACTTGAACGGTTGTTCTTGAGAAAACGAAGAATGAACTTAAATTCTTTTATTGACGGAGGTTCGAACCCTTCTTCTAGCGCCAAATTGCTTAGCAATTCTATTAATTGGGAGTTTATGTGGCTGATAATTCTTGGGAATTACTCAAACAATAATCAAAGATATAATTTTGAATAATTAATTGGATTGTAGATAGAATTGTAGAGAGAGAATATTTGTAGTGTATTTCTTATGTTTAGGATTTCAGCTCCCTACAAATGAGGTGTTTACAAGTATTTATACCCTCCCCTTGGTAAGGTGTCATCATTTTAAGCTATATGGCTTCTGGAGGTGACAAGTGTCCTCCACTTGTCATCCTCTTGACCACTTGCTCCACTAACCTCAACCTAACCGACCTACGCACTCTTTGTAAGCCCTTAGACATCTGTGTCTTCATTCCTGAGAGCGAAGGGTGAGCATTCAGGTTGTTGGTCCCGAAATGAGTTAAATCAGTGTATGGGGGGGGAATACACTGATGTCAGATTTTTCTGAAGGATTCAGAAAAATGCTCTAACGCACTCAGTCAGGATTCCCTGAAGTACTCAGTATGCTGAATGTCCACAGGGGCAGCAGGGACGGTTCAGTAACGAGTCAGATAAACTGAGTGTGAGTAAAGTGCTCGGAGGCTCAGTAGAGATAACAAACCTACTGAGTGCTCGGAAGCGAGTCAGTTGGACTACTATCTCAGTGAGTCAGAGTACGTGCGAAAAGTGAGCCCTTAGATTCTACTCATTTTAGTTTCTGAAAACGTTTTCTCTGAGTTGCTTAGTAAATTGGTGGTTAAGGCTGAGTGCACAATATTCAGATTCAGGATAATTGATTCAGTCCTGAGGTTAAAACCAATGCAGTATGTTCAGTTTAATATGATGACATTTATGATCCTGAACAAAACAGTAAATCAGCACACAGGGGACTTTTTAACGTGGTTCGGAGATAACCCACTCCTACGTCCACGACCTGATTTAACAGGAAGCTATCCTCAAAACCCTGAGGATAGGTACTTGGGTTTTACGTGCCAAGGGACACGAGTAGCCAACTTCCTCTCTTAGGAACTGACCCCTGGGCGTTTTACAAGTCTCAGTCCTTCTAACAAACCTATCTCACACTTTGAGAGGTTTGGTATTCTGGTTTCAAACTAAGATAGCTCTAGCAATACAAATCAGTGCTAAATAATAGAGCTATCGATCTAAGCAAATACAGAGTGAATCCTACTACAACACTAGGGAAATTTAATTGCAGAGTGTTGTTTATGATATGCTTTGTGTTCTTGGATTCTTGAGAGTTTTCTCTTGGAAATTTCCCGTTAACCTTGAATGGGTGCAAGGTTCTCCATATTTATAGGCGAGATTCAAAATAGATCCGTTGGAGGAGATCAAATCAAATCTTTCCTATTTTAGGTAGATTGCAAGCTAGAAATACTGTTCGACCTACCCGCCATGCTTATTCTGGCAAGTTGTCACATCACCTGCAACCTTTTTGAGACGCATTAAATGCCGCATTAAATGCTGCACAGACTCCGTGCTTGCGTGTCGAAAGATCATTGGCTCTCCGCTATAACGGTTAGTTGACCTTTAGACATTTATCCTTCCTCGTACATTCAATGCTCTGAGTCTCTTGTTAATAACTCAGTCTGAACGTGTGTCTTAATGGAGTCTTACTGACATTCTTTTTGTCTCTTGTCCCATAGCATAAATAACCTTTTTGCATTGGACTGACATGATTCAGGTGATCTGAACCAGGGCCTGAGTCAGGTCCTACGTGCATGCAGCACAGCCTGATAGGTTATTGTTGGTCCCAAAGGCAAGTTTTGGGAAGAATACACTTGAACAAGTCTAGAAGGGGGGGTTGAATAGACTTGTAAGGATTCAAAAAACCTTTTTCAAATTTACTGATTTATTCAGAAAATCAGCAGACTACTTGAGGTAATATGAATTTTGAAAATAGTTCGCTGTGTATAGTGCGGAAACGTTTTAAGGAAAATTTGTTTTTAAGTGATGTGCACAGATAAGAACAGAAAGAAATACGAAGAGACACAGGGGTTTATAGTGGTTCGGACCAACTGTCCTACATCCACTCTCCTCAATCCAACTTGGACTTGAGGGGCTCTCCACTAACTCACTTACTCACTTACTTACACAACTTTTGAGAGTACTACTCTCTTTACAACTTGTCAATGCTATAATTGCAATTGACTTCTCACAGCTTCTACAAAGCTTTTACAAAGGATAAGTATGGATGGTGTTTTTTTAGCGTAAGTGATACAGCTGACAGAGTATTGGCTAGCTTAATGTGCGTGTGAATCCAATACAGAAATTATCACAATTACTCTAATTTATAGGATTAAATAACTAGCCGTTGGAATGGACTAGAAATCTGAGATCCTAAAATCTCGTATTCAATCAATCATTGTGATTGATTGAATTTCTTTCTTGATTCCCGTTAGTCTTTGTGATCTTCAATCAATCAAGTTTGTCCCCTTGATTGATTGATCTTTTATTCTGGGAATCTTCCTTTTATGTCGCAAGTTAACCCTTCAAATTGATTCCGAAGAATCTGGGCTGAGCACAGGACCTCAGCTGATCTGTCTCCTCAGCTGGTGTATCAGTCTGCTGATACTTGGACCTCAGCTGATGTGCAAGTCTGCTGGTGTGCACCTCAGCTGGTCTTCTTGACTTCGTCTGAATAAGTCTTTTATCCATGGTCCTTGTCTTGTCTGCGACGTGCTCTCAGCTGATCAGCTAATCTTCTGATATCAGCTGATCTGCTCATCAGCTTATTGGCTGATGTAAACTTCTCTGATGATCTGCTTTCGATGCTCCAGTGTCAGCTGATTAAATCTTCTGTCTTCTAAAATCGGCTAAGTCCACAAGGTCTCAGCTGGTCTTCTCTTCTATGAAGCTTCGGATCTTCTAGGCAGCAAGGTAGGTTCCCCCTTACTCGAACCTATCTAATCCTAACAACTCATCAGCTGACTAACATGTTCAGCTGGTCCTATTACAAGCTGATTTGTTTTATATCATCAAAACATCTAACACAGATATCCTAACAGTTATTCAGCTCAGTATGTGTTACCTTTTTGCTTCGGACTTACAGAATTCAGGTGAACTGAACCAAGGCCTAAGTCAGGTCCTATGTGCATTCAGCACAGCCTGATAGGTAACACTTACTCTTCACTGACTGACTTCTGTCCTGAACATGCTTAGTGTATTCAGTAGAAACATCAGACAATGGTTCTTCAGGAATGACTTCAGGATGAATCAGCAGGCTTCGATCTTCAGCTTCAGAACAGACAATCTTCAGCGAGACTGACTGACTCCTTCAGAATGGTTTACGCTTCAGACTTCAGTAAATTGGGTCGACTCCAATATTCTTCAGTCTTCAGCATGGTCCTTCTGTACTGAATCTCTAACCTAACTATCCTGAACTATTTTATCCTGAACACTATACTTAGGCAAATTCATCAGGGGTTTTGGGATCTAATCAAAATACTCAGATTGTCCCAACACAGGTGAACAGTGTGGCGAGCAGTGGGGCGAGCAGCTTGGACTTGGCTCCATAGCTTGTTGCCTTGCCACCGCTGAGTTAAGCGAGCAAGCTGGCGAGCAGCCAGGTGAGCAATGAGGCGAGCAACTTGGTCCTGGTCATGTGGGCATGTTGCTTCGTCACCCAAGGCTTGGGCGAGCAAGCTGGCGAGCACCTAGGCGAGCAACTGGGGAGTGGCCACGTGGGCTCGTTGCTTTGTCATCTCTGGGCTTAGGCGAGCATGCCGGCGAGCATTCTAGCGAGCATGTTGGTGAGCAACATACACTTTAATAGTTCTTTAATCATTGGGCTTACATGCTTTTATCAACAATGCTACTCCACACTCTATGCGTGCACGCAGGGGGTGCAAATCATGGCTGAATTTGACCTAAACACCTCGAACTTGAGTGTGGGGGCATCCTGCGTACACGAATGTCGCAACGATTTAGTGGCTGCCTGACAAGCTAAATTTTTGCTGGATCCTGAGGGACTCTCCTGAGCCTGGGCGTCGTCCTGTGGGACTCTACTGAGTAATGACCTGATTGGCCATCCTGACCTGAGTCCTGAAAGAACCATCCCGAGATCCTGAATTACCTCATGAGGGACGTTCCTGAGAGGCATTTTCAGGCCTGCTGAGATTGTAAAATCTCTACAGTTGCAACACATTTTGAAACTTAAAAAACCTGAGTTAATGCAATTAATTTAGACATTTTTTCGGTTACGGTCAAGATCATTTACGGCTCTTTATGGTTGCACTCCAACATTTATTTTTTAACACTATAAATAGTATTCTTATGTGTTGCAAGAAACACAAGAATAACAAGAAATATAAAGCTTGAGTGGAAAAAATATTCAGATACTTTTTCGGCAATCTGCCACAGTCATTACCTTTATTCTCAGCTATTTTTGTTCACACTCAGGTGATTTTACGAACAACAATTTAGTTTGTTTTAGCAAGATATTGTGTTATATCGTTGCTATAAGTCGTTATATCCTTGGAAACAAGTGTCCCATTGATTCACTAAGCACCTAGAGTGAGGGGCATATTTTGTTTTAAGGAAATCGTGTTCTTCACGAGCCTCGATTATCTAAATTATATTTTATTATTTTTCAGCCATCAGGTGCACTATATTCATACAGTCTTAAAACAAAATATTTCTTCAAGATGGCTGATACAAACCCAAGTGTGACGAATGATGTTACCTCGGTGGCTCCTACTACTCCAGCCTCCGCTTCCATTTTTGTTGGTTCGTCAATTCCAGTTCCTTTTGTGACTATTCTAGTCCACCACCACGAAAAGCCGGAGAAGTTCACTGGGATGAACGTCAAAATGTGGCAGCAAAAGATATTGTTCTACTTAACCACGCTTAACTTGGCGAGATTCTTAAGGGAAGATCCTCCAACTCTTAAAGCTGAACCTGACGATCAATCGATGCTTGCCCAAGAAGCATGGAATCAGTTGGACTTTCTGTCCAAGAATTATATTCTCAACAGCCTGTCCGACGCTCTTTACAACATGTACCTTAGGGTAAAAACTACAAAAAAAAAAGTTGTGGGAAACTCTTGAGAAAGTATACAAGACTGAGGATGCTAGGACAAAGAAATTCCTCGCAAGTAGATTTCTTGATTTTAAAATGGTGGATACAAAACCTGTTGTTAGCCAAGTACAGGAGCTACAGGTTATTATTTCCGATATCCATGCGGAAGGGATGGTGATTAGTGAATCGTTCCAAGTGGCTGCCATCATCGACAAGCTACCCTCCGGATGGAAAGATTTTAAAAATGACCTCACCCACAAAAGAAATGAGATGACAGTGGAGGAACTTGTTGTTCGTCTTCGTATTGATGAGGACAACAAGAGAACGAGCAAAAGAAATGGTGCCTCTAAGCCCAAAGCTAATGTTGTTGAAAATGGCCAAGGGTCAAGGACCAATCCCAAAAATAATGGGAAGAACAAGGAAAAGGAAAACCCTTCGACCAAGAATTTGGGTCTGAATAAGATGATTTTAAAAAGAAATTTACTGGGACTGCTACAATTGCGAGAAGTCCGTTCACAAGGTGGCTCAATGTAGAAAGCAAAAGAAAGACCAAGCGAATATGGTCAACCAAGATAAGAAGCACTTCTCGGCTAATGTGTCCGAGGTAAACATGGTGGGTTTAAATCCACGTGAATGGTGGCTCGATACGGGTGCAACCCGTCATATTTGCTGTTCCAAGGAATTATTTAAAATCCTTGATGAAAATGTGAATGAAGAGAAGCTCTACATGGGCAATTTGGCTACCTCTGATGTCAAAGGAAAAGGGAAAGTAGTGCTGAAGTTTACCTCCGATAAATACTTAAAAGTGTGGGGGTGTCTTGTTAAAACTGTTGATTGTATATTTATTGGATATGCACATAACAGTAGTGCCTATCTGTTTCTTGTGTATGAATCTCAAATTGATGATATTCATAAGAATACGATCATGGAATCAAGAAATGACTCATTTTTTGAGCATATATTTCCATGTAAAATAAATGTTGAAATAAATGAAGAGGCTAGTACTTCTAAAGAACATGCAAACTCTAGCCATGCAAACCCTACAATTGATGAAATTGTAGATGACGTAGAGGTTGAACCAAGACGCAGTAAAAGAGCACGAGTAGAAAAGTCTTTTGGTCCAGATTTTCTAACTTATATGCTCGAAATGAAGCTCAAAGTTTCAAGGAAGTTGTGAATACTCCGAAGGTCCTCTTTGGAAAGAAGCAATTCAAAGTGAAGTTAATTCTATTTTGCAAAATCATATGTGGGAACTAGTGGATCTCCCTCCGGGGAGTAAACCATTAGGGTACAAGTGGATTTTCAAAAGAAAAATGAAAGCGGATAGGACCATTGATAAATACAAGGCAAGACTTGTGATAAAAGGTTATAGACAAAAAAAAGGTCTTGACTATTTTGATACATATTCTCCTGTAACGAGAATTATGTTGATAAGATTAATCATAGCAATTGATGCTTTGAGAAATCTTGAAATACATCAAATGAATGTAAAAACTGCCTATCTAAATGGTGATTTAGATGAGGAGATTTACATGGAACAACCTGAGGGTTTTCTAGCTCCGGGACAAGAAAATAAGGTGTGCAAATTAGTAAAATCATTATATGGTTTGAAAAAAGCACCAAAATAATGACATGAGAAATTTGACAATGCCGTGTTAGAACATGGATTTCACATTAATGAATGTGACAAATGTGTTTATATAAAGGACACTGAAGATGATTACATAATCATGTGTCTTTATGTAGATGCCATATTAATCATTGGTAGTAATGATAAAACGGTAAAGTCCATAAAGAATATGTTGAATGCCAAATTTGACATGAAAGATATAGGACTAGCTGGTGTTGTACTTGGAATTAAAATTCACAAAACATCAGATGGAATTATCTTGAGTCAAACTCATTATGTGGATAAAATTCTAGAGAAATTTAGCAAAAATGATACGGGTTTTGCTAGAACTCCGATAGATCCTAGCCAGCATCTAGCCAAAAATAGAGGTGAAGGTGTGAGTCAAGTGGAGTACTCAAGAGTAATAGGCAGTCTAATGTACTTAACCAGTTGTACAAGACCGGACTTGGCCTATGTCATAAACAAGTTAAGTAGATACACTAGTAATCCAAGTGAGTGTCATTGGAAAGCTATTGTAAGAGTACTTAGATACTTGAGGCATACATGAGAATATGGACTGCATTATACTAGATATCCAACTGTGATTGAAGGTTATAGTGATGCAAATTGGATATCTGATATAAAAGACTCAAAGTCAACAAGTGGATACGTCTTCACTTTAGGAGGAGCAGTCATGTCTTGGAGATCTTCTAAACAACTGTGATAGCGAGATCCACCATGGAGTCTGAGTTTATTGCTCTAGATAAGTGCGGTGAAGAAGTCGAATGGCTTAGAATTTTTTTTGAAGATATTCCGAAATGAACGAAACCTGTGCCACCAATTTGCATTCACTGTGATAGGCAGTCAGCAATTGGTAGGCACAAAGTAATTTATATAATGGTAAGTCTAGACATATTCGTCGTAGACACAATACCATTAAACAAATACTCTCAACTGGGGTTATCATAATACACTATGTAAGGTCTAAAGATAACATAGCGGATCCATTAACCAAAGGGTTAAATAGAGAGTTACTTTTGTCGTCATCTAGAGGAATGGGTCTTAAAGCCTTAGAAAAATGAGTTGAGGTGAAGGAAAACCTTACCTAAATGATTGGAGGTCCCAAGAATTAGGTTCAAAAGGACAACCTAATTGTCTAAACTCAAATTCACTATTTTGTGGGGGATAATCTAATTAAACCCTAGAAAACCCATTGTCTAAAAGATGTTACAGTGAAGTGTCGTGAGGATTAGCAAAATGACTATTAATAATTTGAGGAGAGTTAGAGAAACTCTCAAAAGAATCACCTATGTGAGAGAGAAATGGGGCCGCTTCGAATGGAATATTATAAGGCATATTCTTTGAAACTCTTGCAGAACCAGGTGGATGTTCATGGCCAAAACGAACATACTCATGAGAACTGAGAGTTGTTAGGAAGAACTTGAGTGAATTACACCATCGTTTACACAAATGATTGATAGTTCAAGGACATCACGTCTACAATTCAATTGGTAAAGTAAGTGTATTTTCACAAGGGAAGGTTCAAAGGGTAACACCTACCTATCCTTTGCAAGCTTCTAACATCGTTATATATCACCAAAACCTTTTTGGTATCTCTATCAATTTCCATTCATGTGGGAGATTGTTGGAATTTGTGCTCCTCGAAGAGAGCTTCGATTCGGTATATTACTCGCCCAATTCCAATATTGGGTGAATGAGAAATTGAGATTTTAAGTTTGTTGTAACAAATGAGAAATGAGAAAGAAGGGAAATGAGAAATGAAGAGAAAAGCTAAAACATTTGTCCCACATAGGAAAATTGTTGTTGGGGAAGTGGGTATATAAGAAGAAAATCATCCTTAGCTTGTAAGAAAGTCATAGGGTTATGCTCTTCCACACTCAACGAGGTGCGCAGGGGGTGCAAATCATGGCCGAATTTGGCCAAAAACCTCGAACTTGTGTGCGGGCGCGTCCTGCGTACACGAATATCGCAACAATTTGGTGGCAGCCTGACAAGCTAAGTTTTGCCTAAATTTTTATTTCCCTACTTAGGAATTTTTGCTGGATCCTGAGGGACTCTCCTGAGCCTGAGGGTAGTCCTGAGGGACTCTCTTGAGTCCTGACGGGCCATCCTGACCTGAGTCCTGAAGGGCCATCTTGACCTGAGTCCTGAAAGGACCATCCTGAGATCCTGAATTCCCTCGTGAGGGACGATCCTGAGAGGGGTTTTCAGGCCTGCTGAGATTGTAAAATCTCTACAGTTGCAACACATTTTGAAACATAAAAACCTGAGTTAATGCAGTTAATTTAGACATTTTTTGGTTACGATCAAGACCATTTACGGCTCTTTATGGCCACACTCAAACAATCATTTTTTAACACTATAAATAGTATTCTTATGTGTTGCAAGAAACACAAGAAATACAAAGCATGAGTGGAAAAAATATTCGGAAACTTTTCCGGCTATCTGCAATAGTCATTAGCTTAATTCTCAGCTATTTTCGTTCACACTCTGTTGATTTTACGAACAACATTTCAGTTCATTTTAGCAAGATATTGTGTTATATTGTTGCTATAAATTGTTGTATTATGGGAAACAAGTGTCCCATTGATTCACTAAGCACCTAGAGTGAGGGGCATATTTTGTTTTAAGGAAATCGTGTTCTTCACGAACCTCGATTATCCGAATTATATTTTATTATTTTTCAGCCATCAGGTGCACTATATTCATACACCAAGGATATGTTAGAGTTAGTTCACACAGATGTGTGTGGACCACTGCCAACTCTAGCAAGAGGTGGTTTCGGATACTTTATTACTTTTACGGATGACCTCTTTAGGTTTGGATATATGTATCTTATGAGACACAAATCTGAAGCCTTTGAGAAGTTTAAGGAGTATAAAGCTGAGGTAGAGAAACAACTTGGTAAGAGTATTAAAACTCTTCTATCAGATCAAGGAGGGGAATACCTTAGCCATGAGTTCCTAGATTATTTAAAGTTGCATGGCGTCCAATCTGAATGGACACCTCCTGGAATGCCACAAATGAATGGTGTATCCGAAAGGAAGAATCGAACCCTGTTAGACATGGTAAGATCCATGAGAGTTTCTCCCCTCTTCCAACATTCCTGTGGGGTTATGCACTTCAAACCTCAATTTACATTCTGAATAGGATTCCATCTAAATTAGTTAAGCGAACACCATACGAATTGTGGTGTGGTAAAAAGCCATCATTCTCACATATCAAGACGTGGGGTTGCCCTGCGTATGTGAAAAAGATGCTCACTAATAAGTTGGAATCTAAAGGTGAAAAAGGGTTAATTTGTGGGATATCCTAAGGAAATAAGAGGATACTATTTCTATCTTCCTGTGAATCAAAAGGTTATTATTTCTAGACAGGTGACGTTCCTTGAAAACGACTACGTCTTTAAGGAACAAGGTCGTAAAAAGATAGAACTTGAAGAAATTCAAGAACCACAAACTAACACTGACGCTGAGAACTTGTTGGACAACCACGACAAGAAATCAGTGGGAGCATTCAGTGAATCTCATGGTGGAAGCATATCCCTAGGTGATCGTCTTCCAGTCAGTGGGAGCCTAATTGGAGACATCTCGCATACGCAAGAAACTCCGAATAGACCGAATGAAAATGATATAGATATTATTCAATCTCATGCTCAAGAGATGCAAGAAAGCATAGCTCTTGAGAATTCTCCAGGTATTGATCAGATGATCGCTGGAGAACCTCCTCACAATCAGAATGTATAGTCTGCACAAATGTAACTCCGTAAGTCTACTAGGACACGTCGTCCACCTGTTAAACTTAACCTCCTCTTGGAGGAACACAATAATGTGGAAACCCCGAACAAGGACGATCCTAAGACTTATTATGAAGCAATATCAGCTATTGATTCAGGGAAGTGGCATGAAGCCATGAAATTTGAAATGGACTCGATGTACGTTAATCAAGTTGGGGACTTGATTGAATTGCCTAAATGGGTCAAACCCATTGGCTGTAAGTAGGTCTTCAAAAGGAAGAGTGATGCAGATGGCAAAGTACAATCCTATAAAGCTAGGTTGGTGGCAAAAGGTTATAGTCAAAGAGAAGGCATTGACTATGATGAAACCTTTTCACCAGTTGCAAAAATCAAGTCTATTTGGATTTTACTTGCAGTGGCTGCATACTATGATTATTAGATTTGGCAGATGGATGTCAATACTGCTTTCCTTAGTGGATTCATTAATAAGGAAGTGTTCATGACACAACCGGAAGGTTTTGTATCCAAGTCAAATCCAAATCTAGTGTACAAGGTAAAGAGGTCCATCTACGGACTGAAGCAAGCTCCTAGGAGTTGGAATATCCACTTTGATGGGGCTATCACGTCATTTAATTTTGTCAGAAATGCGGAAGATCCTTGTGTTTATAGGAAACACGGCAGAAATAATATTATTTTCATTATTGTATATGTAGATGACATATTGATTTTGGGAAACAATATTTCGTTAATGCAATCCGTGAAAGATTGGTTGTCCAAGACCTTCATGATGAAGGACTTGGGTGAAGCCTGCTACATCCTTAGGAAAAATATTTATAGAGATATATCTAGAAGGATGTTGGGGCTGTCAGAATCTACCTACATAGATAAAAGTACTGAGGCGGTTTTCTATGGAGAACTTTAAGAGAGGTTCTTTACTGACAAGTCATTGGATCAATCTCTCAAAGAAGGATTGTCCTTCCAATGAGACCGAGATTGAGCACATGAAGAAAGTCACATATGCTTCTGTCATTGGGTCGATCATGTATGCCATGACTTGCACTAGACCCGATGTGGCCTACACTGTTAGTATAACTGGTAGATACCAGCAGAATCCGGGTGAACCTCACTGGATTGCTGTGAAGAACATTCTAAAGTATCTTAGACGAACTAAGGAATGTTTTCTAGTCTATGGTGGACAGCCAGAACTAGTAGTGACTGGGTTCGTTGATGCTAGTTTTCAGTCAGATTGCGATGACTACAAGTCGCAGTCAGGATATGCATTCACACTCAACGGTGGAATGGCGAGCTGGAATAGTTCCAAGCAAGAAACAACTGTTGATTCAACAACCGAAGCCGAGTACATTGCTGCATCAGAAGCCACAAAAGAGGTTGTCTGGATTTTACAGTTCTTGAAAGAACTAGGGGTAGTTCTGAGTGCCAGTCGTGCAATAACGTTATATTGTGATAATACTGGTGCGGTTGCACAAGCAAAGGAACCCAGATCTAATAGAAACAAACATGTACCTAGGCGTTATCATTTGATCCGAGAAATCATAGCGAGAGTAGAGATAGAGTTGGAACGAGTTCCCACTGAGGTTAACCTTGCAAATCCTTTTGCTAAGGCACTTAGTGTACATGTACACACCAGACACTTTAAGAGTCTAGGTGTTAGGCATATGGGTGATTGGCTTTAGGCCAAGTGGGAGATTGTTAGTATATATGTTCTAGAAGACAATCATTTTAGGAGGACATAGTACTTGATCGTTATTCAGTTGTTTATATTATTGACTTTATTTATTAATATTTGACGTTACACTTAATTGAATATTGGGTTTGATTGTTTGCATGTTATTCATATTTGTGTCCCATGAATTTATGTCATCATTAAGAATGTGAGATCTTAGTTGACAATGAAAAGGTTCTTAAAGTAGCCACAATCAATGATCATCGAGAACGGGATATCGATGATGCGATTGGTTCTCACAACTACGAGATATTAGATATCTCATGACAGATGCACAAATACTTTGAAGAGTATTGGGCATACCTAAAAAAGAAACCATTTGATGTATTCTATTTATATGTCTACATGAGTATCGGCTTATGGAGTGGTGTAATAGTCCTATGACTTGAGATCAATACACACGACATGTACAGAATGATGGGCTTGACCATGACCGATGCTTGCACTCTCAACGGAGTAGATATGGCATGTGTTGGGCACATTACGAAGTATATGTGCGTTGTAGTTGAGCCAAGATAGGATTCGTTCCTCAAATAGAATTGGAGAGAATACTCATCATCTCATAACTAATTGGATCGTTAGTCATTGGCCAATGCACGTCGTATTTGAAATAGTGTTCAAATGTGACAACATGATCAATTAGCAAAATGAGATAATACGATTAAGTTATTAGAATTGACACGTTATCATATTCTAGACTTAATTGGAGTATTCGTGAACGAAAGGACCGTATCACTTTGAACTTCACATTACAGGCTATTGCTGTATCCTCGCAACGTACCTCATATGTTGAGATTGTATGGTTTATTGTCTAGGGTTCAACTAAGACCATTAGTTCAACTAATCGCTTGACATATGAGGGTCTATATGGGCCACACAATAAGTAAAACACGTTTACGAATTAAGTTGGCTGGATTAAATATTAGATTAGATCATAAATATTTAATTCATGGAGAATTATAATTATTCTATTTAATAGAATTATTAATATTTAATTAAATTAGATTTAATTAAATTAGATGATATATTAGATATATCATAATAATAATATATTAGATATATTATTACTCCCTCTTCCCCGGTATAAGTTGCTCGTTGCTTTTGGGCACACATATTAAGGTAAAAGTGAAAAAGTATAAGTGATGTGATGGAAAAAGTGAAAAAGTATAAGTGATGTGATAGAGAAAAGTGAAAAAGTAATGGAATTAGTGTAATAACAAAGAAGTGAATAGTAGTTTCCAAAAAAGGTAAAAAAACAAATGAGCAACATGTAGTGGGACGAACGAAAATGACAAAATGAGCAACTTATAGTCGGACGGAGGGAGTATATAGTAAAGATTATATCTGATATTGCAAATCTTAATGGAATCAAATCTAATAGATATGCAAATACTTTACTATATATATATGGGTTATGGGACTCATAAACCGAAAGTTTAAAATCCCTAATTTTCTCTATAGATTTCAAGTGTGAGTTTTTCTAGCGAACTCCATTGGAAATACCATACTGACAATTGAATGTAAGTTCGTAGACGAGGATTACATGGATACCATAGTAGAGGGATCCAACTACAAAGCACTGTAAGGAAATTAGATTTAATTATTCTTGCTAAATCATATGTTATACATCCATGCGTCTAATTCGTTGTTGGTGAATTTAATTCTTCCGCTGCTACAAATATGTGATTTGTAACTTTAAAACCCAACAGTTGAAGTCTGAAGCCGTGGTTAAAACATTAAACCCCCGAAACAGAATAGCCCCGTGTTTGTGCAGAAAATCGTCCAGCCATGACTTCTGGTCCTTAACGCCTGCCAGAGACAATATGGCTGGGAAAATAACTCCGCTGTAGTTTTTTCGGATAGAGTGTTGCATATAAATACGACGACATTAAGCTTATCTACAACACACTTATTAAGGAGGAGGGTGCATGTATGATCTCAAGGAAATAAGTGTCCAAATTTCTGGACTTATTGAGTGGACATGGAGCCACCCTCTGCCCAGTAAGAGACCAGAAGCATATGCTTCAGCATATGAATATTCATGATTCCAGATGATACTCTGATGTTCAACTCCAACTGAAATGGGGTGATAACTTTTGACCTCTGAATTCTCATCATGATAACTTAAATGTGTGGATTTTGATCATTTTATTATGTTTTGGAGTTAATAAAGACGCATTGCAATATTTTACTAGAGCAATTCTAAGCGACTCGTCGGTTGTAAGATTTTTTCTTGGTTACGTTTGTTTTTAAATTTAGGCGTACATGAAAAGCAATAATTACGAAATAATTGAATTTAAATTTCTAATAAATGGTAAAAAAATGAGTTAGTTTTGAAATTTTGGTATTGCAAATTTTATTTTATGTCCAATTATTATTTAACAATGATCAGTTTTGTATTATTATATTATGTTCCATAAAAATAAAAGTATAAGAGAGAATAAGTTGATGGTATAGAAGTGGTGATTGTGTAATATTGAGAAGAGAAATAATGTCATGTATAATTTTTTTTAAATTGTATGTAAAATAAATTGTATTGGGAAGAGTAGTAATAAATTTATATGTATTCTATTATTAAGTATAAATTGAGTATGAGATTTGAAATCTAAAGTTTAATTCACGAATTAAAATGCACTACAAGAAAAAATGGATACGACAACAGTGGAAACCTATTGTCTTTCTATAAAAAAAACACCAGTTGTAGAAGCTCCTATTGTAGTAGGTATCATGTTTAGGCAACAGTCAACGGACCATTGTCTTTTCTTTGTTACTACAACGGTTATTAACTGTTGTCTATACATATAAAATATGTTGTTGTAACATGCACATATTCTTATTTGTGACTATAGACAACGGTTGTGAGTCGTTGTAAATACTCATGTACTACATCGGTCATTAACCGTTGTCTTTTATTAAAAACATCCTGTTATAGTCTGTGTATATACTTATTTTCGACTATAGACAACGGTTATGAACCGTTGTAACTACCCATGTATTTCGTCTAACGCTTCAAAGCTCACTGTTCTGCACCAACACCGTCGGAAACCACCTGAAGACAAAGCTGCGCTGGAATTACAGATCTATAACCAAATTGCCATTCCACTTCTCATCAATCTGCCACAGAAAACAGAATCTAAGCCTTCGCCGGCGTACACGTCAGCTGGGGCCGCGCTGCGAGGCGATTATTCTTTGGAATGATTTTCTGCGGCTGGGACGGTTTGGGATCTAGGAGGTAATTGAACTCAACGACTTGCCTCTCTTCAGTAGAGTAACCTGTCCCATGGTGAGTCCGCCGACCCTTGCGTTGTCGATCTGTGGTGGCACCATCGTGAATCGGCTTCTTTCCGGTCAGCGCAGTTTTGGATCTCTTCTTATGGGGTCTTGGAAGCAAGAACATCACTCCAAAATATCTAGAATTCCTTGGGGGGAAGATTTAGTTCCCTGTAGCTATGGAGTGATTTGACGGGTACAACTGTGTTATTACACATTTGGCGATGGGGCGTTGGCCATGGGAAATAATGTTTGAACAGTTGGGCATCGACGTAATTAACTTGAAAAGGTAGGGGTCCTATTTAAGAAAAATGGTCTTACTTGATATTGGTGAAAAGCAGAAGCCTTACTTATAGTTAGAAGGATAATAAAGGCCTTAGGTGTAATTTTCTCTTTCAATAATAAAGGATGTAACTTTTTAAAAGTACACTTGAATTGCAGGTGCATCTGGCGCAGACAAGACTAAAGCTTATTAAGAGATTTTCTAAAATTAAAAAAAAAAAAATTGGGCAATGCCTTGGTGGTCAGGCGCTAGATGGCCAGAATCCGCCCAATTAATAATTTTTTATTTCTACACCCTTGATATGGACAAATGTGTCTTATTGTAAGGACAAAATGTATTTTTATAAGAATAAATATGTGTTTCTTAATTTATTCATCATCATTTTAAAATATAGGTATATTGATTCATGTAATAACATACTTTTTACTATTGTAAATATGATATTATATGGAAAAAATAATTATTTCTAGGAACATTTGCATATTGATTAAAAAAAAATGACTATATTTACAAATTGATTCACAATATTTGCACAAAAGTATAATTTTTTCCAGCGCAGAAGCATATTTTTTTCTGCACAAAACCAATTTGTAATTAGTGTCAATTTTGTAAACCAGTTAGTAATTTTTTATTATTTCTATAAAAATAAATAAATATTTATGAAAAATTAATATGTGTTCTTATAGTAATACACATTTTGCTCTAATATTATGTGAAAAATTATTTATTCTATAAAAATAAATGAATATATGTAAAATAACAATATTTAATATTTAATTTAAGAAACCTATCAAAAAAAATATTTAATTTAATAAGATTGTAACACACATTTGCTCTACTAGTAACACATATTTTCTCTCAGTTTATGTTACTATATGCGCAAACATGTATTGATGTAGGATAAAATGTATTTTTGTTAAGAACAAATATGTATTTCTTAATTTAATCACCATCCCTTGAATGCTATGTATATTGATTTATATAGTAACACACTTTTTACTTAAGAAAAAATAATTTTTCTATACAAATAAATAAATATTTATGAAAAACTAATATTTTTTTCTTAAAATAACACACATTTTACTCTTACATTATATAAAAAAATATTTATTTCTACAAAAATAAATGAATATATGTAAAAAAACACATAACACACATTTACTTAAGAGTGATTCTTGTGTGCACTTGAGTGCACCCTATGCACTTGAAATTTTCAATTTAATTTTGACCAAGTCATCTATATTTTCCTTTCTTCGCGCAACTGTCATCATCTTCTTCGCCAAACTTCTCCTTCGCCAAATCTCCATGGAAGTAGCAGGTATGCAAATTCTCATAAAAGAACAAAGAAATTTCGAAAATAATGGTAGAAATTTGAAATATGCAATCTACTCCATTGATTTTTCAGTTCATCGTCTGGATTCCTCTGTTTAAATATTTTTGTTATCAAAATCTAGAGAGGACGATCCATATGTGAGATGGAAATAGAGTTTGATATGACTTCGAATTTTTGTGAACTTCTTAGTGTGTGTGTTTAATAACTTCTTTTTTTTGTCCGTGTGTGTATGTATTGTCGTGTGTGTGTATGTATTATCGTTTGTTTGTTTAATAACTTTATTTTTTACCATCAAAGCGTTAAATTGATTTGGGGTATTATTGAATTAGTCTATGAGTATTATTGAATTGATCTTAGGATATTAATGATTTGTCTTTGGGTATTAGTGATTTGTTCTCTAAGTCAAAATTAAAATTAAAATACAAGTGAACACAAGTTTTTATATTTACTTAACAGTATCGTGCATTTATCTATGTATAGTAACGTAAACTTTGAGCAAAAAACTTGAAATTTAACTTGCATAAAATTTTGATAAAAAGTTACTCATATCCAATCCAATTCATAAAAATTCATAAATTTTTTAATATGAATAATTTTAGGATAAATATTCTATGTGTTTTTTTGTCATCTACAGACTACAATTAATAATTCACTCTTTTTTCTGCAAGGGTATGTTTGTTTTGGGATTACCACGGATGGACGTAGGACTTTGCGATCACGTCTCTACACGAGTTTAGGATGTAACATCCGGATTTCACATCCCAAACTCAATCCACACCTAAAAATACCTATTAAACCTATTATTACTCTTTCCAACACAACACTCATAAAATATCTATTATACCTATAAAATCAATCATTATCACACTTTGATTTGACATAAAGTAACATCCTACCCTACTAAAATCCCAAAACAAACACACATTTTTACTATTCATCAAGGTTTTCACATCTCAAGATTTCAAAGTCATGACTTCCCACGACCCCCTTAATCCTAAAACAAACGTACCCCAATAGACTCGTGAGGAATTCTTTGGCTTTTTAACCTCACCCAATCACTAAAGGGGACTTAATTTCAACGGTCGGTTGAAAAAATGTCAGTTTGCCGTTCATCCCTTGCGTTTCACTTCACTTGCCGGAATTTCAGTGCCCCTCCTCTTCCTCCTCTTAACGTTCTCTCTTTACACACGAAGCGCCACCACCGCCACCGCCACCGCCACCGCATTCGCAGCGTCAGCGCTTCCTCTAGACTCTGCTGTCCGGCAGCCATGGCCATTGATGAAGGCCCCACTGCTTCTTCCTCTTCTCTTCAGGCTTTCCTCTCTTCTATTAACTTTGCACGCTATACTGATAATATATGTTTGTCGCATTCCTATTATAACAACAAAAAGAAAAAGAATTTGGGGTTTGTGAAATTAGAATAAGATATATAAAACAAGTTTAATTGTAAAAGTGTTGGATTATTGATATATGATCTTGGTTTTTGCACTCTATTTTGATCTTGATTTTGGTTTTAATTAATGAGGCTGTTTATATTTTTTTTGGTCTGAATCTTAAACTGGGTTTGAGGGGGATTTTGATGAATGATTCAGCATTTCTAAATTAGTCTTTCTAGGCGGATTTCTTCTTTAAAAAAAATTTATTAATTTTAGATTAATTATTTCAAATGTATATTCAGTTGGATTAATTCAATTTAATTACAGTAATTTTTAAATTTTTCAATAATTGTATATGTGCAACTCAAGCCTTTACTTTTTGTAGACTTTGATAGTTTCTTAAGCATGAGGGAGTGAATTAGTATAAATAAGAGAATCAACAGAGGTTTATTTCAGTATAATTCCGACTAACAGAGGTTTATATGAACTAATATTCACTCCCTTTTACACCTGCACGTTGTTTGGTTGTCACATAAACAATCATATTATTATGGAGTTGTTCAATTCTATACAAATAATGAGTGAACAATTTTGCCTTCTGCTTCGATTTTGATCTTTTCTCCTTTCAGCATTCCACGATTAAAATCCACATGAAGGGGACTTTCATTTGTTATCTTTCTTATTATTTTCAATATTCAATCTTCTCTTTTTGTCATTGCAGGACAGCTTGTTAAATTCTCGAGCATTTTGGGTTAGCAAAGAAATAATTGCTTGGGATGTGGATGCTGGAGAAGGGTCGTCGTACTGTCTATATGCCAGTAAAAATGCCACCCTCTCTGTAGTAAATGGGGAAATTGAAGGTTTTCTAATCACTAATGATGCTTCGTTATTATTACTTCCTTTCTGATCGAGAGATCTAATGATTT
The DNA here is from genome assembly GCA_026898435.1 of Prunella vulgaris. Lineage (NCBI taxonomy): Eukaryota > Viridiplantae > Streptophyta > Magnoliopsida > Lamiales > Lamiaceae > Prunella > Prunella vulgaris. The sequence goes on along the minus strand of JAPKLY010000437.1, from coordinate 188,701 downwards.
TAATTGTTCAAACAGGGTATGATGTTAGAATTATGCTTGAAAAAAGCACCGAAAGGCTTCCGGAACATGTGAGGCTCTCATATGAATTTACATCATAATAAAAAGGGAAGTTATATATCTCCATATTCTATGTTTTGTATGTTAGGTGGTTGAAAAATTTCCTCATATCCGAGATTTCAAGCCATTCCGAATCCCTCCAGCTCCGGAAGTCAGAAGTTTGTTAAAGTACCAGTTGGCTCTTGGTGCTATAAATTGTAAGCTATCAAAATAATAAATCTGGAATTCACTCAATTATTTTTATGGAAACCTGTTATTAATTTATCCTCAATTATTACATATGCAGCTCGTGGAGAATGCATCAGCATTAATGGTCTGCAGTTACCGGGAGTCCTAGATGAACTGTTCTATTATGATGGTCCCCTAGGCGCCGTTTTTTCACCTGAAGCTGTTTCTCTGTATCTTTGGGCACCTACTGCACAAGTTAATACATAACTAATGTTTTTTTTGTTTTAGTTTTTCTTTTCTTTTGGAATTCTGCTCTTTATTACTTTCGAATTTGATTGTGTTATGATATTAACAGAAGGTGCAAGCGCTTATCCATGGTGAACCCGAAGGCAACAATCTCTTAGAAGTTATCCAGCTTGAGGAATCGAATGGAGTTTGGAGTGCCAAAGGGCCAGTGACTTGGGAGGGCTGTTACTATGTGTATGAAGTCTGTGTCTACCATCCTAGCACGTTGCAAATAGAAAAATGTATTGCAAATGATCCATATGCAAGAGGGTAATTTTTTGTTATATTCTTGCACAATTGATCAGTGAAATAGTGAAGGACTTTAATGATAACATATGTTTTTGCGTGTAGGCTTTCGGCTGATGGAAGGCGAACGCTCTTTGTCAATGTTGATTCCGAGGCTCTGAAACCGGAATCATGGGATAATTTGGTAGACGAAAAACCAAATCTTCTTTCATTTTGTGATGTCAGTGTTTATGAGTTGCATGTAAGAGACTTCAGGTGCGTAACGAATCAGACCCCCGTCATAAAATACTTTCAAGTCCTTAATCATAGTGTATGGGATCTCCATATGAAATCTGGGTGAACAAGATGATGATAAGATAATGATTTAGAAATGTGCAGATCTGTCTTGCCTTTCTCTTTGTCAAATTTTCTCGTCTGAATGTTCAATCCTTTTTTTATTTTCATTGCAGTGCCAGTGATGATACTGTTCCATCTGATTTCCGTGGAGGCTACCTAGCCTTTACCTGCCCTGTAATCTTTTCGACCAGTTTCTTGCCTTGGATTCATTCTTTCTATCCACACCTTCTAGTTCTGTTATATCACTTCTTATTATATATATATATATTTTTTGGTTTGAGGACTCGGCTGGAATGCTTCACCTTAAAAAATTATCCGATGCTGGTATTACCCATGTTCATCTGTTGCCAACTTTCCAGTTTGCTGGTGTTGATGATGACAGAAGCAAATGGCAGAATGTAGGTAATCATTGGTCATTGTGTTTTTTTCCCGTTTCTATAGCTTTCCACTTCGTGTAAATGAACTTTTAATTATAAATATGAGTGCACTTTTATGCAGATTTTGAAATGCTCAAATCATTCCCACCCAACTCTGATGAACAGCAGGCTTGCATCACAGCCATCCAGAATGAGGATGGGTATAATTGGGGGTAAGATATAGATACTGTCTATTGAGTCATAATCTTAGTTACATTTTGTGTTTCTATTCCTTTTTAACTTATTTGTTCAACACCCTTTTTGTGGATAAAAAGCTATAACCCTGTTCTTTGGGGAGTCCCGAAAGGAAGTTATGCACGTAATCCAAACGGGCCCTCCCGCATAATCGAGTTCCGCAAGATGGTGCAGGTAAACAACATCATTTCTCTTATAGTACTTATTCAAGGTTTTTTAAAGACGAGACTTATATTTGATTCCAGGCACTCAATCGCATTGGTCTTCGTGTCGTGTTGGATGTTGTTTATAACCATTTACATGCAAGTGGTCCCCGCGATGATTACTCCGTCTTAGACAAGGTGACTATCCCTAATAATGCAAGAAAGATTACTGCCTATCTATATCCATAACACCAAGTTATAATGCAGATTGTTCCAGGTTACTACCTTAGAAGGAACCTTAATGGCTATATTGAGAATAGTACATGTGTAAATAATACGGCTAGCGAGCATTACATGGTTGAACGGTTGATTGTCGATGACTTGTTGCATTGGGCTACTACTTACAAGGTTTGTTTTTGTCATTTCAACTCCTGCATCATTTATCGCTGCTACGTGAACTTTTTGACATTTTGTCTTCATTACCTGCATTCCAGGTTGATGGATTTCGTTTTGACCTCATGGGACATATGATGAAGCGTACAATGGTTTGTGTTGGATGTCTTTTTTTTTTAATCCAGATTTAAATTCTGACTTACATGTCATTGCCAACTTCAGGTAAAGGCTAGGAGAATGTTGCGGAGTTTAACGAAACAAAATGGAGTTGATGGATCTAACATCTATATGTAATGATGGAATGAATTATTATTTGTATTCTTTTGCAATCATCATCGTTCATGTTTTTCATTTGCAGATATGGTGAAGGATGGGACTTTGGAGAAGTGGCTAAAAATGGCCGTGGTGTAAATGCATCTCAGTTCAACATTTCTGGAACTGGAATCGGAAGGTACAAGGTCTGATTGTCTGTCGAATAGAAAGTTATTATCCCCCCCGCCCCCCGCCCCTCCCCCCCAACCCACATTTCCAAAAATAGAAACTTTTTTAACAAATTACAAAGGTGCATTCAGCTTCAATGACCGGGTTCGAGATGCAGTTCTTGGCGGGTCCCCATTTGGTCATCCACTGCAACAAGGTTTTGCAACAGGTTTGTATCTAGAGGTAATTTCAGTTTTCCTTGCTTTCAGAGTTCAATAAAATTTCTTTCAATCTTCTCATCCAAAACTTTCTACTTATCTTTAAATCAATGTATTCGCTTATTTTCAGCCTAACGATCATGACCATGGAACCAAATCTACCGTCGAGCGCATGCTTGGAGTATCAAAAGATCACATCCAGGTATTTTTAAAGCATATAGTATTTTCGTATTTTGAAACCTTCCTTATATTATTTGTAACAAATAAAACATTTGTGACATAATATTTGTATTATTTCCTTTTTAATTTATTTTTCTCTAACAAGGCAGGTTGCGATGGCTGCTAACCTGAAGGACTTTGTTCTAACTAACCATGATGGCCAAGAGGTAAATGTCTGACTCTAATAAACCGTGATATAATTTGACAGTTTTTTGTATTACATAGATATGATCCCATTATTTTCATTAAATCCTTGTTAATATATGAATTATTTCAATTAATTATACTTAGATTCCCTGCTTTAGGCCCTTAACATCCTCGTTTTTCCATCGTGTCTCTTTCAAACAGGTTAAAGGATGTGAAATTTCATTGCATGATGGGTTACCTGTTGCCTATGCTTCAGCCCCTGAAGAAACAGTAAGAACTTACTGTCTACCTTTATAAATTTTGTTTGTAAATCTGTTCTTTTCGTCTAATGTCTTTCGCATCTTCTATTAGGTGAATTATGTGTCTGCTCATGATAACGAGACCTTGTTTGACATTGTGAGCTTAAAGGTATACACTCGCTCTTTGTTTCTATTACAGTTCATGTACATATGTAGTACGTCCAACTGCTGCTCTTGATATGTATAGACTCCGGTTAATGTCTCCATGGATGCAAGATGTAGGATGAACCATTTGGCCACCAGCATAATAGCGCTTTCCCAGGTTCGTCATTAGGAACCCCGTATGGCTCTATCCTTCCTATAGTCGAGGCATTCGCAAAGTGGCCTTATTACTTATGATGTTGATTTCATTATACATAGGGAATACCTTTCTTTCATGCTGGTGATGAGATTCTGCGCTCAAAATCATTAGATCGCGACTCATATAATTCTGGTGATTGGTTCAACAGGCGAGTCATCAAAAGTACTACAAAATTCAAATCCTCAACATGATTGCTCCAATTAAAACTCTGTAAAAATCTTCAGGTTAGACTTCAGCTACAGCTCCAATAATTGGGGCGTCGGTCTACCTCCAAAAGAAAAGAACGAGCACAATTGGCCTCTGTAAGCATCGTTTATCTTGATCTTATTGCACGTTTACTTGATCAAGTTATAGTACCCATCTCCTGTTTCTTTTACAGAATGAAAACCAGATTGGGAGATCCAACATATATGCCTGAAAGAAAACACATCCTTGCAGCGCTTGACAGCTTCTGTACCTTTATTAGTATCCGATACTCTTCCCCACTTTTCCGTTTGCACTCGGCCAGTGCAATTCAGGTTACATGATATGCATACCAATAAATTGGTCATTTGAATTTCAATTTGAAATATACATCGTTCTATCTTTCATTTGAAATTCACGTCATCATCCAGGCAAGGGTACGGTTTCATAACACGGGTCCATCATGGGTCCCTGGAGTGATCGTCATGAGCATTGAAGACGGGTGTGAAGGAGTTCCAGGACTCTCTCAACTGGATCCCATGTCAGTAATTACGATAACTTTCTCTGCATTTTCATTGATCCAACGCGTATAAAATGTCAAAGTAACAGTATTTTTCTTACAGCTACTCAGAAATTGTCATCCTAATCAACGTATGCCCGACTGTTATCACCTTCACCAGCCCGTCTTTGAGGGGAAAAGATCTGCAGCTGCACCCATTGCAGGTTCTTATTCATCCCTCCTCGTTGAACACGCTTCTTTATCCTTAGTCCTTTCTAAAGTCTCTAATGAGCAAATAATGCTATAAAGAATGATCCTATCTAGGAATGTACTCAAGTAGAACCAAGCTGAATGTCATTGAGCACGAGTTCGACTCACAAAAAGCTCATCAACAAGTAAACAAGTTTAGCTTGAGCTCAATCTCAATAAATCTAACTGAACTCGAGCTCGTTAAAATGTGTAATTAAATTCATAAAAATGTATACTGTTAAAATTATTCATTTTGTGAATAATTTAAGCTCAATACCAAACTTGTTAATGAGCAATACAACATGTTTCGTAAGCTTTCCAACCATATATACTACAACCATATATACTAGAGCTCGGCTCCATAAAGAATTGTCAAAATTGAAGTTCGGGGTCGAGCCCAGCTTGTGAAAATTTACAACCATGCTTAACAAAATTTATTTTTTGAATCGAGAGACTTGATTCATCTGCATTCCTAATTCTATCATGCCATTGTGTTACACCATTGTTTCTCACCTTAACTAAGGTAAAGCTCATGCTCGAAATCTTTACGTGGCCTTGTCTTCAGCTGAACTCGAGCGATGACATAGTCAAGGGATCAACTTACGACTCTTCCTCTGGCTCGTTTGGAATACCCTCACGGACGACATCTGTGTTTGTTGAACACCGTCAATCCACCTGATCTTTGAACAACTGCTGTGTTGGAATTTATATGCAGGGGGATGGAGTTAGGGAGGGTGTTCATCCCACTTAATTTATAACGCCATATGATATTATTATGTAAAATTTACGTATGCTTTAGAGCAAAAGTCTTGTTCGATTCTTAATTATACCATCTGTATTTCTATAAACTTTTCATATATATTCTGGCCACGCTTAATAAAACCAAAATTTAAAATAACAGTGATGCAAATAAATTCAAAGAAAGTAAAATAAAATTGAACATCTTGCATTTATTCAATAGTTTTCACATAAATGATACAAAATTTGAGTTTTGCCTATAAGTAGTCTGCACTAAGAATATTAATGGAGCTGCTAGAAAATACCTGAAGTCCGCGCTTGGTCTGTCAGCTGAAGAGTGATCAGAAAACTTAGGGAAGAAACAAGTGCAGAGTGCTGAATGGTGAAAAGTGTCTCAATTTTTTTTTTGTTTCACATGGGGTGGGGGGGGGGGGGTGATTTATACTTTGAGCTGGTGAGGGTAATTATATATTTCTGTTTGGAGGACACACATAAATCCTAGCTGAAGGGCTGTCCTTTCTCTACAAAAAGTAAGATACTTTTTGATATTGTGAGTGTCAATTACCATTGCATGTAGCACTCAACTAGGGATTAATATCAAAATCGTTTCATAACTTTTTCACTTTTTTGATTTGGTTCCATAACTATGTAATATTTCAATTTAGTCCCATAATTATTTAAATTTAATCAAATTAGTCCCGTAACTATGTAATATTTTATTTTAGTCTCATAACAATTCAAATCTAACCAAATTAGTCCCATAAATATGTAATATTTCAATTTAGTCCTATAACAATTCAAATCTAACCAAATTAGTCCCAAATCGCCGGAAATTACATAAATAAATTAGAGTATTTTTATACTCTCACTAAAAATAAACTAAAATTCACATTTAGTGAGGGTATTAAATCTCCTCACTATTATTTTTGTGACTAAAGAATATTTTTCTTGTAGTGAAATTTGGGATTAATTTAATTAGATTTGAATTGTTATGGGACTAAATTGAAACATTACGTAGTTATGGGACTAATTTGGTTAGATTTGAATTATTATGGGACTAAATTGAAACATTACATAGTTATGGGACTAATTTGGTTAGATTTGAATTGTTATGAGACTAAATTGAAATATTACATAGTTATGGGATCAAATCGAAAAAGTTGAAAAGTTATGGGACGATTTTGGTATTAATCCCCACTCAACTGTATTATTCATCAGGTCAACGGGTAACTGTGAAAATTATTTGGCTACTTATGGAGCTTACTTTTCACAAGAAGATGATGAAGTATGATGAAAGTCTTTGAAAATCCTTAGAAGAGTTAGGACATGTTAGGCCTATCATGGACCTATGAGTTTCATCAGTCCATAATTGACCTGAATAATAACGGATACCATTACGGTTCATTTGGTTCAATGGATAAGATAAATAATTCAAGATTGATTAGACAATATTATAATCTAAAGATTATTATCAAGGAGTTAAATAGTATATTTGAATTGATGGATTAAGATAATTAGTAGTGTAAGATAGTTTTATTTTGAATGTTTGGATTATAAGATTAATAATAAAGACTTATGCAATTGACAATTTTGCCCTCTATATCATAAACAAAAATAAAGTGAATTATGATTCTACTTTTCAATATAAGGGAAGTATTTTAATAAAGATAAAAACAATGGATTTTTATCATACCTCTTCCCTAAAATAATATTATCTTCCATTCATAAGATAATTAATTTTACTTTTGAACTTTTTATTAATCTTGGGCTTTTGTCCATTAAACCAAACATCAAATTAGATAAGATAATTTAATTTATCTTAGTTTATTTAACCAGCGTTAATCTTGTTCATATATTTTCTCCTACGAGAGGTTATCTTTTATCACTTTATAGTATTAAAAAGTGTCATTAGATGATCAGATTCTTGAAAACCTAATTTTATTTTGCCATGATATTATCTTTTATGAGATCTATCTATCTTGAAAAAGTTACTGGATCGCGTTATTGGGCCTCACTAGAAGATATTGTTTATTATGCTTGACCTGTTGGACCAAGGTATATATTATTCATATCAAATAGTTAAAGTACAAATAAAATGATTAAAAAAGAGAAACTAAAAGTAGAGTATAGCAAAAAAAAAAAAAAAGTGAATTAAAAAATAAAAAGTTAGAAAAAATAAAAAACTTATTATAGAACAGATCAAAATAAAATAAGATATAATAAGATACATATAGCATATAATTAGTTTTGTTTGGGCATTGATGTTAGATGTCATAGTGGATAATATAAGATGCATATAGTATACGATTCATTTTGTTTGGCACTTGATTTGGGATGTCATTATTAGAGCTATCAAAATGAGCCCCATTTATTAGGCTAACTCGGAGAGGTGAATTATAATTATAAGACAGACTTCAAAATTATAGATCCAAAAGGAACTGAACCTATTTGGCCAAATCCAATTGGTCTGGTGGTATGTTTGGACTTAAGCTAGATTTAGCTCGATTTTATAGGTAGGCCCGATTTTTTATTTTTTTTAGAAAATCTCTTTTATGATACTTATCTTATGAAACTTTTCAATGTTCTTATAAGTTATGATTTTTTTTTTTGGAAATTTTCCTTCAATTCTATATTCTTTTGAATACCTTTAATAAGTATTTTATTTGTGTAATATCAAGGTTGCATAAATCGGCAATCGGCCGTTTTCTGGTAGCGTAGGCGGCCGCCTAGTTTTTTTTTAAATATTTTTTTTAAAAGAAAAATACAAATTTAGGGCTGCTTAGGCCCGAAAATGCCTACAAATGCAGATTTTGTAGAAATTGAGCCGACATGTGGCCGCCTAGCGCCTAGGCGACCGGCTAGCTTGATTTCTGCATTACTGTTATATATGATTGAGGAATATATGCATCTTCAATGGAACCTTCTCAAATGTTATTTTTTAATAAAAAAATATTATCTCAATTAATTAATTTGTACTATTAAAGAAAGTGAATTAGATAGAATTGACATATATACTTTATATCAGGGTCTTGACACTGTCATTTTATTTAATTTGAAGTTTGTATGTTTGTTAGACTTATTGTAGGATTGTTGGATTAGTTGTTTGTATTTATTTTTGCGAGTTTGAGTTTATTGTGGATTGTTAAAATATTGTTGTTTGAATTTACTTTGGTGAATTTAAATTCATTAAGGATTGTTGAATTAATGTTGTTTAGATATTATTTAGAAATTTTAATTTTAGTTTAATTGTTGAATTGTCGTTGGAAAATTAAATAAAATTTCATGACTATTTGAGTAGTAGTTGTATATTAAATTATAAATTAATAAAGTCAATAAAAAATTAAATGCAATAGTGATAAATTAAAAATATAAAAAAGAAGTATCAGACCGATTTTGTCCAGCAGTCCCGTGTAGGATCAGAACATGTTTGAAATTGGTCCAGGTTATGTGCACCCACATTTATTAGCAGTACACTCACAAAATGGATACACTAAGGGCGCATTTGGTAGGCATGAAAATTCCGTGAAAAAAAACAATTTCTTGCCTACCAAATGCCTGATAACTTTTCTGGTCAGCCCAAACCTTTTCACGGTCACCTCTCCCTTCCTACAATTTCGTACAGTTTCTTCATGAAGCTCTAAAAATAAATAGGACCTATCCCCCCCAATACCTTTTCATGATTTCATATCCACCCACTGCTCTCACCGCTACTTCTCACCGGAAATCGCGATGGCCACCAAGTGAATAAGTTTGTCCCCTGTTCCAGCCTCGTCGATGATAACCACCTCCAACCGTCGATTCCAGCCTCGTAAACGACCAACTCTCTGTCGTCGATCTTCACCGGTAACCACCAACAGCTGCCGCACTCTGTTCCTCCACAATGCCCATCGTCGGAAATCACGACGGCCACCAAGCGAAGCTGTCCGTGTCCTATTCCAACCTTGTTAATGATAACCACCTTCAACCGTCAATTCCAGCCTCATCGTTGACCAATTCTCTGACGTCAATCTTCACTGGTAACCACCCGCAGCCGTCGCGCTCTGTTCCTCCACAATGCCTATCGCCGGAAATGCGCACTCATAACCTCCAAATTCTGTAGTTATAGTAACCAGGATGCAAATATAGTTGAATTCCTGCAACAGTGGTGCTAATTAAATAGATGAAAAGGACTCCCTATTTTTGGTTCAGGCATAACTCGAGGAGCTCCGTGGTGGAATTCTCGATGCAACTTCGACAGATATCAATGTGGATAGTGTTGGTCCCTTATAAGTGGTAAAGGTCTAGATGGGGGTGAATAGACATTTAAAACAATTTTAAACTTTTTCTCAAAAGGGATACTAGCACCTTTCAAGTACCTTCTATAAGTTTAAAACAAACAGTCTACATGAGTTTTGGACCACAAAGGTTACAATTGTAGACTATTGAAGTTTATAGCTGCAAAGTTACAAAACTATACAAACTTAAAACTAGCAACTTGTAGACAATATCAGAGGGGTTTTCACACTTGAGAGTGTATTTAAAAATCTCTAATGTTCAGCGGGAATAAAGTGTGTATTAATAAAAATAGTGTAAACAATGAAACTAACAGCTGGGTGACTATGAAGTCTACAGCTATAGATTTCAGTTCCTTTGTGAAAATACAAAGTTTTATGCAGTTTTCAGAAGTAATGATGAATGTAACATAAATTAAATATGCAGTGCACAAAGTAATAAATAAATAAACAAGTAAACACGAGGTTTATAGTGGTTCAGAGCTATGAATAAGACCTCATACATCCACTGTTACACCACACTCAGGTGCAAAATTCACTAAGATGAGATCACAAAGATCAATACAAGTAATTCCTCCTCATAACTAGATTCACTCATATTTTTATTCTAATTAAGAGAATACTCTAACCTATTCATTAAGAATACAAACTCACACAAAGTTTCAAAGTAAAAACCTCACAAAGAGATATATCTACACAAAGTATAATACAAATGATATAGTGTGAGGGAACAACAACAAATATGTGATTATTTTTAAGAAATCCTAACCAATTATCCTATGAATCACAAAGAAAAAAGAATAAGCTCTCAGAAAAACGAATATTTGTGGAAGAGGTGTGTCTTAACCGTTAGAAATTCAAATTTGAATTCTGGATAAGACTCCTCTTTGTCTCTATTAATTCCACATGTGTGAGGTGGTCCTCCTCCTTCACAAAGAATAGTACAAATTGTATTATTTGTCTTTATCTTCAAAATTCTGGTTTATTTTCGAATTAATCTTCAATAAACTTCCAGATCTTCATAATAAAATCTTCCTTAAGTAATCTTTAGTGAGTGCATAATTGCTTCACTAATCTGAGTTATAAGGGTCTAGATAATCCTTCTTAAAATAAACTTGTACTTTAATCTTCAAACGGTCTTCTCTGCTGTAGGCTTCCTTGGACTTTACAGCTTCAATTCCTGCAAATTCAAATCCAGCTGTATGAACGACTTTACAGCTGCAAGGTCTTGTCCAACTGTAGGTTTAACAACTTAGCAGCCGAAGACTTTCGTTTTAAACTGTAACTTTCTTAGCTTTCTAAATTCACAAATAAGATTAATAACCATACAATAAAGAGTATATTTTGCACACATCAAAATCTAATCAAATTAGGTACTAACAATTTTTCCCTATTTTGATGTAGGCAAAACATGCTATGAAGTACATAAAATAAATATGAAGTAGCAATAAGCTATTGCTTAACAAAATAAAATATAATATGCAAACAATACAAAGATAAAGCAAAGCAACATAAAGCAGAACAAAAGACAGAGCTGCATAAATTAAAAGAGTTTAGATACAGCTTACAGATTTAGATAAACTAAAAACTAAAAAGTTTTAGTGTCCAATCTAATCTAGTGTCTTCATCTTCTTATGTACCTCTTCTCCTTTTGTGTTTGGGGTCAGATTCATTTTCTTCTTCATCTGAACTATCTGGTCTGGTGTTGAAAATCCATTGAGAGACTAGTTTCTGATTTCTCTCATCTATCTCAATGTATTGAAGCATCATCCTCAATTCATACTCATTGAAAGCTTCTTCCTCTTTCTTTGATCTGAAATCCTTCCTAGAAGGTGCTCTTCGTTTCTTAGCATGTTTCCCTTCTATTAAGTAAGCATTTCTCCAGTGTAGAGATTTCCATTGGCCTTCATATCCTTAAACTTCTTATACTTGTCCTTCTTCAGTTTGATTTTCTTCAAAAATGTGTGCATGTCTTACACAGCTTCAAACTCTTTCCATAGTAGTTCAAAGTGAGTCTTCATTTCACTTTGCAGATTCTTGCTTTCTTCGGTTCTCTTGCCTTCTTCAGGTGTTAACTGCCTCAATAGTTGTATATTCAATGGTTCAGAAATCTTCAATTCTTTCTTACATCTCTGGTATTCTTTGACCTTTCTTTCCCATTTTCCACCTGTAAGTTTTCCTTGGTGCTGTGAATGGTGCAACTTACAGCTTGTTGCTTCATAGCATGTTTTGAGACTGGGAGTTGAATAATTTTTCCTTGAAAGTTTCTCCTACTCTCAGACTGCTCAGCAATTCTTGTTGATAAGTCTTTAGACTTTGCAGCTTCAATGTCTTTATTCATCAACTTGCAGTGTTCCTAGACATTTTTCAAGATCTGCTGCTCCCTTTCCTCTCTTTCTCAGTTAAACTTTTCCCCTTTTTGCCAGCATCAAAATGCGATAAAATTTTGTCCAGTTTAGTATGATCTCCACTTTTATGGACTTGTTGTCAAAGATTAACCTCCTGATTTCACTCTTCAATCCAGCAACTTCATCTATCAACCTAGATGTTTCAAGTTTCACATTGTCAACAGAACCTTGTAAATTTGAAACATCCTGCTTCTTTCAATCAATTCCTTTCTTATATAAACATTCTATTTCATCAGGTCATCAACAATCAGCTTGTACTTCTCTTGCATCACCTTCCTTTCTTGAATGCCTTTTACATTTATTTTCTACACAACTTTTTCTACTCCCTTCTTAACTCTCTGAGTAATTACAGCATCTGGCACTTTCTGCAATTCCTTGAGAATACCAGATTATGTTCTTTTCAAAATATTCTCAAAATCTTGTAGTTTTGATACTACCTCCTTGGGAGTCATCTTAGAAATAGTTTCACTATCATCTTCTTCAGATTCAGCCTCCTAAATAAAAATATCATTTCCCTTCATAGTCTTGGGATTCTTTGCAGCTTGTAACCCTACAGCTGTAGAGTCTTCAGTTGTGGCCTTTCTATTAAAAGGTGTGATGGCCATCTACATTCTTTTAGTGGAGGTGACCATCATGCCTTCAAAGTAGTCATCTAGGTTCTCCCTTTCTAAAGCTAAAAAGCTTTGTAGAGGTGGAGTTACTTGAAAGTAGACTTCTTCTAAGGTAAACATTGCAGGAGGGAGTTGAGTAAATACAGCTAATGCCTGATTCTCTTCACCTTTGTCTGCCTCATCAATTTCTCTGGGTGTCTCTTCTATGAATTTCTCAGTGTTCAAAGGCTCTTGGACACTTGGAGCTTGAGTAGCATAAGCTCCTCCCATAAGTGCATCACCACTATCTTGGTCATTATCATATCACATTTATCTTGGGGTCCTTTACAAGGAGATTCATCCTTGTCTTCTTCATATTCGTCTTGCTCATCCTCTTTACAAGTTTCATCAATATTTTCTTCTGGTTTAGCTGGGATATCAACTTGTTGAGGTAGAGTGGATTCTGCAGCACTTGCTTCTGTAGATTTCAACATTATAGCACTTTCAGCACGGATAGTTAGACCAGCTGTCTCAACACCCTTAGTGCTTCCTTCTCAAATTCTTTGGTGCACAACATCTTCATTATCTGAGCTAACTATCTCATAGGTTGCCTTTGGAAATTCTGCATTAGGATCTTCTTCAGTGCTTATAGCCACCCTTAAGGCTTCAGCTGCAGACTTTGTGATTTTGATTTTTGTAGCCTGCTCCTCAATCACAATCTGCTTTCCTTTTCCCTTGTTCTTTCTTAGTTTCTCAACTAGAAACTCTTCCAGAAAGTTAGGCTTCATCAAATCCTCAATAATAGAACAATTTGTCCAGTGAACAACTCACTGGAACAAATTTTCTTGTTCAATCTTCAATTTTTCAAAAGAGTGTCTCAAAGCTTTCCAACTCTCAAACTTTTTCTTTTCTTCTTCAAACTCAACAACTTCAACTTGAAAAACAGGCAATTGTTCTTGTTGAATAGTCTCTTCAGCTATAGGTTCTTCTTCAGGTACAAACCTTTCAGCTTCAACATTGACCAAGTCTACAACTGTAGACTTGTCAGCTTCCACTTCAGTTTCCACAATTTTTTGAGAATGATATCTCTTAGCTCTCTTTTCTCTATCAATCTCATCCTCTGACTCTTCATCCACCAGAAGTTTCCACTTGACAGTTTTCTCTTTCTTTTTCCTTCTTTCATAACCTTTCGCAGCTGTGGATTTAGTAGTTGTAGATTGCTTCTCAATGATTTTGTTCTTTCTCTTCTTGATCTTGGGGGCCACAGGAGCATCAACAGCTCCTCTCTTGAAGTTTGCCCTTCCAATAATCCGATGTGTGAGTATTGACAACCCTTCATACCCATCACATAGAGTAAGACCTACTTCCTCCAGTATGTAATTCAAGAACAATCCAAAACCTTTATTCTTGCCTGATTTTACTACATCATTGCATATATTTCTCTACAAAAGTTCTCCGAAATCAATATGTACTTCCTTATCTATTGCAATCATAAGATTCCACATCAACTTAGCACTTATATCATGGGCACCAACTATACACAATAGACATTTTTCAATGACTTCATAAAGAAATACATACTCTACAACGAGGTTGTTCTTCTTCTTTTCCAGCTATCTGGAAATGCCTTGTATGTAGTAAATCTCTTCCAATATTTTTTGTACTCTTCAGCAAAGTTAAGGTTGTCAAAAGAATCTCCTTCTTCTTGTAGCTTCAATGCTATACAAATATCCTTAGCATTGATTCGAGAATGTCTTCCCTGCAAGGTTACCTCTAATCTTTTTCTCTCAACATCTGCATCTGCCTTATTATAGAACTCTAGAACTAATCTATCATCATATCCATTGGGGATACTCGAAAGACAGTAATGTAATCTCTGGTTTGTGATCTTCCTAATAACTCTCCATAGCATCTGTTGGGTTCTTTCTTTCAAGTGCTTCAATATCAAACAATGCATCGAAAATAACTTTGATTGACATATTTTTTTAGGGTTTAGGATGGGGGTTTTGATTGTTTGAGTGGATTCGCAAATGTAAGTGAGGTAATAAAAAATGAAGGATCCTTTATATACCTTTCCTTACACGTGTACAAGACAGGGGAGGATATATCTGTCTTTTATCCATAAATGTATGAATTTTTAAATTTTGAGGTAAAAATTATGGCAATAAGTTTGTCCAAAATATAACTCATATTCAATTCCACTTAAAATGTTACATAAATTCAATACATTTTATCAGTTAAAATGCTAAATAATCCTAAATATCTTTAACAATAGTACTGACATATCTGAATTTGTAGTGCATACATTTATCAAATCAGAATTGTACAAAGTACTGTAATTTTCTCTAAGTCTGCAATTGGTTATCTTAGAATATGTGGATCTACATTTGCATATGATGTCTGCAGTTAGTTGCTAAGTCTACAGGTGTAGAGTTGTCAATTCTACAATTGAGTAACTTTGCAGTTGCAAGTTTCTGCTTTAGAGATTTCTCAATTTTCTAAGTTCAACTAAGCAATTTAGAGATTCTTACTGAATCATTTTACAATTCTAACATTCCCAAATTACCTATCAAGATCGAAAATCTTGAATCACATAAAGGTTTAGTGAAAATATCTGCTAGATTCAACTCAGTATGAATCTTAGTCAATTTCACATCCTTTCTTTCTACATGGTCTCTTATGAAATGATGTCTTACATCTATGTGTTTTGATCTAGAGTATAACACTGGATTTTGTGTAATAGTAATAGCACTTGTATTATCACAAAATATAGTGGTTTCTCTTGCATCAATCCCATAGTCTTGTAACTGATATTGTATCCATAAGATTTGTGCACAACAACTTCCAGCAGCAATGTATTCTGCCTCAGCTGTTGAAAGTGCAATAGAATTATGTTTCTTGTTATGCCATGCCACTAACCTTTCACCAAGAAATTGACATATGTCACTAGTACTCTTTCTATCAATTTTGCATCCTGCAAAATCTGAGTCAATGTAGGCTATAAGTTCAATTCCTCCTTCTTTAGTATACAAAAGTCCTAAGCTTACTAAAGGTGTCATAGGTATATTGGTTGGCTTAAAGCTGTCCATTCCAAACTTCTTAATCAGCTCTTGAGTGTATTTTGCTTGATTGATGAAAATCTCATTTTCCATCTGCTTGACTTGTAATCCCAAAAAGAAATTCAGATCTCCCATCATACTCATTTCAAATTTCTCTTTCATGAGCTTAGAGAAATTTCTTCATAACTCTTCATTGGTTGACCCAAAGATTATATCATCAACATATATTTGAACAAGTTGAATGTCATCTCTATGTTGTAATCTGAATAAGGTCTTGTCAACTACACCCTTTGTGAAACCATTCTTGATAAGATGATCACATAGAGTATCATACGAAGCTCTTTGTGCTTGTTTAAGTCCATATAGGTCTTTTTCTAAGCTTGTAAACTTTGTCTTCTGCTGTAGATTCCTCAAATCCTGGTGGTTGTTCAACATACACTTCCTCTGATAGTAAACCATTTAGAAATGCACTTTTCACATCCATTTGATAGACTGTGAAGTTCATATGTGCAGCATAGGTTAGAAATATTCTTTTAGCTTCTAATCTAGCAATTGGGCAAATGATTCATCAAAATCTATCCCTTCAGCTTGACAGTAGTCTTGAGCAACTAGCCTTGCTTTATTTCTGGTTACAATCCCATCTCCATCAACTTTGTAATTGTTATGTTTGGGTACTAATTCTCATACTTGATTTCTCTCAAAACCATTCAGTTCTTCTTGCATTGCAATAATCAAGTTTATATCTTGCAGTGCTTCATGAATGTGTGTTGGTTCTGATGATGAGAGGAATGTAGCAAACATTACCTCCTGAATTTGTCTTCTAGTCTTCACTGTATCTGGTAAGTTTACAATTACTTGCTCAGGGGATGATCTTTTAACCATATCAAATCTGGTTCAAATCTTTGATCATTGTTCTGTGCAGCTATAGATTCACCTACTGCAGACTCATCAAGTCTTGTTGTTGGTGGATCTTATACTGTTTGAACATTCTCGTTGACTTATTCTTCATTATTCTCCATAGTAGGTAGCTCAATTATCACAGTACCATCCTTTATTAATCAATTCCACAGGGGTTTTGATGTTAACATACGGCTGTAGGTTTGTGACTATAGAGTCATCCACTTTAGAGCCTTCAATTAATTCTCCATTGTTGTTGTGTTGTTCATAAAAAACCACATGATGTGATCCTTCTACAAGCATTGATTTTTTATTAAACACTCTGAATGCTTTGCTTACATTAGAATATCCTAGGAAGATACCTTCATCTTAGGGGTGAGCATGGCTCGGTTTGGTTACCAAACCGAACCAAATAGTAAAAAATGAACTAACCGAATTAATTGTTATAAGGAATTGAAACTGAAATTTCAGTTCGGTTTCCATTTTATACCGAAATAACCAAAATATTTGTAAAAAAGACAATATTTAATGTTACATATATATATGTATATATATTATGATTTGAAATAACAGATTTGATTATTAGAATTAAAAATTAAGATTTAGAAATATAAAATATTATATATATATATATATATATATATATATATATGTATCAATATATAGTCATATATCCATATGTATAGTATATAAAATTTATAAATTATATGTAATATATATAAGTATATATAGTAATATGAATATAATTATATTTTTGTTCGGTTTTCGATTATATGGTTTTTTTTACCTTAAAAACTAAAACCGAAAACCAAAATCTTGAATATTTAAAACCAAAACCGAACCAAATACCAAACTAACCGAACCAAAATTTTATTTCGGTTCAGTTTGGTTTGGTTTTTCAGTTTTAACCAAATAGTGCTCACTCCTACTTCATCTGACTTAGAGTCAAATATTTTAAGGTGTTCTTTCCCGTTATTCAGTATGTAACATTTGCATCTGAATATGTGAAGATAAGAAATATTTGGAGTCCTTCCTATCCATAACTCATATGGAGTCTTCTTGTGAACTTTGACAACTAAGCATCTATTCTGAGTATAGCATGATGTGTTTGTTGCCACGCCCAAAATCTCTGAGGTAGATTTGCTTCTGCTATCATTGTTCTTGTTGCTTCTTTGAGTGTTCTATTCTTTCTATATGCAACTCCATTTTGATGTGGTGTTCTGGTAGCAGAATACTCATGTATAATTCTATACAGTAAACAATATTCTTCACACACTTGATTTGTAAACTCAAGTCCTCTATCTGATATGATTCTTACAACTTTCAGGTTCTTTTCATTCTAAATTCTCCTCATTAACTCTGGTAATCTTTGTAGAGTTTCACTTTTCTTTCTTAGAAATAGTGTCCAAGTAAATTTTGACTAATCGTCCACAACTGCTAGAGTGTACTTCTTTCCACTAATGCTCACAGGTTCTGTTAGGATATTAATATTTAGAGTTTTGATGATATGATAAACCACTCAACATGTAATAGGACCAGCTGAAACTTTTAGTCAGCTAATGAATAGTCTAGGATTAGATAGGTATATTTGTAAGGGGGAACAGACCCTACTGCCTTGAAGATCCCAGAGTATTCATAGAGAAGAAGACCAACTAAGGACGTTGAGGACTTAGCAGATTCCAAAAGACAGAAGACCTGATCAGCTGACACCAGCCCTAATCTGGTGAAGAACTTCATAGGGGACTGATACCAGCTGAAAAGCCAGTTATAGGCAAGACTAGGACCAAGATCAGACGACGACTGAGACACCAGATGAGGTCCGAGATACTGGAAGAGGTAAAATCTGACCAGATGATGTCTGCCAAAGACCTGAAATAGCAGATGAAGACTTCAACATCAACTGGGGTCCGCATACCAGACGAGGCTGGTATACCAGCTGAGGCAGCAGAATAGCTGAAGTAGTCTTGCACTTGTTCTAGAAGATACGCAGTTAATCAAGGGACAATCACAACAACTAGAAGATTTTTTGGATTAGAAGGCCAATCAATCAAGGGGACAAACTTGATTGATTGGAAGATTATGAAGACTTTCGGAAATCAAGAAGTAGGATCAATCAATTTCTCTAAATTGATTGAGTCAGAAAATATAGGGATTTAGTCACTAGTCAACTCTAACGACTAGTTGATTAACCACTATATAAAGGAGTACCAGTGAAACTTCTGGATAAGAATTATCTTGCGATTCATTAAGCAGAAACCCTGCCCAAATATGTAACGACACAATTTTTATAATCAAAATTTATTTAAAACAACAGCGAAAATAATGTTTATAAATAAGACATGACATAAAATTTTCACTAGAAATGTTATAGAACTTATCTTAAATTATATAAATTCTATACACTCAAAATATAACATCAATTCAAACTAAATCATAATATCATTCAACGCAAATTAAGTAAAAATAATTTAAATCTAAAGAATAAAAAGATGAAATAAGAAAATTTTATTGCAAGCAATCCACCATGTCTCCGCTGCGCACTCCACCTTATTCTTAATCTGCAAAAAAATGTCAAGAGAATGGGATGAGCAAATACCAAGCTCAGTGGGGAAAATATTTTTCACAGTTAAATACAAAACGTAATCGAAATCATTATCTCACACACAATCTTACCCATAGTTGTGTTGGCTTTACCAACCATAGTTTACATACGTTATACGGCCTTTACCCCGCCGAACATAACATATTACATAGCTGAATCATAGTTTGTTATACTGCCTTTACCCCACCGAACATAACGAATCATAATTCATAATAACAAGTTGGTGCAAATAATAACAATCAACCGCACATAGTAATTAAAAGTGACAAACGAAGTAAGAATCCCCACCTCAAGTCTTGATAACTCATAATCACATGAATGACTTTTAAAGAGTATAGTCCACGTTACTTGTTCACGAAAAGACGAACGATTAGCGGCTCCCAGATGAGACTAAATATTTCTCTTGCCAAAATATTTTATTTGGTTTATGCAGTATGAAAACTTTAGTCTAAGAAAGAATGACTAAAAGATATGTAATTGACATATAGGGTGAGAGAAGATACTTAATTTGTTAGGAGCTAAAAATATGCTGAGAATGTTTCTTTTAATGAGATGATTGCAGAGATTTCCCAAAAGAGTTGGCTGACATTGAGTTGATTTTAGCATGAATTTGGGGATTGAAGGATTTTGCAAGATTTTAGGAGCTAATTTAGAAAACATGTGGAAAAAGTTGGAAGAAGAAATAAAAATGCAGATCATGCTTTTTATATAATATATATATAATATATATATATATATATCTAATCAAAAGCAATAATGGTAGTAATAGATAACATTTGCATCTCTTTAATTAAATAATTAGACAATGAAGTTATTAGTAGTATTAACAATATACACAAATAATAATAGTAGCAACAATAATAATAATATTAATAATAATAATAAATCAGTCTAGAAATATAAAAATCTAGGGTCTTACAAAATACTCTCTTGTACTCACAAACCCACTTTTACACACTCATCAGTTGTAAGCTTTATAGAAGTTGTGTAAGTCAGTTGCTATTCTAGCATTGACATTCGTAAGAGAGTTTACTCTCAAGAAAGTGAATGAGAAAGAGAGAAAGTAGTGGAGAGACCCACAAGTCCGAATTGGATTGTGGAGAGTGGAGTAGGACATTCAGGTCCAAACCACTATACATCTTGTGTCTTTGTCTCTTTACCTTTCTGCTTTATTATTTGTGTGCACAAGAACTTTAAAAGGTTCTCAAAGCAAATCATTTCCGCACTTAAGAAATCACCAGCGCACTGTTTATCATTAAAACCAGACAACCCTCAGGAAGTCTGCTGATATTTTGAAATAGGCCGAAAAACGAAAAGGTTTTGAAATTCAACAAGTCTATTCAACCCCCTCCTTCTAGACTTGGATAAAGAGTTTCTTTCCTAAAACCTACCTTTGGGACCAACAAGTGGTATCAGAGTTGTGTGTCCAAAAGACCACTGCCTGAGAAAGCTTCTGGTTGTCACCAGGATAGATCCTTGAAAATCTTTTAGAAAAATCTTTGTGTGTTTTTTCCTAACCACCTGCAGGAAGAATGGCCTCATACAAGAAGAGCGGATCCAAAACCGGAAAGCTGCCAGAGTTCTCGATTGAAGACTATGATTACTGGAAATTTAGAATGGAGAATCATCTAGGAGCCATTCATGATCGAATGTTGGATGTTCTAAAGGAAGGTCCATTCAAATTCTACTGGGATACCGTTAGCGATAGGAAAACTCCAGAAGTAGAGATCAATGAACGGAGGAAACCAGAGAAGAAGAAAAGTGAGTTATCTGATTCTGAAAGGAAGTTATTCAACCTAGATCAGGTGGCCAGGACAGAGATAATCGAGACCTTATCTAAAGAATATATTCAGAAGATCAAGACGTGCAAAACCGCCAAGGAAATGTGGGAGAAACTCTCTTTGATGTGTGAAGGCACTGCCCAGATTAAGGAGAACAAACTGTAAGATGTTCTCCACACTTTTGATACGTTCAAGATGAAGACTGACGAAACCATCGATCAGCTGGACATGAGACTTACAAATATCTTGAACAACAATAAGATCCTCAGATCTCTCACACCCAAATGGAGGGTGAAGGTGACCGTTATCAAAGAAACCAAGAACTTATCAAAGATCAGTCACCATACTTTACTATCTCGTCTCAAGGCTCATGAATTCGATATCCAAGAGGAAGACCAAGAAGATGAGACTCCATCGTCATCATCAGCTGCCAAGAACATTGTGTTCTCTGCCACGGCTGATAGCCATGAGAAGTCCTCAATTCCAGAGGACCTGAGCCTAAAGGAGCAGCTAGCACTGCTGACTAGTAAGTTTGACAAAATGTCAAATAGGTTCCAAAAGTATAGATCTCATTTAAAGAAGAACCGGGGTGATTCTTCCAGAAGATACCAGAAGTCATCTGATTCCAGAAGACGATAAGGAGGCCAGATACAAGTCTCTAGAAATAAAGAGGGAGCCAAGTCCCAAAAGAGGAGGTGGTGGTGTCTGTTATTCATGGAACAAGCTTGGTCATTTCAATTATGACTGTCCCCTGCTGACACCAAGGGAGAGAGAGGAGAAGAGGCTCAAGAGAGATAGAAGGTTTGCTGACACTAGAGCCCTCCTGGCATAGGAGAAAAAGGAAGACATCAGCTCAACCTCGTCCTTATCTAATTTTGAATCAGAAGAAGACATCTGCCTTATGGTTAAGGTAGAAGAGGTACATTCTCCAACTCCCTCTGTTAGCTCATCTTGCTCCCCTAACTATTCCATGGAGTCAAATCTACAGAAATTGTTATCTGACCTCTAATCCTCCTTAAAAGTTTGTTCTCTACTGGAAGAGGAGAACTCCAAACTGAAAGCTGAAGTTCAAATCTTAAGACTAGAAAAATAGAACTCCAGACTATCAGTTGTACCCTATGATTCACATGCTAACAAGTCAGCTGACTTAGCAGCAAAGTGTGAAGAGCAGGAGAAGCTGATAGAAAGGTTGCTCTCTGAAAACTTGGTCTTGAGCAATGAACACAAATAGCTGACAGCAAAGTTTGATGAAATTTTCCATCAGAATGAACTGATAACTAAAAATTCACAGCAATTTCAGCTGAAACTGGATCAGCGAACTAAGGCAAAGAATGTCGTGTCTAAAATAGCTGAATCCTCACAAACTGTGAATGATAAGAGGGGTCTTGGTTATTCCAAACTTAAGCCACAAAAGAAAAAGAAAGACAGAGAGCCTTCCAGGGATCCTCGCAAGGGTAAAGGGTCAGCTGAGCCTGCACCTGAACTAGTAGGGCAGTAGAGCAGAGGGACAGACAAGGTCCAGGCTGCGCAGACAAGTACTAAAACTCAAAAGCCTGTTGATGACCAAAATAAGTTAAAAGCTCAGAAGTCTCAAGGTCAGAAGATGCAGTCGATTCATATTTATGCTAAGAAGAAGAAGCCTCAGCAGAACCAGCAGAGGGGTGATCAGCCTGGGCCATCTCAGCAAAGAAAGCCCAAGCGAACTAATCCTCAGCCATGGGTTACATTTAAAGTAACCAAATCTAATAAGCCTGCAAAGGCTGAAGTACACAGTCATTCCAAGGATCGAGCATAATTACCCCTACGAGCAGCCCACCTATAAGCCTGGTGTTATCAAACATCACTCTAGGAAAATTCCTCTTAGGGAGATGATCTTTGTGGACAAATATGGAAGAAAGTTGAGACACCCTAATCCCCGTAAGGATGATCTCTACTTGTGGATTCCAAGATTTGAATATAACCAAACATGACCTAAAGAAAGGGTACCTAAAGCTTGAATCTGATCTCAGGCAAGCTCTAGCCCAATTGAGAGATGAGAAGTTAAGAACCACGTATGGTATATAGACAGTGGATGTTCAAAACACATGACGTTTGAGAAATATCTTCTCCTGGATTTTTTCACGTTGGATGGGTCTAGAGTGGTGTTTGGTGATAATAATTTTGGAGTCACCAGAGGAGTTGGTACCCTGCTGATTGGAAAGACCAGAGTTGAAGAAGTTTACAATGTAGATGAGATGATGCACAATCATCTATTTGTATCCCAGTTTTGTGACAAGTGATACTCTGTAAGATTCTCTAAGAACTCTTGCTTTCTTATTAATGATTTAAATGAGCTGGTGCTACTAACCGGCCTCAAAAAAGGTAATATGTATCTTGTAGATTTTGCAAGCTGTCCGGCTGACTCGTGTTTGGTTGTCAAAAGCTCATCAGAGGTTAGCTGGCTCTGGCACAAGGAATGGTCTGGTCAGAGGACTACCCAGTCAGATGTTTGTATCGGAGCAGAAGTGTGATGCCTGCCAGAAGGGAAAGCAAACAAAGGCTTCATCCAAGGATGTGCAGAGTGCCTCCACAACAAAGGCACTCCAGCTGCTTCACATGGATTTGTTTGGACCAGTCTCACCTCTCAGCTTTAGTGGAAGGAAGTACACACTAGTAATAATGGACGATTACACAAGATACACTTGGGTAGTGTTCTTGTTCAAGAAGAATGAGACAATGGTCAAGATACTGGAGTTGTTCAAGAGGATCCAGAATGAGCATGACTTCAACATAGTCAGAATCAGAAGTGACAAAGGTACTAAGTTCCTTAACTCTGTTGTTTCTGACTATTGCAGGGAGAATGGTATTCAGCATGAGAAATCAGCTGCCAGAACACCTCATCAGAATGGTCAGCTGAGAGGAGGAACAGAACCCTCAAGGTGGCAGCAAGGACTATGTTAGCTGAATACAACACTCCTTAGAAATTTTGGGCAGAAGTCATCAACACTGCTTGCTACATCCAAAACAGATGCTTGCCAGTCAAGAGGCATGGGAAGACCCCCTATGAGATGTACAAAGGTAAATCTCCTAACCTTTTCTTTGTCTATATATTTGGATATACGTGCTTCATCCATGACAATAGAAAAATGAAGTTAAAAACTTTTGATGCCAATGTTGCTGAGGGAATATTCTTAGGATATTCTGACAGCAGTAAGACCTATAGAGTTTTTAATAAGGTTTCTCATTGTGTGGAGGAAACACCCCATGGTGTATTTGATGAATCTATTCATGAGTACAACAAAGAGAAGCTAGCAGATGAGATGGATTAGATGAATCTGAATGACAATGATAAGTCAGATCTGATTAAGGTTGTAGTGCCTATGATTAAGTTAGAATCATATTCAGATGATTAGCCCAAATCAGCTGACAAGCCACCTTCGGCACCAGTAGGGTGACAAGGCTCCTGACACAAACCAATGGGGAAAGTCAGACTTGATTCAAGAGGAGTAGTCCATGGCACCTCAGGGGGGTAAGAAGAAGATGTCTGATTTCCCAGCTGAGAAGATTATAGGAGATCCAGGTGTTGGTGTTCAAACCAGAAGGAAGCAAAACCTGGCCTCCCAATTCAGTTGTTATGTGTCCATGCATGATAGAACCCAAGAATATCCATGAGGCTCTTGAAGATCCAAACTGGATTTTAACCAAGCAAGAGGAGCTAAATCCGTTTGCAAGACAAGAAGTCTGGACTCTAGTGGAGAGGCCCAGACATCAGAAGGTCATAGGGACTAAGTGGGTCTTTAAGAACAAGAAGGATGAAAACGATGTGGTGGTAAGATATAAGGCTAGGCTAGTGGCTCAGGGGTACACACAGTCAGAGGGAATTGACTATGATGAGACCTTTGCTCCTGTGGCTAGACTAGAAACCATTAGATTATTTCTTGTCTATGATGTTTTCAAAGGGTTCAAAGTATATCAGATGGATGTCAAGTCAGTATTCTTAAATGGTATCTTGGAAGAAGAGGTATATGTGGAGCAACCACCGAGATTCGAAATTGGAAACAAGGTGTATAGGTTGCAGAAAGCTCTATATGGTCTAAAGTAGGCACCCAGAGCATGGTATGATACTCTTTCCAAGTTTATACTAAGCAGGGGATTCAGTAAAGGGAAGATAGACAAGACCTTGTTTCGCAAAGAAGATGGATATGATATCCTTCTGGTGCAGATATATGTTGACGATATCATCTTCAGCTCCCTCAACAAGCAGATGTGTGATCAGTTCAATTTGCTGATGACAAACCAGTTTGAGATGTCGATGATGGGGGAGATGACCTACTTCCTTGGGTTGCAGGTGAAACAGATGCCCCCTGGAATGTTTATTAGCCAATCTAAGTATGCCAAGAACTTGATAGATAACTTCGGAGTCAGCAGTAGTAGGGAAGCTAAGATTCCGATGATGGTAAACTTTAGCATGGACCCAGATGAGGCTGGCGAGAAGGTGGATCAGATGATGTATAGAGGCCTTATAGGTTCTCTTCTGTATGTCACTGCCAGCAGACCTGATATCAGCTTCGTAGTAGGGGTCTAGGCAAGATTTCAGGCGAAGCCCAAGAAGTCTCATCTGGAAGCAGCAAAGAAGATTGTGAAGTATTTGAAGGGTATGTCCAATCTGGGCCTCTGGTACCTAGCTGATGATAATTTTCAGTTGAGTAGGTATTCAGATTCTGACTACGGGGGGTGTAAAATTGATAGGAAATCAACTTTTGGCACATGTCAGTTCCTGGGAAGTAAGATGATTTCTTGGTTCTCCAAGAAACAGACATCGGTTGCTACTTCCACCACAAAGACAGAATACATGGCAGCTGGTAGTTGTTGCTCTCAACTGCTTTGGATCAGACAGCAGCTAAGGGACTACCATGTGATCACAGAGGAGATTCTCATCTTCTGTGATAACACAAGTGCAATTGCCATTACTCATAATCCAGTTCTGCATACCAAATGCAAGCATGTGGATATAAGACATCATTTTCTTAGAGACCATGCTGAGAAGGGTGACGTCAGAATTGACAAGATTCATACTGAGAAGCAGAGAGCAGATATTCTCACCAAGCCCCTTGCTGAGACTAGATT
This sequence comes from Prunella vulgaris, assembly GCA_026898435.1. Taxonomy (NCBI): domain Eukaryota; kingdom Viridiplantae; phylum Streptophyta; class Magnoliopsida; order Lamiales; family Lamiaceae; genus Prunella; species Prunella vulgaris. The sequence goes on along the minus strand of JAPKLY010000437.1, from coordinate 162,475 downwards.
CAGAGAATTGGTAGTAGAGTTAGGGATGGTAGATGCAGAGGCAGTTCTATAGGAGGTCAGATGAGGAGAATATGTGATTCAGCTGATACCCAGCTAGGGGGAACCTACTGTGGTAACCAGCTGATGTCTATGTCACCTGGTCTGGTACATCTTCTTTAAGTTTTCCTTGTCCTTTAACCTATCTTGTTATACTTAACTTGATTAAGGTATAAGTCAAGTAAACCAGATGGGGACAACCCCTTCAGATTCATGTTAGCTGCCAGACAAATGAGATGAGCAAAGGAGATTGTTTTGAAGTTGGTCTTATTGATATCAGCTGGCTCTTCCATATCAGTTGAGAGATAAGTCTTTCCTTCGTGTTTAATTTATTTCAAAATAAAATCTCCTTAAAAAATTAGGTTAAGCCCTCTTTTCTAAAATTTATTTATTTAAATTATCTATCAAATATTTGATTTACGAAAATCCAGGATTTTAACTTTTTTAAAACTGTGTCAGCGCGTAATTAATTTCTCACCGCCTAAAATTTACTTTTCAAATTCGCACTCATTACCTTTTTTAAAAAGTTAAAAATTGGGCGAATCAAACATTTTAAATCCTACCACGCATACTGACACACACGCATCACCTCTAATATCTCAAAGGTCGAGTTAATCTGGGCCATTGATTTAAGTGATGCAATATGTCAATCAAACTGATCTATCGGACAGTTTTTGACACACTTTATATTTTTTGAAAAACTACTCATCTTCTCTACAAGCTATGTATATCTCTCCTCTTCCTTCATTAGAACTCTTTACGCTCGTATATTTATTGCAAGATATCTCTATCTTTCTCTCTCTTGCTTCCAACTCTCTGTTGTTTAGATATGTCTCGCACTGACTGGGAAAAGATGTTAGAGAATATGTACTCAAAAATGTGTGTGGATTTTGTAACTACACAAATTCCAGACGCACTGGAGATTCTCAATTTGCTCACCCAACGGAATCTCAAAACTTTCACATCCATCCACCCACCGGGGAACAAGACCTTGAACACTCACGTCATGCACTTTCTTATTCGTGCAGCGTTCTAAGGGGATGATATCTTTTCTAGGGTAGACAAGAAGGATCTATGCCTTACCAAGGATGACATTGCAACTTGGTTAAATCTCTCCGCCTCAGGCGTCAATCCTCTCACCTACAAGGAGATTTCTCATCTTGAGACTTTCACGACGATGGCAAGGAGGAGTTGCCAAGATAAGACTTCTGATCTGAAGATGAACATGCTCCGTCGAAAGTACAGATTTTTTATGGATGTGGTGACAAAGGTCATACTTGCAGAGCAGCATAGTCTGGATGATTTGACCAAGAGGACGTGGTGCACTGCTAGGGCTATTTTGGATGGAGTTGAAATCAACTGGGTAGATTTTTTCTGGCATCGAATGGATCAGGAGGCCTAAAGATTCTCCAGGAAGCCTCTGCCCAAAGGGAGATTCATCTAATTTTTTAAGACTAAGTGCTCTCTAGCGAACAAGCTTACCGTTATTCTGCATCATTTGATGCCCCAGCACAGGTTTGATAAGGAGTGGTTGGTGGCCTATCCCAAGTCTAAATTCCTACTGGGGGAAAATAATAAGGCACTGGGTGGCCCAAATTCGGATGTTGAGAGTGCAGCTCCAGCCGCCCCTGCAGCAGCTGCTTCTGTTGGACAAAAGAAGAGGATGGCTCAGAGGTCAGCTGAGCGTGCCCAAAAGAAGAAAAAGTCCAAAGGGGACTCCAGCTCTATTAAGAGGAAGCTGGTTTTCGATGATGAAGATGTAGATGAGGACCTTGTTCCTCTGAGTAAGAGAAAGAACACTGTTGCCAGGACCATTACCTTGGTGGATGAGACCTCAGAAGAGTACACAGGTAGTGGCTCTCCAAACCTGGACGACTTTCCTAGTTCATATTCTGCTGAGGCAGAGGAGGAACAAGCACCGACAACAGCAGCGAAAGCAGATCAGGCCTAGGCCTCAGAAGAGAACAGAGGTGGTTCACTTACCATCCTCAGAGAAGGCTTCCCTAGCCCGATCTCCCATAGAAGCCCAGCCTATCAGGTCAGCACAACCTACACCCTCATCTCCATGTACATAAACACATACTCACTCACCTAACCCCTCTCCCAGTCACCCTAATCCCCCACAAGACACCCCAGAATCATCTCACGCTCATACATATATTTCATCTCCCCAACCAGACCTACCCCCATCCACCTCACAACCTTCCACATCCACCCCAACAAACATACTAGCTGACCCGTCCCCCTCCACCTGCCTAGATGGCAATGACCCAGAGAAGATAGCTACCTCTAGAGAGCCATCAGCTGCACTTGAGACACTCAACCCTGACCCTGTCTCAAATGAACTCCCTACCTCCCCCTCTGTCCATGGCCCATCTGCTCCTTATTTCACAAATCTTTGCCACAAAGGCAAGATTGAAAGGAGTATGACCATCTCAGCCCTTTCCTATATCTCTTACCATATCCCAGATCTTATCCCCCACCAAGCCCACCTCCACCTGCAGGCTGAAGGGCTCATCTGGGGATGAGTCAGAGAAGGCCATGTTGCACTCTTCTTGAACATCATCGAGGAGATGGGTGAGGCCAACTTCACAGAGTGGGAAGACACTCTAAAGGGTGCTTTGGGAGTTCAGAGTCCCTCTGAGTTCACCACTCCAGAAGGACTGAGGAAGGTAGCCAGGGCAATGCTACTGGCAGATGGGATTGCCCTCGACTGTCCATAAACAGTTAAAGTGGAGTTCGAGGCTCCATCTGTCGACTTCGACTTCAGAGAGGAGACTGAGGTAACACATGATCTGCTGATTCGCATGCAGCATTTCTTTAATGATCAGATTAGAACTGTGAGGGCTACATTGAATTCTGCCAAGACACTGGCCCCATTTTTTATCGACACCTGCGTGAAACAGTCCATCAGGGACCAGAGGACCCAGCTCCTTGGAAAGCTGAAGGAGAGTCTTTGATCAACCAAATCTGAGTTTGTCTTCACTCAGATGGAGTTTGAGAGGATTGGCAAGGAGTACTTAGACAATGCCAAAGCTGTGTTGAAGGCACATTGTCAGAAGTTGATCAGCTGAAGGCAGATTTGAAGAAGGGGACTGAGCTGCATCTGAAGGGTCAGGAGGACTTGCGAGCTGATCTAGCCTAGATTCCATCTTCACTTCCCTCTTTGTCTACTGTTGATGATATCAAAAAAGGGGAAGAGAAGAACTCAGCTGAAATTGCCTCCCTCAATGCTGAGGGTACTGCCCTGAAGGAAATGGTGCTGAACAATCATGGGGTAATGGCAGCAATGGTTCAAAATGTTGAGGACTATATCAATGACAGAGATGAGGCAATGAAGCGTGCTCTGGAGATGAAGTCTCTCAAGTTGGCTGAGTCCCTTCAAAAGGAAGAAGAGCAAGACTAGGCCAGAAAAAAGCAGAGGAATGTGCTGCATGCTGACCTCGATCTGAGGATTGCCAAGGAACTGTAGATGGTAGGAACTCATGAGACTCCTGAGGAAAGGAACAAGCGTTATGAAAGAGAGATAAGAGATCAACTGAACAGACGCTACCTCAGGAGGATGAAGAATGAAGGCAAGCAGGTTCCCCAGAGCAGAAGGCAGAAGACTTCATCTTTCATCCCTGATCCAAATGATCCACCGGTGGATGGACTGATTGAGATGTTCATCAGATTCATGACAGATGAACAGATAACCCTATGGAGACAAATCAAGATTCAAGGGTTCATTCAGTTCTACATTCTGAGGGATGAGATCAGAGGAGAAAGGGAAATGAATGAAGACTTCTGAAACTGGCTAAGGGGGAGCTTCCCAGAATTCTTTAAATTCATTTCTAGTGTGATGTTGAATGCCCATGCCCAGCCAGAGCTACCTTATCTGGAGTACTTCGTCATGCTAGAGGGAAGACCAACTGCAGGGACATCCAGAAGACTTGGTCAGATCTGGTTTCACCCTTCTTCAGCACTTTGCTAGACAAGTCTCCTCAGAATCTGAAGAAGATAGAGAAGAAGTTCCTGCATTGGATGCAGGTACCAGCAGAGGATAGGATCTCACTTTTGTAATAGCCCAGCTGAGTCAGCTGGTGGATAGGTATCCTCTGTACTTGTATTTCTCTCTTTTTGTTAAATGAAATGTTTATCTTCTCAGACAACTTCTTGTTGTCAGCTGTCTTTTAATTCTATCTAAGGGATCTTAAATAAAGATCTTCTTTTCTGTCCTATCTATTGTTCAATAACATACATATCTTTTGAGATAAGCTGAGTTGGTTTTGATATCATAAAAAAGGGGGAATTTGTTAGGATATTAATGTTTAGAGTTTTGATAATATGATAAATCACTCAGCATATAATAGGACCAGGTGAACCTGTTAGTCAGTTGATGAATAATCTAGGATTGTATAGGTATATTTGTAAGGGGGAACAGACCCTACTGCCTTGAAGATTCCAGAGTATTCATAGAGAAGAAGACCAGCTAAGGACGTTAAGGACTTAGCAGATTCCAGAAGACAGAAGACCTGAGTAGCTGACATCAGTCCTAGTCTGGAGAAGAACTTCAGAGGAGACTGATACCAGCTAAAGACAGAGACCAGCTGAAGAGCCCATTGCACGCAAGACTAGGACCAAGATCAGATGATGATTGAGACACCAGACGAGGTCCGAGATACCAGCAGAGATAAAATCTTACCAGATGATGACTGCCAAAGACCTGAAATAGCAGACGAGGTCTTAGACATCAGCTGGGGTCCGCATACCAGCTGAGGCAGCAGAATAGCTGAAGTAGTCTTGCACTCGTTCCAGAAGATGAGTTAATCAAGGGACAATCACAATGGCTAGAAGATTTTTCGGATTAGAAGGCCAATCATTCAAGGGGAAAAACATGATTGATTGGAATATTATGAAGACTTCCGGAAATCAAGAAGGAGGATCAATCAATTTCTATAAATTGATTGAGTCCGAAAATATAGGGATTTAGTCACTAGTCAACTCTAACGGCTAGTTGATTAACCTCTATATAAAGGAATACCAGTGAAACTTTTAGATAAGAATTATCTCGCGATTAATTAGGTAGAAACGCTGCCCAAATACTCACTTGTACTCACAAACCCACTTTTACACACTCATCAGTTGTAAGCTTTATAGAAGATGTGTAAGTCAGTTGTTAGCATTGACATTTATAAGAGAGTTTACGCTCAAGAAAGTGAGTGAGAAAGAGAGAAAGTAGTGGAGAGACCCACAAGTCTGAATTGAATTGTGGAGAGTGGAGTAGGACATTCAGGTCTGAACCACTATACATCTTGTGTCTTTGTCTCTTTACCTTTCTGCTTTATTATTTGTGTGCACAAGAACTTTAAAAGGTTTTCAAAGCAAATCGTTTCCGCTCTTAAGAAATCACCAGCGCACTGTTTTTCATTAAAACCAGACGACCCTCAGGAAGTCTGCTGATATTTTGAAATAGGTCAAAAAACAAAAAGGTTTTGAAATTCACCAAGTCTATTTAACCCCCCTTCTAGACTTGGATAAAGAGTTTCTTTCCTAAAACCTGTCTTCGGGACCAACAGGTTCAATTGGTCCAAATAGATCTATGTGCAGTAGTTCAAGTACTTTTGAGGTGCTTGAATGAAACTTGTTCTTGAATGTCTTTCTGATTTACTTTCCTTTTACACAAGCATCACATAAATGATCATTCCTGAACTTTTTGTTTGGCAAACCTTTTACAAGTCTGTTATTCACAAGGTCATTCATGGTCTTAAAGTTAATGTGATTCATTCTCTTGTGCCACAATTAGCTAACTTCATTGGAATTATTAGCTAGAAAGCAGGTAGTCTCAGCTGTAGATTCTCATTCTACAATGTAGACTTCCCCTTTCTAATTTCTGTCAGTTTTGTGGTATGTGTTTCAGCATCTTTGACTATGCAAGTATGACGTGTAAAGTCTACAGTGTAGCCTTTGTCACAAAATTGACTTACACTTAGCAAGTTATGTTTCAGACCTTCTACCAGATAAACCTCATTTATATGAATCTTTCCTTTGTACAAACTTCATGTTCCTTCAGCTATTCCACTAGTATTGTCACCAAAAACAACCTTAGGGCTTTTGTGCTCTCTTATATCTTTAAGTAAACTTATATCTCATGTCATGTGTCTTGCACAACCACTGTCTATGTATCAAATCTCTTTCTTAGTGGTTGTATTTTGTCCCTGCAAAATAAGATAAGTTATTTAGGAATCCAAAGATTTAAATCTCTTTCAGTGATACTCTTTGCAATCCAAACTTTCTTGGGAGCTGTAGATTTTCTACAGTTCTTGCTTGATCCTCATTTACATATGTTTGATGAGGGAGACAAGTTAAACACTTTTCCATTCCAGAATCTATCAAAGTTGAGCCTTCTATCAATATTGATCTTGTTGGTGGACTTGCTTTCTGGCTATATAGTTTGCTCAGACTCTGCAGTTGTCCTCAATGTTATATTATGTATCATGTTGGCTATTCCATCTTCTGATGCATACATAATTTCTTTGATCTTCTGTTGTCTCTTTGGGGACAGCCTTTTGTAAATATTCAAAAAAATGAATATCCTCCAGCTGTAGATTTGAAGTTACAACTTCTTCTTGTGTTTGTGTAGGGCTCTTGACAAACTTTCTCTCAGGTTGACTTCCAGGTATTGAACTCTGCATGTGATTGATCCAGTCACAAGGATTGTGACCTAGACTAGTTAAATCACCAGTATATCTTTGTTCAGACATCATCTTCCTTAGTTGTTTGGATGATTTTCCAAAGCAATCCAACTTTTTCAGAAGATTTGCATTCCTTACTTCAAGATCAGTTATCATTATCTCTTGAGATCTGACAGTTTCTTATAGCTCAGCACAAACTGCAACTCTACAACTTACCTTATTGAAAAGTTCTTCATTGCTATTTTTCAAACAACTGAAGCCTTCTTTGAGTTCTTGTAGAACCAGCAATTATTTCTCAGCATCTTCAATTCCAGCCATTAGTGCTTTCACATGCTCTCTTGTGAAATAATTATCTCTCTTCTAAGATCTTCATTTTCTTCCTTGAACATTCTCACTTCTTCTTGGAGTCTTTGGATTGCATCAAGCATGTCACTAGGAGAATTATTTTCTTTTATATAACTAGATGATGAGCATACCTCTTCATCTTCAGCCATAAGATAGATAAGGGCTTCTTCATCTGAATCAGTTGAGTCAGTGTCTTCCAAATCTACAGTTGACTTTTGAGAAGAAGAGGGACCTTCTTCCTGGTTTTTTATCAACCTCTGAAAGAAGAGCTCTAATTCTCTCCTTGTCAAATTTTTTCTTCTTTTCTTTTCTGACTTTCTTTTCTTCATCTGTATACTTCTCTTCCTTGGGATATGGATAGTCCTTGATGTAGTGTCCTAGTTTTTTGCAGTTGTAACACAGATAAGTTGAGTTAGGTCCTGTAGATTTTACCTTACCTTTCTCCTTTGGGGTGAACTGCTTCCTCTTGTTCCACTATCCAAATTTCTTGAGTTGTTTTATAAAAAGAGTCAATTCTTCTTCATCTGAATATGCAGCTGCAAGGTTGTCAGCCACTAGAGCTGTAACCTTTGCACTGTCAGGTTCTTTCCTTCTGCTGATGTCAAATTCATAAGCCTTCAAGTCTGAAAAGAGTTCAAAGGTGGATATCTTAGATAAATCCTTTGATTTTCTCATGGCAATCACTTTCATCTCGTCCTCAGAAGGTAATCCTCTAAGAACTTTCATGTTCATTTCCCTCTGTGAGTATTATTTTCCAAGTGAGTCTAGCTCATTGAGTATCTCAATGAATCTTGATTCAAACTTTTCAAGAACTTCTTCAGATTTCATTTTAAAGTTCTCAAAATTTTGAACTGCTATCATGAGTTTGTTTTCTTTGATTTGGTCAGTTCCTTCAAAAATCATTTCCAACTTTTTCCATATATCTTTGCAGTCTTACAGTTTTTGATCTTGCTAAACACAATTTTATCCAACGAGTGATAAATAGTGTTCTTTGCAACATTATCAAGATTTGACCTTCACTTGTCATCCTCTGTCCATTTCTTTCTAGGTTTGGGGATGATCTGAGCTAGTCCAGTTGACTAATCAGCTACAGTGTTAACCTTCTCAATGGTTATAGGATCATCTTAATAATTGACCACATTTCATCATTGATGGCAGACAAATGTGCTTGCATCCTGATCTTCCATTCATCATAGTCTTTAGTAGAGAACATAGGAGCCTTAGACTTCACCATTTTTTCAGTCAATCAAGTATGCATGTGTATTTTTCAAAAACAAAAATGATCTAGCTAGGTACTGGTCAAAGCAGTGGCAAGCCAACTGCTCTGATACCACTTGTTGGTTCCTTATAAGTGATAAAGGTCTAGAGGGGGGGGGGGCCAATAAACCTTTAAAACAATTTTAAAAATTTTCTCAAAAGGGATACTAGCACCTTTCAAGTACCTTCTACAAGTTTAAAACAAACAGTCTACAAGATTTTTGGACCACAAAAGTTACAGCTGTAGACTATAGAAGTTTACAGCTGCAAAGTTACAAAACTTTACAAACATAAAACTATCAACTTAATTGTAGACAATATCAGAGGGGTTTTCACACTTGAGAGTGTATTTAAAAACCTCTAATGTGTAGCGGAAATAAAGTGTGTGTTAATGAAAAACAGTGTGAACAATGAAACTAATAGCTGAGTGACTATGAAGTCTACAGCTGTAGATTTCAATTCCTTTGTGAAAACAAAAAGTTTAATGCAGTTTTCAAAAGTAATGATGAATGTAACATAAATTAAATATGAAGCGCACAAAGCAATAAATAAATAAACAAGTAAACAAAAGGTTTATAGTGGTTCAGAGCTATGAATAAGACCTCGTACATCCACTGTTACACCACTCAGGTGCCAAATTCACTAAGATGAGATCATAAAGATCAATACAAGTAATTCTCCCTCAGAACTTGATTCACTCAGATTTCTATTCTAAGTAAGAGAATACTATAACCTATTCACTAAGAATACAAACTCACACAGAATTTCAAAGTAAAAAATCTCCCAAAGAGATATATCTACACAAAGTAGAATACAAATGATATAGTGGAGGATTCAACAACAAAGATGTGATTCTTTCTAAGAAATCTTAACCAACTATCCTATGAATCACAATGAAAAATGAATAAGCTCTCAGAATATTTGTTGGCTGTAGATTTACCCAGAGTGAATACTTGCTTGTTCAGGTTGTTGTTGTTGTTGTTGCCTCTGAATTCTTCTTATATTTATAGTGGAAGAGGTGTGTCTTAACCGTTAGAAATTCAAATTTGAATTCTGGATAAGACTCCACTTTCTCTCTATAAATTTCACATGTGTGAGGTGGTCCTCCTCCTTCACACAGAATAGTACAAATTGTATTATTTGCCTTTATCTTCAGAATTCTAGCTCATTTTCTAATTAATCTTCAATAAACTTCCAGATCTTAATGATAAAATCTTCCTTAAGTAATCTTTAGTGAGTGCATAATTGTTTCACTAATCTGAGTTATAAGGGTCATGATAATCCTTCTTAAAATAAACTTGTACTTTAATCTTCAAACGGTCTTCTCAGCTGTAGGCTTCCTTGGACTTTACAGCTTCAATTCCTGCAAATTCAAATGCAGCTGTAGGAACGACTTTACAGCTGCAAGATCTTGTTCAACTGTAGGTTTAACAACTTAGTAGCTGAAGAATTTCCTTTTAAACTTTAACTTTCTTAGCTTTCTAAATTCACAAATAAGATTAGTAATCATACAACAAAGAGTATGTTTTGCACACATCAAAATCTAATCAAACAAGATACTAACATGTAGTTGGTTCGGTGGAAGCCATTAAATCCGACCGCCACACCACTGTTTCCGGAAGCCATGAAATCTAATGGTTGCAATAATTTTGGCGATGGTTACAACAATTCTTATTTAATTTGTATGTATATTTTCATCTATCAAACACATTATTATAATACATCATATTAAACAACCTATTAAATATCTTTTCTCACCTTATCTTAAGGGTCCCACTATTTTTATTTTCTCCCATTTTCTCATCCCCTATCCTATCTCCCCTACCAAATGGGCCTTAACTATATGATGAGTACACACTCCAACAATTATTATTATTTTTACCCTTCTTTTAAAGCCCCATTTTTACTATGAAGGAAAAATTATTTTCTCTCCTCACTGCATACACGCACACGCCCACCAATTTCTGTCCCTCTAAATTTTCTAATACAAGCCAACCCCCACCCACACCACAACCCATTTCTCTCCTGTGTTAACTCCAAACTCATTTCTACTTCACGCATTGGTAGTCCTCACCAAATACTTTTTGTTATCCCCATCACTTCTCTAGTTCTCCCGTAGCAGCCTGTCATTCCTAATACCAGATTTAATTATTTTTCGAACAATATTTCCAAAATATCATTTCAATTTTTTGTTGGGAAAATTATAAAATGGTTTACAAAATTGACACAAATTACAAATAGGTTTCGTGCAAAAAAAAAATATGTTTCTGTGTAGGAAAAAATTATACTTTTGTGGAGAAATTGTGAACCAATTTATAAATATAGCTACTTTTTTTAACCAATATGTAAGTCACCCTTTTTTGTTTTGAAATATTTTATTGAAAATCATGTTCAATTTTAATTTACAATATATATTTTTTTACTTTTACTTTTTCTTTACAAAATTTTAAGTTTTATACGAAAATAATAGCCGAAAAAAGATAGATACTTGGAAACTGGTTTTCCAAAAATTGTGCGTATATTTATTTCATGAATTAAATTCATTTTTTTATTATTTGTGTTCTATCCTCCAAAAATATAATTGATTCTAAATGAATGGTGTTTTGTCTTCACATTTTAGTCTCTTCTTATTCTTCTATGTTGATTTGGGAATTTTGTTAGTATCACATGAACAATAAAAAGAGCTAAAATGCCTTTTTAATTATGGGAAGCTTTTCCCAGAAGTCCATGGATGGGTGTATCTGTGCATATGGATATGCTTTGAGAATGAGAGTGAAGAGGGCATGTATGTACACTTGTTACGTTGGATTTTTTTATTATTTCTTATGAAATTAATTTTTTATGGATGATGTTTAACTAAAATTTTATTTTAATTATTTTAAAATTTAAATAATACTAATATGTAATTGACTGCTAATATAATATATATAGTTAGAATAATAATTATTTTATTAAAAAATTAAAGAATTATGTATTTTATTTTTTAAGATATCTTATTACTCCGTAAATACATACGTATAATAGATCATGCATCTTTTAAATTTCTAGAAGAAGAAACATAGAGAAGAATATAGATATGCTTGGAAAAAAAATATTTGACTGTCTAAAAAAATTATTGTGTTTTAAAACTATTTTAAAGAGTAATGGGAAAGTAAAAATATAATATTATAATAATAAACATATATAAAATATATTTTTAGTTAACTTTGCATTAGATTTGTAAGGGTTTCAGAGATACCAACATTATTTTTGTAACAGCGGAAGACAATATTTTCTAACAACGAATCGGATTGATGGTTGTATAACATAAAATGTTAGGATAAATAAACACAAAATATCTTTGTTGTGCTTCATAGACATATTCATCTACTATGGTATTCATGTAATCTTCATCTACGAATTTGCGATCCATCTGCCAGTTTAGAGTCTCCAGGATGGTGCATCTCTCCAGAATCCTGACGTGAAACCTTCTTCTTACGATCAGATGGTTTGTACCTAGGTTGGCCGCACATCTTGCACTGATCAATGCTGTCATCATCACCCCCAAAACAACATGCAACAGTTTGTACAACAATCAATCTTCTCAAATGGTGAATACATATCCTTCAAGAGCCTCTTACTTTGATAAAAGGTGCTATGTTTTCTTTAGGTATGGCCCGTTTGAACAACTTTACAAATTGATTATAGACTTTCTGACTCACATTGCCTTCAGTTTTGATGGACACCTGAGCATTGAAACAACCTCTAATCGACAGATTTGAGCATTTCAAAACAATTCTTCGAACGAGGATTTGGTTCCTCCTCCATGGCAGTGTGGTGACCACCCAAAACAAACTCATTAATCATCGCATGATACTTGTGGAATTCATCTGCCTCATCTAGTTGTGTCTCAAAGAATGGAGTTGGACATAGCTCGAACAACTAACCTCAAATTTCACATTCACTACCACTCCACCGATCATAAAATCCAGCCACTGTTTCTCGCGATATCATAATTCCACCAGTCTTGACAATGTCCGATCCAATTGTAAAAAAATGGAGCAAAACTGAACCTCACAATATAAGTTTTAACCTCATCGGTGCTCAATAATCTCTTGTTATCGCATTTTTTACCTATACAAGGACATCTAATCCGGCCACAACTATCCATGCAATATGGATAATGAGAGACAAACTCAATAAACTCAACAATCTTCTGAAAAAAATCAAAGTTGATCAGTCCTTGTATAAAAAAATAGGTATATCCATATATATAACAATTAATATTAAACAAATCATGCTAAATCCATCATAAATAAACATACAAAAAAATTTTATCTAACATTTTTTTTTATCAAAAAACTAAACTATATATACAACAAGAGATTTGAACTGTAAAATTGTAAAAACGTACAGTGAAATTGAAGCAAAAGCACTTTGTGACAATAGACCTGAACGATTGCAACCAAGATGTCAAAACAATACTCGTCTGAGTTTGAGACGTTTTTTAAACTCATTGTCCACGTTTTTATTCGAAAAATGTGAAGAAGAAAGAGTAGAAGTCGATCTATATTCAGAAATTAGCGACCACCTCTTCAAAATAAAAAAATCAAATCGAGTAATTATTGTTCAACTACTCAATTAAGATTTGATATTTTCCAACTGAAAAAGGTGGTCGTTAATTAACTCTTATAAGTATCGACCGCCACTAGCGGCCGTTAGCTGGTCAACAAAATAGTTTACGACCATTTTGTAGTGGTCGCTAATTGTAATATGCATTTAGCGACCACTATCGATCGTAAATTGATCATTAACTTTTCAACTTTGACCAATAGTCAAAATCGGTTGCTAGTCGATCGCTAATATCAATAATTAGGGAATGATGCTTAGGTGGTCACTAAAATGAGTATATTTTGTAGTGTCCTACGTTGAGATAAGTGAGTAACAGCCAAGAACAACTCAATAATACTCATAAGAACTTAGTAATATCCCAAAAACAGCTCACTAATACCCCAAAATGAAGTTACATTATCTGAAGATCAAGTCCATAATACTTCAATAATAAATTTAGGTAATATCTAAAGAATATATAAGTCAATAATACCCTAATTATAAAAAAAATACAGGGCTGCGTGTAATTGTTAGTTGTGAAAAAAATAAAATTGAATTTAAACCCAAGTGCATACACACGAGAATTTATCTTCTGTTCGTGTTTGTTTGGTAATTAATCAAGTCAAACTAGAATGAGCTTTAATCAATTGAATTTGAATCGAGCTCGAATAGTTTGAAATTTTTTATAGTAATTCTTTTAACTTATTGAACTCGAGTTGACCTTTAAACTTATGGATGGCAATGGGGCGGGTTCAAACTCGTACCCGCCACGAACCTAGCCCGTACGGGTCATGTAAAAACCCGGTCAAACGAATTGCGGGGCGGGTTATGACCTGTTTGACCAAAAATCCATTGGGTTTGGGACGGGTCCTAGTATTAGGTGGACCCACCCCGAACTCGCCCCGTATATAATATAATATATATATATATATAGTTAAATAAATACATTATATTATATATGTATACTTAAATATATAAAAATTGGGCTATTAATTGACATATTCATTAAAGTATTAAATTAAATATGCTCATAACACGAACAGAAGTTGTAAAAGGGTCTATTAATTATTTAGAAAAATACACATTTTGTCCTATAAGTTTCGTTGACTTTGGTTATGTCCTCTTAAGTTTTGAATTATGGTTTTCATCCTTTATCTTACCAAAAATTATGGTTTTCGTCCTCTTAAGTTTTGAATTTTTGTTTTCGTCCTTTAACTTACCAAAAATTATGGTTTTCGTCCTCAACCGCCTATAATCAGTCATAAAACCGGTAATACCAAAATACACTTTTAAACAAAATACTAATGTGGGGGTATTTGGAGGAAATTAGGTCTTGACAAAATACACTTTTAACCGTAAATTCCCTCCCAAATACCGTCCAATACTTATTTCCATAGAATCTTCTGTCCGGATTCATTTTTGAATATTATGTACAAACCGTGCAACAAAACCACAATGACACTTATATTGCGCTCGAAGCTCTTTGATTCATACGAATTTTTTTGAAGACGTCTCTCTTCCTTTCCATAGAGTGAGTATGCGCTCCAAAGAATTTAGGCTTTTGAATGTTTTGATTTGGGAGGAAATTTACGGTTAAAAGTGTATTTTGTCAAGACCTAATTCCCTCAAAATACCCCCAAGTCAGTATTTCGCTTAAAAAAATAGAAAAAATTGATCTAAGTGTGTATTACCGGTTGTGTGACTGGTTATACGAAAACCATAATTTTTTGTAAGTTAAAGGACGAAAAAAAATTCAAAACTTAAGAGGACGAAAACCATAATTTTTGGTAAGTTAAAAGACGAAAATAAAAATTTCAAAACTTAAGAGGACGAAAACCAAAGTCAACGAAACTTATTGGACAAAAATGTGTATTTTCCCTAATTATTTTATCATTTTAATTTTCAATGAACAATATATGTATTATTTTAAATATTTAGATTTAATATGTTGAAACTTGAAATCATGAACTATTTCGTGTATATATTGTTGTTTAAATTATTCAAATACATATTAATATTATATTTTAAAATTTAAGATATTTTGTGTAATGCATTTCATATTTATATGTGGGTAGGCAGTGTGAGTTTTGAAAAACACTAGTTTCATAAAACTTATGGTGAATCAAAACAAGCAAGAGATAGAATAATAAATAATTGAGATAAAGAGATTGAAAACACCGGGTTCAGAACTGTCCCTTTACGGTTCCGGTGAAGTATCCCACGGTGCTTGGGAACGGAGTCAACGTCCTTCATACACACAAATCTTTATCTCGGTAGCAAGACCCTCTCCCACTCTTTACTACAGTACCACAAACTGTATTGTTGACCACACTTAACACCAAAGGAAGAACCCCTTTATATAGTGGGAGTGAACCATGATTTCCGGCCAATTAATTAAGCCATAATTTTCGGTGAGGGAAGAGGAAGTAAATCATGGTCAACTATTTGATATGAGAGAGAGATGGAAAACTGCACGAGATTAGAGATTTGGTGTGGGATTAATTGATTGCTATCAATTACCAATGGTCAAAGATCAAGTGGACCAAAAATAGATGGACACAAAAAAAAAAGCCAACCATAATTATGGGGCTACACAATATTGGTCCAACAAATCTCCACCTTCTTTGGTCCATTCCCACCGCACCTTCATTTTACCACTATGGAACTCGGGGTCTTACTTTCATCATTACCCATAAAACCTGCACAGGCAACAAACTGTTAGTAGTACAGGCTTCTAGCCAACCTACACACTGAAAACACATGTATTAGTACAGGTTTTAAACAAACACTTTTATAACATATTAGAGATTGCAAAAAAGGTAAAAAAAAAAACACACAATCTCCTCCCAAGCACGATGATTCAATCAATAGAATCAAAATTCAGCAACTTCATGCATGACTTAAATTTTTCTAGGCTCAAACATTTAGTGCCCATATCAGCTGGATTCTTCTCAGAAGTAATTTTTATTAGCTCAATTATGTCTTTCTCTATTATGTCACGAATGAAATGAAATCTAACATCAATATGTTTTGTCCTATCATGAAAAATACTATTTTTACATAATTGGATGGCAGATTGACTATCAGAATAAACAACTACTTTCTTCTTAAGTAAACCAATTTCAATGATCAACCCTTTTAGCCAAATAGCCTCTTTTACAGCTTCAGAGATAGCAACATACTCAGACTCAGTTGTAGACTGAGCAACAACATGTTGTAATTGAGATTTCCAACTAATACAAGAGCCACACAAGGTAAAGACATAAGAAGTAGTTGATTTCCTATTATCTCTATCATTGGCATAATTTGAATCCACATAGCCCACTAAATTCACATCATTAGCAGATCTAGAAAATTTAAGACCAACGTGCATAGTACCTTTCAAATACCTGAGGAGCCATTTCATAGCCTCCCAATGAGGCTTACTCGAATTTAACATATATCGGCCTAGACAACTTATTGCATATTCAACATCGGGCCTAGTAGATACCATTAAGTACATAACAGATCCAACAGCATTTGAATAAGGCACTTTAGTCATATCATCAATTTTAGAATCAGTCTTGGGGCACTGATCCCTACTTAGCACAAAATGAGCAGCTTGAGGCAAATGAACAGATTTAGCACTAGTCATGGAAAACTTTTCTAAAACCTTTTCAACGTATGAAGCTTGATTCAATAATAGAGTGTGCATGTTCCTATTTCTATCAATGTTCATGCCAAGAATTTTCTTTGCATCACCAAGATCCTTCATTTCAAAGTTATCGCATAAACTTTGTTGAACATGCTCAATAGTTTTTAAGCTAGGGCTTACAAGTAGCATATCATCAACATATATGAGCAAGAAGAAAGGAATTTTGGTATCATCTTTGAAATACAAACAAGGATCATAGGCACTTCTTTTCAATTTCAAAGATAACATGCAAGAATCAAATCTCTTATTCCATTGTCTCGGGGATTACTTTAAACCATAAAGAGATTTTTTCAAAAGGCACACATGATTAGACAATTTAGGATCAACAAATCCCTCAGGCTACTTCATATAAATATCTTTATCCAAATCACCATGCAAAAAAGATGTCTTAACGTCCATTTGTTTCAATTCCCAATCAAAATGGGCAACCAAAGCAAGCATAATTCGCACAGTTGTAAATTTTACCACATGAGCAAATATTTCATTATAATCTACCCCCTCTTTTTGAGTAAATCCCTTAGCCACTAGTCTAGCCTTGTATATAATATTATCAACCTCATTCTTAATCTTATACAACCACTTGCAATCAACCAGAGAGCAATTAACAGGTTTAGGAACAAGAATCCAGGTTTTATTAGCATGTAAAGATGATTAGGGTCATAATTGAATCTTTTTGCATCCATTTCTATATGGTTTTGATGTGCTTATGTTCATATTTGACCCTAAAATGTTATACTTTGTGCATTTAACCCTTTTTAGCTAGAAAGTTGTGTTTTGTAGTGAAAACGAGAAAAATCTGCAAAAGACGAGCAAGTTCGTAAAAGTTCAGAAATTGTGAGTTGATCCCATGGAGGCAAATGATATACCATTTTGAAGAGCTCGAAGAGAGGGTCGCAAAGGAAAAAGAATCGAGTCAATCAGAGCTCTAGAACTCAAGATATGAAGAAAACAAGTTCAGACTCGTGCGACGACCAAGCCGGGTTCGTGCGGGAAATCCCTGGTTCATTCACCAAGGGGCTGAACGAATGCTTGAACGAATGCATTCGTTCGGGCACCTCCACGGGATCGTTCACAGCTCGTTTCTGCATAATTTTGAAAGGTTGTTTCGTCTTTTCGAGCGTTTAATGAAGGGCATTTTGGACTAAACATTGTGGGCACTATAAATACTTCAAGGATCAGATTCTCAAGGCATCTTAGTCATAATTCCATCATAATTCCAAGTTCTTAGATTAGTTCAGAGAGAGAATTAGGTAGTTACTTAGTGGGTTCTTAGTTAGATTCAATCTTCTTTCTTCCATAACTTTTGATCCGTCCGTCGGATTTTAGATCTGTTTGTTCCTACATACTCATAGTGATTAGAGCTTTATTCCTGCGGTTCAGTTTTGTATTTTGAGCTTTGGATCAAGACTTGGCATTTGGAGTTTTGTTGCTTGTATTTCTATTCATCCACTTATGGTAAGATTTCCTTTAATTCTCCTGTTTTAGTTAATATTCATGATGATTAGAAAGTTAATTGTTGATTTCCAATTCCAATTAGCCATGGGCTAATCTCTTGTTGCATGGTTGTATGAATACTATGGTGAATTTAGTCTCTTGTTAATCCTATGCATGAATTAGTGATTTATTGGATTAGTTCTCTTATTAATGACTTGTATGAATGCTTGGGATGTATAATTGGAATGTATGGCTTATGTGTTTTAGCAATGAAATGAGAATTGAGCGATAAGAACTTTATGTATACCAAGTGTTTGATATTTGACTTGTATGATCAATGAGAGTTGCATATTAGCCTAAGACCTCTTAATTAGAGTATTGGAAGTTGTAGAGAGATCTAGATATCCAATAGAGCCCTTACCTTGTGTTGTAGAGAGATCTAGACACTAGTTGGCTTGACTAAGACACCAAGAGACCTTTTGCATGCTAGGATGGATAGGACACTAGAGGAACCATAGTAGGATTACTTCCATGCACACACACCACTTTTGCTCACTTCCTTGAGGTGATAGCTAGATTTACTTTGCTTTGTTGAAGTAGATAGAAATCATGATCATTTTCTTACTTTCCTAGCTATTAGCCTTTGTGAACACTCAATACTTGGTTGATATCGCATCGTTTCCCTGTGTTTGATATTTAACTTGGTTAACTTTCCACGACAACAACGACCACGTACACTTGTGTGGCAAACAAGTTTTTGGCACCGTTGTCGGGGAAACGGTCTCTTTGTCAAGTTAGTTGATGTTTGTTTGCATTTCTTTTCTTTATCTTGTTTCTTTCTTTATTTTTATCATTCTTGGTGAGTGTTGATACTTTCTTGATATTTGTAGGAGTTCACTTCATTAAAGATGGGCGAATATAACCAATACTCGTATTATCCACAATACACATACCCTCCTCAACCATACACATATCACCTCATCCATATTCACCATCTCCATATCAACCATCACCTCAACAATCTTACCACCACCCATACCATTATCCCTATCCTTATTCCTCTCCCTACCAATATCCATATTCATATCCTCCTCCTCCCCACATCTCTAAGGAAGAAGAAGTAGAAAAAGAAGAGAAAGAGAAAGATGAACTGAATGAAGACATATATGATCTAATTGATAGATTTCTTGAAGAGAATCAAGATTTAAATGAGGAAGATTTCAAGATAATCTTGAACTACAATGATAAAGGATCTTATATCCCTTCTTCTTTCACTATTTATACTAAATCTCTTAATGTTGAAATTTATGATTCTACTTCTTTTGCTATATTTGATAGAAATAAAAAACAAGAAATGGAGGAGAAGGAAATAGAAGCTTCAAGAGGAGGAAAATAAAAAGAACTAGAAGAGGAAGATGAAGGTCCACTTTTGGACATGAGCTTCATTGAAGAAAAACAACAAAATGAAGTGGAGGAGGAGCCTACACTTGAAATAAGCATTTCTAAACCCTTGGACTCTTCTACATGTACTTTAATTGATAATGTTGTTTATTGTGAATTTGTCTTGCCTCTTGTTATACTTGATGATAAGGTTGAATTGAGAATCCTCTTGAATATGTTTGATAGTAGGAGATGGGGGTGGATTGGTTTAAGAAGAAAAGAGGAATTTTCATGTGCTTATAGGTATAAAATGATAAGGAAAGTAGGGGTGTGGGGTAGAAATCCTACTTGTTTCCTTCATCATTATGCTATGAGATTGATGTACAATGGGAGGAATGAAACATGTCCTTGGCCATTTAGCTGACATTGGTGTCGTCCGACTAGGGGATGTTAAATCCAAGCGCTAGATGGGAGACAAACCATCCTAAAAATATCTTGCTTATTAGGTTTGCTTTGCAGTTTAGATAGTGTTATTTGTTTTGATTTCCCTCATATTAGGTAGTGTGTTCTCTTACTTTGGTTGGTGCATGTGATTTACCCTAGTTTGGGGGTGTTGCCTCTTGTTATATATGGTGATTTCTTGGTTTAGTTGAACTTATATGCTTTGTTTGGTCATTCACTCATTGTAAATCCTATTTTCATCACTCTTTGCCAAACTTTTAGGATCCTTGATCTAAAAAAGTTTGGGGGTGTGTTCGTTCTTCAAACTTGTAGATTTGCAATGACATTTGTGAGCTTGAGAAGAATGTGTTGAGGAGATTTCTCTTCCTACTTGGCCAAGAAGGAAATTTTCGTGTAAGTGACAATTCACTCTCCTATTCTTAATCCTAACTCAAGGTATGTTTTTACACTTATCTCTATATGTGCTTCCATTCTTAGGTTTAGTTTGCTTGATCTTTAGATTGCTATTTTGAGCTTAATTGTGATTCTTGTGGTATTTTGTGCTTTGATTGATGCATTACATGATCTTTTCTCCACTTTGCCAAACTTTTTAGACCAATGGTGCAAAAGAGTTTTGGGGGGGGTATCTTCATTTCGTAAATCTATTTGCAATGCTATGCTTTTGATGATTTTAGTGCTTCATTGATGTTTTGGACCTTATGCTTATTTTGATGCCTTGTTTTTGCTTGATTTTTTGCCATGATGTTGCTAGTTTTGAGTAGTGTGGCATGAGATATGCTTATGATTGTGTGGATGATGTAGATAGTGCATAGTTAAGTGTAGTGTGTGTGTATTGCTTAATTCATTTTTTGTCTATAGTGTAGTTGATTCTTTGATGCTTGATACATGATTGATGTGTACGTGTTTGATATGATATGAGTCATGATCACCATATACCCGTGAGGTTTGAGCCTATTTTGCCCGTTTCAATCTTAAATGGATGATATTTCTTTGATGTGAGATCCACATGGTGCATTTCCACTCTAGAACTTGATTTGAGTCTTGTTTGAGATCACATTTGGTAATAAGTTGTCAAAAAAAATGATTGGAGGTCATCTTTGATTTTATACGAGCCACTTAGCCAAATTATTCATGCCATGACATTGATTCCATAGTTAGCCATTTTGTGCCTTTGGCCTTTTTCTTTGGCAACCTACGATTGTAGCTTGATTATCCTTCATTTTGAGCCTTATTTTCCCTATGACTAGTGGAGCTTAAATGAGGATATGAGGGTTACATGTGCTTTGAAAGCAAGCTTGGTGGATGAGATGGTGAAGAAAAGTGAAAGAAACAAAAGATGAAGATGTGAGAAAAGAAGTGGAGGTTGTTGAATAAAAAGATGTGAAGAAGTGCTTATGTTCCTAATGTGTTGGTAATGTGATGCAAAATTGCTAAAGAAATGAAGTGGAAAAATGCTTGAAAGGAAGAAGTGTGAAAAGATGTGTTATGTGGTTGAAATGGTGTTGCAACTTGATCACTTGCAACCTATCTTTGGAAGAGTAGAGATATTCTAGCTAGGTATCTTGACCTCTTGCTCCACTAGTATGATAGTCACTTCTCTCCAAAAATATCCCACCCTTACCAAAGAGCCAACACTACAACGAAATAAAAAGTCCTCTTTGATTTGACGATGAGTTACTTTTTAAGTGGTGGAGAATTTTAGACTTTTATCAAGCCTATGGTAGTGGATGTACTATGTGTGATGTTGAGAGAACCTCATATACTTGAGAGTTTGAGTGATACACTTCCTAGCGAGGATCTAAACTCATTGATTTGATCTTGTGTGCATTGATGTTTATGTAGATGGTTTATAAGATGACGTTACATTGATAGATTGCATGATATTAGGTGATGTATATATGGCATTTGATTGTGTGCTTGATGCTTCATCGATACAATTATTCCCCTATCTTATCGCTTCGTTGCTCGAGGAGAGCAACAATCTAGTTTGGGGGTGTAATTAGGGTCATAATTGCATCTTTTTGCATCCATTTTTACATGGTTTTGATGTGCTTATGTTCATATTTGACCCTAAAATGTTATACTTTGTGCATTTAACCCTTTTTAGCTAGAAAATTGTGTTTTGTAGTGAAAACGAGCAAAATCGGCAAAAGACTAGCAAGTTCGTAAAAGTTCAGAAATTGTAAGTTGATTCAATGGAGGCAAATAATATACCATATTTAAGAGCTCTAAGAGAGGGTTGCAAGGGAAAAAGAATCGAGTCAATCGGAGCTCTAGAACTCAATATATGAAGAAAATAAGCTCAGACTCGTGCGACGACCAAGCCGGATTCGTGCAGGAAATCCCTGGTTCGTTCACCAAGGGGCTGAACAAATGCTTGCACGAATGCATTCATTCGGGCACCTCCACGGGATCGTTCACAGCTCGTTTCTGCACAATTTTGAAGGGTTGTTTCGTCTTTTCGCGCGTTTAATGAAGGGCATTTTGGACTAAATATTGTGGGCACTATAAATACTTTAAGGATCATATTCTCAAGGCATCTTAGTCATAATTCCTTCGTAATTCCAAGTTCTTAGATTAGTTTAGAGAGAGAATTAGGTAGTTACTTAGTGGGTTCATAGTTAGATTCAATCTTCTTTCTTCCATAACTTTTGATCCGTCCGTCGGATTTTAGATCTGTTTGTTCCTACATACTCATAGTGATTAGAGCTTTATTCCTGCCGTTCATTTTTATATTTTAAACTTTGGATCAAGACTTGACATTTGGAGGTTTGTTGCTTGTATTTCTATTCATCCACTTATGGTAAGATTTCCTTTAATTCTCTTATTTTAGTTAATATTCATGATGATTAGAATGTTAATTGTTGATTTCCAATTCCAATTAGCCATGGGCTAATCTCTTGTTGCATGGTTGTATGAATACTATGGTGAATTTAGTCTCTTGTTAATCCTATGCAAGAATTAGTGATCTTGTTGGATTAGTTCTCTTATGAATGACTTGTATGAATGCTTGGGATGTATAATTGGAATGTATGGCTTATGTGTTTTAGCAATGAAATGAGAATTGAGCTATAAGAACTTTATGCATACCAAGTGTTTGATATTTGGCTTGTATGATCAATGAGTGTTGCATATTAACCTAAGACCTCTTAATTAGAGTATTGGAAGTTGTAGAGAGATCTAGACATCCAATAGAGCCCTTACCTTGTGTTGTAGAGAGATCTAGACACTAGTTGGCTTGACTAAGACACCAAGAGACCTTTTGCATGTTAGGATGGATAGGACACTAGAGGAACCATAGTAGGATTACTTCCATGCACACACACCACTTTTGCTCACTTCCTTGAGGTGATAGCTAGATTTACTTTGCTTTGTTGAAGTAGATAGAAATCATGGTCATTTTCTTACTTTCCTAGCTATTAGCCTTTGTGAACACTCAATACTTGCTTGATATCATATCGTTTCCCTGTGTTCGATATTTAACTTGGTTAACTTGTCACGACAACAGAACAACGACCACGTACACTTGCGTGTAAATCATAGACAATTTTGGCAAACAAGAGTTCATTTCATCTTTCATTGCATTAATCCACTCATGAGATTTATCAGATTTCAAAGTTTCCCGATAAGTTTTAGGCTCATTATCATTTAACTCAAAAACATGAAATGCATGATTGTCCACATAATAGTTGTAGGATCGGTTGCGCTGGGTAGAACTGATGTACTATCCTCGCAAACCAACACATGTCTTTTCTAGCGTGCTTATGTCCTCACTCGCACGCACCCTGAGAAC